>BLSH010286071.1:2840621-2853537 GCA_018402905.1 Glandirana rugosa | reverse complement strand
TTGGCCGACGGACATACTCCCCGGACAGGTGGGTAGACGGACATACTCCCCGGGTAGGTGGGTAGACTGACACACTCGCCCTGGGTGGACAGGCAAGCAAGCCGGTACCCTCCCCCCACCGAGAGCGGACGACCGGTGACTCCCCTCAAACTCAACTCTGAGACCTGGCGGGACGGATATGAGAGATACATTTCTCCTCCCCGGATGAGATATGTGGTGGTGGAGGGATGGAACCAGCAAGAGGCTGAGGTGGTGGAGGTTGGGATCAATTGTACTAGCGATTTGTCATTTAGTCAATCAGTCTATTCTAAGGGGCATGGTTTGTGGATTCTGCCGAGACTGTTAAGTATTTTGTCAGAACAGAGAACACTGTGCCGTCTACAAGATGCCTCAGCTTCATGGGGTTTCCTCGTAGAGTGCTCCTCCCCCTTCACTTGATTGGTGTCAGCTGGTCAGCTGACATTCCTTTTCAGTGCCAGCCCCCTCCTCTTTACATAGAGAGTATAGGCAGGGCGGTCCAGAGTCTCAACTCAAACTCCCCTCAGTGGCCAGCAGGCGAGAGCCACCCCCCTCCCATGGCCGAACGAACGGACAGGTGGGTCCCGCTCACACAGTCAGATGGGTGGATGGGCCCCTCATACAGGCAGATGGGTGGACAGGCCCCTCATACAGGCAGCCGGTTGGACAGGCCCCTTATACAGCCAGACGGGCCCCTCACACAGGCAGATGGGCAGCCGGCCCCCCTGCAGTGGCAGAACTCCAGGGCCCAGTCGCAGGTGCAACTGCTGTGACCCTGATCATTCCGCCACCGCATGGGGAACTGAGTTTTTTACATTTTTGTCACTAAGTTCATTGGCATACTGAAAGAGTGCATTCTGAGCTGCTGTCAGGTCCTTAACAATAAAGGATGTGCACACTCAAAAACAGACATCCTGGAGCCCCTCAATCAGCGACCCTTTGTACCATTTACCTCATCTAACACAGGGGGGGGGGCGTAGAGCTTTGTATATAGGGAACCATGAATGCCAACATGTACTGTGACATACCGAAGCAGAGCATGATCCCCTCCTTTCGGAGACTGGGCCGCAAGGCAATATTCCAACATGATAACGACCCCAAACAGACCTCAAAGACGACCATTGCCTTGCTAAAGAAGCTGAGGGTGGGGGCATGGCCTCGAGAGTGAGGACGTGCGGTGGGGGAGCTCCGGTCCCTTGAACTCCTGAGAAGCTAATCCTGCATCTATTCTGGCTCCTTTCAACACCCCAACCTTCCCAGGATGTACCAGCTCACCCAGGGAACATGTCACCTCCAAAAACCACCAAAGATGCCGCCACCAAGCTTGCCAAATACAAGCTCCAAGACAAAGACTCACAGGCTGAAAATAGCTGCGGCGCCTCGCTGGAGGCAGAGCCCTCGGCGTTGGAGCTTAGGGTGCTGGACGCCATAGCGCAATGTCAGGGGACCCTGACAGCCAAAATAGAAGAGGTCAAAATGGACATATCCCTGATCCGCCAGGACCTCTCGGCGCTGCGGGACTGGGTCACAGATCGGTGCTGCGTAAGACACCCTGCACCCTCTACGGCATGACACAGACAAACTCCAGCGCCGCATACAACAGATTGCCAGTAAGAAAGACTACATGGAGAATCGCCTGCGAAGGTGCAATCTCCACTTTATTGGTCTACCTGAAGTAGCAGAGGGTAAGGAACCAGGGGGTTCCTGGAAAAGCTTCCAATCAAGAACTTTGGCAGTGAGGCCTTCTCAGTCATGTTCGCTGTGGAACACGCCCACTGTATGCCGACTTAACCGCCACCACAGGGAGCTCCCCCCCCACACATTTATAACCAAGTTCTTAAACTTTAGAGACCGGGATGCTATCCTGAGGCTGACGCGGGAGAAGGGAAATATCCTGTACACCAACGTTCATATTGCAGCAGTTCCAGGAGGTCAAGAGAAGGCTCAGGGTGCTGCAGCTAAAATATGCCATGCTTTACCCGGCCCACCTGAGAGTGGAGGTGGATGGCAGAGCAATGTTTTTTGACACCCCGGAATCGGCACTGGACTGGATGGAAGGAAGAGCAGGCCCGGCCTGATCCCTTGCCAGCTACACCCTGACCCTGAAGCCACATCACAAAGTAAGCTGCGATTTGACTCTATTTAAAAGTTTATTTATGATTGTCTGCCTTATTACTGGGGGTTCATAGACCCCTATTATACACCACCGAGACACATATCCCTATCTTGCTTGCTGGTTGCATCATGACGCAAACCAGCCGCCTAAATGTACATGAACTTCCACCGAAATCGCAGCAGAGTGATATGCGGTCCGGATATCCTGCTCCTTGGGAACTTAGAGCCACACAATAAATGTTGAAAAAATAAGAACATTAAAACAAAATAGATTAAAATAAAATAGATAGATAAAACATTAATACTAAAACTAGGAGTACTACTACTACTACTACTAAACTACTGAGTAGGATGCAGGGTAAGGGGATGACAGCATAAAGGGATGAGGCCAAAAAAGTAAATTAAGTCCAATGGAAACTTATAGTTCCTGAGGTGAGCGGAAAAGGGAATCCATGAAAAGGGGGGGGGGGGGAGACCCAGAAGCGGAATGTAACCGTCCGGCTGGGAGACACAGCCAGCTGATGGGAAAATCCTGGGCATAGGAGGACCGATACTGGGATGTCCCACGGCTGTGTGCTGACCAGCCACGACTTCCGGGTAACCAGCCGTCACTAGAGCCAAGTCACATGATCAGCTACGGTGGGAGAGAGAGGACAAACCAACTATCTGGAGGAGGTCTGTGAGAAGCTGTGTGAGAAGCTGTGTGAGAAGCTAGACTGGTCTCTGCGATGTTTCAGAGGCTCCACCCCCTTCTTCAGGCCGACCAGTCTAGCTGAAGATGAGAAGGCTTTTTATAATGGGAGAAATAAAGGGAGAAATGAAAACAGCTGATTATGAGCCAAAGGGGGAGGGAGGGAAGGGGAGCTCCCGTGGAACCACAGGAAGTTACTATATTATAAAGATAAAACGAGTGTGGGATAGATAGAAAAGGGGGAATTAAAAGGAATGATAATTAAAATAAAAATTAAATATACATGTATAAGTAGGAAGTGGAAAATAGAAGCATATGTATATACATATATACTACATGTACATGCAATGCATAAATGTTGTTATGGTAATAAATTAATAATGGGAAAAGGAAAAGGAAAACCACAATGGTTAGATAATGATAATAAGTGATGATAAATGGAAAGGAAGCCAAAAATTATTATATATGTGTGTGTGTACATTTTGTGCTGACAAGAGGCAGACAGACATGTGTGCACATACATAGAAAAAAACCGCAAAGAAAAAAAAACGCATAGAAAAACCGCGTAGAAAAAACACACACACCACAAAGTGCATGCACGTGCCTGTAGGCGCGCATGCACAAAAATAAAAATATTTATATATATATCTGCATATGCACACAATAATAAAGAGGGGATGAAGGACACAAATTGGAGGGTCCTCCAAGCTGCCCAGAGACTGTGATGACAATACAAATTATACAATAACGTAACATGCATATGCATGCGGCAAAGCCTCTGGAAACGCTCTGACAGGGTGCCGCAAGGGGGGATGGATTCCAAGACCGAAACACGTAGGCCATGTGTGGACCATTTGTGTTGTAACAGAAAATGTCTGGGGACACTGGTCCACAGAACCCTTGGTGATAAGTCTCCTGTGGTCTCCAAAACGTGCCTGCACCGCGCAGATGGTACGGCCCACGTAGAGGAGACCACAGGGACAGGCCAAACAATATACAACAAACTCGACGGAGCAGGTGTAAAATTGTTTTAGATGGAAAACCTTGCCTGAACTATCCTGAAAGGAGGTTTGATGGTGGGTAACAAAGGGGCACATTTTACACCTGCGTTTTTTACATTGATACATTTCAATTATATTGTAGAACGTGGCCATAGGATGGGATGAAGTCATGCAGTGGGAGGGGATTTTACTGGGAGCTAAAATGTTTTTAACACTCTTGGCCTTGCGATAAATGATCCTAGGTCGATCAGTTAACACAGGTGCCAATTTGGGGTCCAGTTGGAGTATGCCCCAATGGCGCCTGACAATCTTTTCCATCTCCTTGAGGGCAAAATGATATTGGGTGATGAATTTAACCACCTGGAGGGACAAGTGGGAGATGTGGAGCTGGATTGGGCCCATCAGAGGACTTGCACGCTAAGAAGATGCCGCGGACAGAATCCGGATCATATGAGGAAACTTTTCAATCAACACCTCCCCTTGCGCACGGTAGTCAGAGTCAAAAGTACAGTTTCTCTGTAGCCTGAAAAACTGACCTTTGGGGATGTTTTGCTTCCATTTGGGATGATGGCAACTAGCAGAGTGTAAGTAAAAGTTGCCGGCAGTGGGTTTAAAGTGAATTTTGGATGCTATCTTGTCCTCAGAATGGCAGAGCACTAGATCCAAAAACACCAGGGAGGTGGGATCAACAACATGGGTGAAGGAATGTGAAGGAATCACCTGGGGGGCTCAATGAAGAGCTTGAGGTCAATACTATCCTTAATTAGCGATCCCCAATTAGTACCATAGGCACACCACACTTGTGCACATGTATGTATGCACATGGGTATCTATATATGTGTGTGTGTGTGTGTGTAGGTATAGGTTTGTATGTATGAACATCATTTTCATATAATTTTCATATTTTTCATATAATTTCCATACTTTTTATATGCATATTACGTTATTTTATAATTTGTATTGTTATCACAGTATCTGGGCAGCTTGGAGGACTCTTCAAGTGGGAGGCACATATACAAACTGTCGTAATTCCTACACCGTTCACCTGATTTGGGTGTAAATACCCTCAAATTAAAGTTGAAAGTCTGCAGTTAAAGCACATCTTGTTTGTTTAATTTCATTGTGGTGGTGAATAGAGACAAAAAGATTAGAATTGTGTCGATGTCCCAATATTTATGGACCTGGCTGTATATATATATATATATATATATATATATATATATATATATATATATATACAGTCTTGTGTTCCAGCTGTGAGATGAAAACTTCTCGTTTTACATGCAGGGCAAAATAGAGTCTGGCCAAGAGGCTCTTAGCAACTCATACGCAGCTTTGTATTCTCTGAAGAGTCAGAGATTGTGATGTCATCCGCCCGCCTCTCCACCTTAGGCAATCGGAGGAAGCTTTGTATTCATTCATAGAATATGTAGCTGCCTATGAATGGTTGAGGACCGCTCATTTTGTCTCGGAAGTAAGACAAGAGGTTCTCGTCTCACAGATGGAACACAAGGCTGTATACTGTATGTAGCTGAGGCTACATACGGTTTATACAGCACACCTGTTAGCATAGGAAATAGTTTGTTTGGGGCAGCTTGGTCCAAAGAAGCTATTTAAAATGACAGCAAAGCTTGAGATCAGCTTTAAGGCTTAATTTGGCTAAAATGTTAGTACAATGGCAGCCTGTTTCGACTTTATAAGGTTTTATTTTGAAAGTATTCTCTGCGCACTTCATCCCTGTTGATTGGCTACTGAGGATGGAAAGATGTGTTTCAAAGTCAGAGCTTACATTGCAACACAGTGCAATAAACAGTAGTGCCACAGATCACCTATAAGTCGCAATCACCCACCTCACTAAAATGGGGCTGATTCCCCAAGAGTGGGCTCCCTCCAGGCAAATCTTGCCTTCATTTATTCAATGCTCTATGTCAGCCTTTCTCAACCTTTTCAACACTGAGGAACCCTTGAAATAATTCTTTGGTTTCGGGGAACCCCTGCTAAAAATGAAAAATGTACAAGTCATGATACATTAGTGTGATGGTAAGTGTAAAGAATGCTCCTTACACTTGTGGTCATTGGGAAGAATTACCCCCTTACAGATAGCTAAAAAGATCAATGTTCTCATTGGGAATTTATCTGAGAGGTAGAAATTGACCATTGCTCAAGGAACCCCTAGCAACCTCTGGAAGAACCTTAGGGTTCCACTGAACCCTGGTTGAGAAACCCTGCTCTATGTGCTCCAACTTGAACACTCTCAAATATAGAGTTAGGATTGTAGTCTAGTTTCGCAAAACTGTATAACAGGAAGAGCAGAGAAGAGATAATATTTTACAGTTTAACATAACAATCCAAGTTGCCTACCTCTCTTTGCCACTTTTTGGGATGTTTGTGCTACGAAAATCTTCATTCATTACCTGGACTGAAGCCAGTTTTTTGCTCTAAATGATCTACAAAATGCAGTGCCTTTTTTCACAGCTCATCAATCCTCTTCCATCTAGAGCAGTCAGGAAAAAAACTATACGTGAGAGAAGACAAAATGAATATGTATTATTAGTCAAGGCTTTATAATTTTTCACAGAAGGGCACGTTCACTGGCGATTTTTTGTAAATCTTACTACCTGCCAAATGTTGGACTCTATCATGCGATTTCAAAAAACACATATAGATTATATGAAACCAGATTATAATTCAGATTGAGATTTGTTATTTCAGTTATTGATGGATGTGTTCAATCCCTTATTGACATATTACATCTTTCAAGGTCCCCAGTTGTCTGATCTTCTGGATTTCTCAGCACTTTCTCTTCTGTCCCACTTCTGCTGAGCTCCAGGTTTGCCTTGCATTACTTGCATTCAGTGCAGCAGGGGGGTTTGTGACAGACAAGGGTGAGTCTGACTATGGACACTGTTGACCGGCTAACAATTGTAAAAATAAACCAGTTTTGGTTTAGCAGCAGCTAACAAGCTTTTTCAGAAGATGCTTCTGAAAAATATTTGGGGAATCTTGCTACCCTCCACTTTATTTTTTTGTTTTCTGCTTCATTCAAAGCTGCTCCTTTCATCATTGTAGACCTTAAAAAACATCTCACATCCTGCCAACATTTCCATGTCCAGTCTATGAGCATGTCCAGCCACCATTGTTACTTTTCACTACCTGCCACTGTTAACATCTCCTGCCACTGTTGTAGTCCTGCTACTATTATAGTCTAAAAATGAGGCAATAGCACCTGTTCTTTGCAACAGTAATATTACTGGCACAAACAATTTTTAGCAGCTGGTTCACAATTGCAAATGTTGTGTATTTAGTTTAAAAAGGTCCATCCTGTGAACTGAAGGATTTTGTCTGTGGTGTTACAGTAATAGGACACCCTACACACCTAAAGCAACATTTGTTTGCAGCTATATAACAATTGTACAGGATTTTTTATTTGGGCTTATGGTGTTTTGACACCATCCACACTAAAACCCAATTGTTTCAAAGTTATGTGACAGTTGCCCCTACGTGAATGTTTGTTAAAGCAGGGCTCATTCAGTGGTCTGCAGATTTTTTTTCTGTGGGCTTAAGGTGTTTGGCCACCATCCACACCTAAAACCCATTTTGTTTCACAGCTACAGTATGTAACATTTCCACAGGAATTTTTTTGCAGCTATGTAACAGTTGCACCTATTTGAATGTTTGGTAAAATAGGGTCTATTTTGTCTAAAAATAAAGATATATGTGACTCCTGCGCCATCAGCCTTGTAATGAAGTATTAGTGTATGTGACTGCTGCTAGCAATAAAATGTGTTTCCACAAAGCAGAAAGAAAATGTTATAAAAGGTGATGCTGTGCTGCCCCAGCTCCTCTCTCATATACAATAAACATGTGTGAATATAAAATTATTTACACAGTGTGAAATACAATACAATCTAACATAATACAACATAAATAATAATAGTGGCATCACAATCCAAAGTGCAAATAACCAAATAATGAAATAGGCTTTGTTGTAACTTTCAAGATATAAAGAGACAGTGAATGAGAGCCTTCTTCCTGACTGAGTGACACCCAACACAAAATCAATTACTGCTGTGGCTTTAACGATAACTAACTTCTGTGCTCACATAACTCTCACCTCTAAATAGATGTATACACACATCAACATCTCAATCCACTAGGGTAACATCACCTTATAGAGGGAGTAAACTCCCTTGGTTGATTTTTACATATAGGCATGCCTATAATTAGGATTACCTATAAGCACAGTAAATATCTCCTAAACATGCACCGTTTAGGAGATATTTACTTGTGAACCCACCGGTGACGTCCCCGGCGCATGTGTTCTGAAGGAACGGCTCACTGCATTTTTGCTGTGGTATTTGGTAAAGTAATTTCGATATCTTTGGACAGGTCTGTTTTGTCTTAGAGAGAGAGAGAATAGCCATTGTCATTCTCTAAAGATCTTGAAAGTGTCACGCTGTCTATTCCTAATCTGATTCTGTCCTGCTAATATTTGAGCAAAAATAAAAACCTAATAGGTACTTTTCCACACTGTCCAAAACTTTAAAAAAGTTTTTCCTTTAGGTCACTTTCACACCTGTGGACCGATCAGGTCCACCTGCCAATTTTTTAGGCGGACCTGATCTGATGCTCCATTCACCTCTATGGAGCAACGGATGTCAGCGGTGACATATCCGCTGCTATCCAATTTGGTCCGCTAAATCCAGACGATGGAAACCCTATTTTCCATCCGTCTATTGGATCGGATGGAATCGGATGAAAACAGACAGGCCGATCCGTTTTCATCCGATCTCCCATAGAGGACAGAGGGGCTCTGAAGGTCATCCGCTGGCTCAGCGGGGGTCAACAGATCGATCCCGGCTGAGCTAGCGGAGTCCATCAAAACGGACCATCCATGTGTGAAAGGATCCTTAGTTATACTTTAAGTAAATACTAAATAACTTTATAAATGTCAAATAATGCATGAAAATAGTATAAAAAATCACACACACATATATAAATACCCTTCTATATACCCTTCTGTATAAAAAAGACAACGTTGTATTTTTTTATTGGTGGAAGAAGGGTTTTTATATATGTGTGTAATTTTTTTATACTATTTAAATTTTCATATTTGACATTTATAAAGATATTTTGTATTTACTTAATTTAAGTTATTTGTTTTTGATACACCACGTGAGTCCTGTGAAAGCAGCTTCCCTTTTACTGGTATTCTAGTCACGTTTTTTCTTTTATATTAATACATACAGTGGGTATAGAAAAGAATCACCCCCTTTAAAATAATCACATTTTGTTGCTTTGCAGCCTGAAATGAAGACAGACACAGTTTCTATTTTATTCAGCATTTACTCAGTGCAACTTAAATTCGTCCAAGTGAAAGATACCACACCAGCATGTCAGAAAAAAATCAAAAACAAAAACAGAATCACTGAGTTGGAAAAAGGATCACCACCCCCCCTCCTAAAAACAACTTTTAAATAGCTAGCTAATCACCTTCTCAATGGCATACAAAGCCATTTAACTTTCAACTGAGATCAGCTGTGGTCATTTTGATTAGCTTAGCATGAAAAGAGCTTTCCTGAAGCATTTCAGTCTCTGGAAGTGTAACTGAAGCCATCAATAAACTATGGCTGGCAAGGCACTGTCAAAACAACCGGGCGCTCACGACACTGGAAGAGTATTGTTTGGGCACAGATACCCTGCCAAGAGCTTTGTCCAAGGCATACGCTCTACTTAATACCCCGATTGACCAACCTCACTTGCGTAACAAAGTGGGAAGCAGACCTCACCCGTACCTTTACGACGCCACAGATACAAAACATTATCCGGTTCTCTTTGAAATCGTCAATCTGCACCAAAATTCAGGAAACAAATTTTAAATTGTTCACCCGTTGGTACTACACTCCGGTCAAACTACGTACTTGCTTCCCTACTGCATCGGACCAGTGTTGGCGATGCCGGGAAAACAGAGGTACACTGCTCCACATATTTTGGTCTTGCCCTAAGCTACGGACGTTTTGGACGACGGTTCGTACCGTCGCCCAGACGTTTACAGTGTACCAGATCCCATGGGACCCTTCCTTCTTTCTACTTCACGTCTCAGACATATCCCCCAGGGTATACAAAAAATCTGTCTTATGACATCTCCTGAATGCAGCCAAAGCATGTATCCCGTTACACCGGAAAAAAAGTCACCCGCCTACTGTGTCAGAGTGGATACGCAAAGTGGAGGAAATTAACAAGATGGAGGACTTGGTCCTCACATCACAACATAAAAGGGAATTGTACAATAAAACATGGGGAATGTGGAACTTGTTCCTCCTTTCTAACAAAGGTAAAGCACTCCTTGGGCAGACTAGCTAAGTTGCCTCCGTGGATTTTTGACTCCATCTCCTGCCCATGCCACCCTTCCCCCCCCCCCCTCCCTTTTATCCCCTCTTTCTATCCCTCCCCATCCCCTTCCATTCTATTCCCCCCTTCTCTCTATTCTAATTTCTATTGTTTCTTTCTCTCCCCTTTACACTTATCTTTTAACTCATGTAAATGGAAACGAGGTAGAAGCAAGGGCTCCATACGTGTTATTGTAGCGATATTGCACTCCAGACCGGAGGCCCCCCATGTTGAGAGAGGTGCCTCGGGCTGGATGAAAAGGAATCCAGAAACAGTAGTTTCTTTTGTTGCTAAATTATGATACCACGCACAGACAGATTGATCCATGTATCTCTTTATACCTATGAACATACTTATATTGCTTGGTCATTATCATATTTGATATGTTGTTTTGCCCTTGCTGGAAGTTAATAAAACTTTATATTTGAAAAAAAAAAGATCTCTGGGATAAAGTTGTAGACAGGCACAAGTCAGGAGATGGATACAAAAAAAAAATCAAAGGCTTTATCAATGCCTAGAAGCATGGTGAAGGCCCTCCCTGGATCAAGGCTCTGCTACAAACTGGAATAAAGAGCCAGTAGGAAACTGGTCAGAGAGGCTACCAAGAGGCCTACAGCAACTCTGCAGCAATTGCAGGAATTTATGACAAAGAGCAGTCATTGTGTGCATGTGACAACAATATCACATATTCTCCACAAATGTGGCTTGTATGGGAGGGTTGCAAGAAAAAAAACACTCCTTCAAGAAAGGCCACATGCAATCACGATTGAGCTTTGCCAAAATGCACCTGGAAAAAGGCCACATGGAAAAAGGTGTTATGGTCAGATGGAACTAAAATTGAGTGATTTGGCCTCAACACCAAATGACATGTCTGGCAGAAATCTAATACAGCTCTCCATCCAAGTAACACCATTCCTACAGTAAAGCATGGAGGGGGTAATATCCTGTTATGGGGGTGTTTCTCTGCAGCAGGGACTGGAGCACTTGTCAGGATAGAAGGAAAACAGGATGGGGCAAAATAGCCTCAAATTCTTGAGGAAAATCTGCTACCCTCTGCCAGAAAGTTGTTAATGGGAGGAAGGTTTACCTTCCAACATGACAATGACCCAAAGCACAAAACAAAAAAGACCACACGGCGGTTGAAGGAGAAAAAAGGTGAATGTCCTTGCATGACATAGTCAGAGCCCAGTCTAGATGTGCAAAGTTAGTAGAGACATATCCCAACGGACTAAAGACTGTCATTAAAGTAAAAGGTGGTTCAACAAAATACTGACATAAGGGGGTGATCCTTTTTTCAATTCAGTGATTCTGTTTTTGAACTTTTTTTTCTAACATGTTGGTGCTATAATTTTCACTTGGATATTATAAGTTGCACTGAGTAAATACAGCTGGATAAAACAAAAACAGTGTCTTTTTTTCAATTCAGGCTGCAAAGCAACAAAATGTGACTATTTTAAAGGGAGTGATTCTTTTCCATATCCACAGTATGCTGCAAGGTATGCACTGACTTTGTGAGTGAGTTGGCATATTTCTATGGTTTAAACCATTTTACCTCTTTATAAGCAAATGAAAGGACAGAAAGGGGTTCTAATCCTTCTCCACTGTATCCATCTCACTGGATATCACATGAGATAAAATACTGAATGGTTTCATAAGATCAATACAGCAAATGTTGATGAAATACCACATGCCTTATTTTAGTAGCCTTTTTTTGGGGAATTGCAAAAAAGCTTTTGAAAAATGCTATGAGCTATTTTACCGCTAATTTTAAAGAGAAAAATACCGCTTTATGAATTGAGCCCAGTATGTCTGCTGAGAGTCGATCCTCTCCTCTGCAGAATTTTTTTTAAAAGCTTCCTTTATAGAGGTAGAAATTGTTTCATTTTTGAGCATGGGTACATACTGTGTTGGCGATTCGTTTTTGGGAAAAATTGGAGTGCATCATTAACCACTTCATAACCGGCCCATAGCCGAATGACGGGGGGTAGGGCGGTTGCTTAACTCTGGGAGGACGTACATTAACGTCCTCCCAGAATCGCGCTTCCCGCGCACCACCTGGGGCACGCACACGGGAACATCCGTGATCGTCGGCTCCGGGGGACACGACCGATCATGGATCGTGGTGAATGGCCGCTGTGAGCGCCCTTTTACCACGTGATTGTGCCGCCATTTGACGGCGCGATCACATGTAAACAAGCCGGCGCTTCCGCCGGCTTTTCTCTCTCCTCTCCGCACCGATCGGTGCATTGCGAGAGGAGAGAGGGGGGGGAGAGGAGGTGCTGCAGCGCTGTGGGCGATATGTAATGCCCACAGCGATGCTAAGTTACAGTATGCACCCACCCCATCCATTTACCACCCACCAAGCCATCCTCACCCCATCCATCCACCCCCCCGCCCATCCTCACCTAATCCATGCTCACCCATCCTCACCCAATCCATGCTCACCCAATCCATGCTCACCCACCCATCCTCCCCTATCCATCCATCCATGCTCACCCATCCTCCCCCATCCATCCATGCTCACCCATCCAGCCATGCATGCTCATCCATGCTCACCCAGCCATCCATCCATGCTCACCCACCCAGCCGTGCTCACCCATCCATCCATCCATGCTCACCCATCCATCCATGCTCACCCATCTCCCACTCGTACCTACCTATCTACCCACTCGTACCTACCTACCCACTCGTACCTACCTAC
>BLSH010286071.1:2823187-2836947 GCA_018402905.1 Glandirana rugosa | reverse complement strand
AGCCCACCATCCCATCTGAGTACCCGAGTACCTGTCACCAACCCATCTGAGTACCCGAGTACCTGTCACCAACCCATCTGAGTACCCGAGTACCTGTCACCATCCCATCTGAGTACCCAAGTACCTGTCACCATCCCATCTGAGTACCTGTCACCAGCGCAGCTGACTACCTGTCACCAACCCATCAGAATACCCAAGTACCTGTCACCAGCCCATCTGAGTACTCAAGTAACTGTCACCAACCCATCAGAGTACCCCAGTACCTGTCACCAACCTATCAGAGTAACTAAGTACCTGTCACCAGCCCATCAGAGTATCCGAGTACTTGTCACCAACCCATCAAAGTACCCAAGTACCTGTCACCAACCCATCAAAGTACCCGAGTACCTGTCACCAGCCCATCAGAGTACTCGAGTGCCTGTCACCAACCCATCTGAGTATCTGAGTACCTGTCACCAGCTCATCAGAGTACCCAAGTAGCTGTCACCTGCCCATCAGTGTACCTGAGTACCTGTAACCTGCCCATCAGAGTAACCAGGTACCTGTCACCAGCCCATCAGAGTGCCCGAGTACTTCTCACCAACCCATCCAAGTACCTGTCACCAACCCATCAAAGTACCCAAGTACCTGTCACCAGCCCATCAGAGTACCCGAGTACCTTTTTTTTTTTTTTGCCTCAATGTGCTCCATATCACAATCCCAATTAATGCTTGTTTTTACAATTCTGTACGGAACTGCTCTACTATTGGAGCGAATATCTCACTCCACCAACATTTCCCACACTTCTGGACCAACAAGCAGTTAGACAGGATCCTTCTCATACTCCAATGAGTCCCAATTACAGTCATTTACAATATCTTTCTTTGTAGCAGGATGTCAGTCCTCCGCCTAAAATTTTGCACCATACAGGGCAAAGATTCATGCCCATATCAATTCCATTTCCACACACTCCTTAATTAATTATTTTTTATTTTGAATTACATCACACAAGCAGCCAGACAGCATTTATGTTTATTTGTACTTTTGTTGTAACATTGTAGTCACTGAATTGCAGGACGTCTATGCTCAAGTTGGCATTTTTATTTTTATGTTTATTTTCATTCTTACTACAAAGGGTTAAGACCCATGTTCAATTTAACTTCAACTCCCTATATAAACTCTCAGCTCCTTCCTGTCACATGACTTGACAAAGTGCGAATGCACGAAACATGTCATCATTGTGACAGGAGCTTTGATTTTCTCCCCCCTGCGACTTCCCCAGGCTCAGACAGGTCGGGTGGACCACTTCACAGCCAACCCCAGCCTCCTCACAGCCAACCCAAGCCTTTTCTACAGACGAGTTTCCCGTCAGTAGACGCGCACCTCACGCCACGAGACCAGCCGGCTCCAGGCGCACCAGCAGCACAGCCACACTAGCCGCTTAGCCGCACGGGCGCCCACCACTCAGCCAGGAACAAACGGATCACCACACCATTGCACGGCATAACAGCGCCCTCTATCCACAGGTCGGCAGTCCATATCCTCCCCCAGGAGGCGTGAGGTGCGATATCCTCGGCCTCCTTCCTCGTTCTCTCAGCCTACCCAGCAGCGATGTTCCTCGGCCAGCAATTACCATGTGCCAATGGGTAAGACTTCCTGCTTTCTGGTTGTAACCTCACAGCTGTGCCATTCCAGCAAGGTGCTTCCTAACAGTTTCCTTGACTCATGGTCACCATACACGCATGCAAGTCCATTTCCCAGCCTTTCAATTTGGGCCATTCATGTGTAGACCCCATAAGTCCCTCATCACAGTTGTTTCCCAATTTTTTGCATTCAACACAATCAAGCGTTCAGCTGCGATTTTATAGTGATCAATTTACATTGACTATTTTTTTATATTTTTTATATTCTAAATATATGATTATATATGCTCATGCCTATGGTTTTTATTCAAGGTGTTGTGTCTTTTTTAGAATAAACCACTTGCTATTAACTTTGAGTTCTACACCTTGTTCATGATTATATAGCTGTCTCAAGCGCTTATGTGCAACAGTTGGCACTTTCTTCACACTTCCCCAGGAGTCATCACAGAGCAGCTGAGACAGCCATTCATTATTATGTACATTCTCCATTCCCTATCCATATTGGGCAAGGGTCTTGTGCATAGTTGCGCCATATTACAAACATCACAGCTATGCTCCGCCCCTCCCTTGTGGTTGCTCCAATGGCAACGCGACGCTTGCCGGCCTGTTGCGCGTATGCGTCGGACCTGTGGTGACGTCATCAGCCGGCGGCCGTACTACGCTGATTGTCCCTAGGTTGGAGGGTAAATAAGCTACGGCTTATTGTTAGTGAGGCCAATGGCGGCGGTGGAGGTACGTGGTACGTACACAGCTTTAAGGTATGATCCTGATACAGGGCAATACTAGCTTATTATACACGCATTGATTTACAAAAGATACTGTCACAAAAAATGTTTAAATAGGTGGGCAGACTATATTCCCGTTGGGACTTGAAAGGGACGCTAGACGCTGGTTACACTACTTGGTTGGGACTAGCCTTTCACTATGCATACAGGTAACTTGATTTTACAAGGCTTACATCTATTCAGATCTGAAGTGTTTGTGTGATTCTTGTATATAGAAGCATACTCACCGATTTACTTTGATAATTATAGAGATGCATTTGGTGCTGAGATGTCAGCCATACCTGAGCCCTTAAACGCATAATACCCTTGTTCCTTGGGAGCCAACATATAGGTAAGGACTAGCTTTCTGTACAATTAATACTTTTGCCATATGCATTACATCTACTGCCACACCTTCTTCTCTGTCTATACATGTGCCCTCTATAGGACCAAAGTCTCTACATGCAATATATTTATTTATCAATTATAACTCCCACCGCCACCTCTACCTTCTATACATGAGGTTTTACTTTCCGTTAGACTGCACAATCCACGGAATGATCTATCATCTTCATAAATCAAGACAGGTATGACAGCTTTACATTTTATACCTTAAATCATATTCTCAAATGAATCAACAATAACAAATAAATAGGATATGATATAGTCCTTATTCTGTTTACTTATATATAACTAATTATGATAATAAATAACAAACTCAAAATAATAATAAAAAAATATAGATACAGAAATAAACAAATAAAATAATAAAAAATAAAAATGATATTACCATTATTATCATTCCTTTTGAATAGTGGACCCTCCCATGCTCGCCCAGGGGGCACAGAAATTGGCTTCAGTATCTGCCCGTTGTGATTTGGTTTTGCAGGTGAGTTTTAGTGTGGAGCCATGTATGTATTTATATCACAATATGTATATATACAGATCTTCTCCCTTTTTCTCTAAATGTTGTATATATGCACATTAACTTATGTTATTACCTGTAATTTATAGTCTGGAAAACAATTGTGCATACTCCCTTGAAGAAGCGGTCATCCCGCAAAACATGTCGGGAAGCACAAATTATCATCCAGTGAGAACCTGAAATAATCTTCCCCCTTTTGGAGAATTAATTGTACACCTCATCGAAATGTTTGGCTGGTTTTATTATGAAAAGTTTTTATGTGCAAATTTTGTATCAGAATAAACATTGAGATTTAAAAAAAATCTATCTGTGTAAGCCTATTGTGGTACCATTAAAATCCCATTGCCCCATCCTGTCTCCTTTTCTACAATATATCAATTTATCAGGGATGTAGGTACCTTTATTAGTAATCTAAGGATTATCTGAGCCATTACATACATGCCCATCTGAGTACCCAAGTACCTGTCACCAGCCCATCAGAGTACCCGAGTACCTGTCACCTGCCCTTCAGATTACCTGAGTACCTGTCCCCAACCCATCTGAGTAACCGAGTACCTATCTGCAGCCCATCAGAGTACCCGAGTACCTATCTGCAGCCCATGCCTGATAGAATATACCTCGAGTGTTTGCTTTCCAAAATGGGGTCATTTTGTGGGTAATTCCACTGCCCTGGTGCTCCAGGGCCTTCAAAAGTGTGATAGGTATGAATGAAATTTTATGTCTAATTTATGCTCCTAGAACGCCTGACGGTGCTCCCTTCATGTTCGGCCTCTGTATGTGGCCAGGGTGTGAAAAAGTCTCACACATGTGGTATCACCATACTTGGGATGAGTAGCAGAATATATTTTGGGGGTTAATTTTTGCTATGTACATGCTATGTGTAAGAAATATCTTATAAATTGACCACTTTGTATAAAAATAAAAGCGTTTTCGTTTTCTTTCCACGTTTTTCGAAGACTTGTGGAAAAAAATGAACCATTCAAAAGATTCATAATGCCTCATAGATTATACGTTGGGGTGTTTGCTTTCCAAAATGGGGTCATTTTGTGGTAATTCCATTGTCCTGGTGCTCCAGGGCCTTCAAAAATGTAATAGGTTGTTAGGAAATTAGATGCCTGACAGTGTTCCCTGCATGTTGGAGCCCTCCAGGGACCTGGCCAGGATGTGAAAAAGTCTCACACATGTGGTATCGCCATACTCGGGGCAAGTAGCAGAATGTATTCTGGGGTGTAATTGGAAGTATGCATATGCTGTGTGTGAGAAATAACTTGTTGTTATGACAATTTTGTGAAAAAAATTATAATAATAATTTCTTAATTTTCCCAAGAATTGTGGGAAAAAAGTACAACTTCAAAAAACTCCCCATACCTCATACTAAATACCTTGGAAAGTCTACTTTTCAAAAAGGGGTCATTTGGGGGGTATTTGTACTTTCCTGACATTTCAGGGCCTCGAGAAATGAGATAGGCCATCAGTACATCAGGTGTGATCAATTTTCAGTGAGTGGCACCATAGCTTGTAGACTCTATATTTTCACAAAGACCAAATAATATACACTTATTTGGGTTATTTTTTAACAAAATAGGTAGAAGTATAGGTTTTGGCCCAAATTTATGAACAAAAATTACTTATTTGCAAAATTTTATCATAGAAACTAAAAAAAAAAGGGTTTTTTTTTTCAAAATGTTCACACTTTTTTCACTTATGTTGCAAAAAATAAAAAACCCAGAGGTTATTAAATACCACCAAAATAAAGCTTTATTTGTGTGAAAAAAATGATAAAAATTTTGTTGGTACAGTGTAGCATGAGAGAGTAAATGTCATTCAAAGTGTGAGAGCGCTGAAAGCTGAAAATTGGTCTGGGCAGGAAAGGGGTATAAACGTCCTGTATTGAAGTGGTTAGGCTCTTAGAAATAATGGCCTGTGCAAACAGGCTTTCTAGCTGTGGTGCAAACCTGTATGCTATTGCCATCATCAGTGCAAGAAAAAAAGAAACCCAAGTACATTCTGCTCATCACTGTTGCTCAGTCTCAGGAGTCTCATGAACCTTAGAAAAATATCTTGTTAAAAAAAAATTACAACCATGAATTTATATATCTTTAATCTATCTAAAATGTCAGCCATCTGCACAAAGACACTGACTCCCTTTTGCGCAAAAGTAAAGGATATGGGTAAAAGATGCCTTCAGGTACTGTTCTGCACCTATAGAGAAGGAAATCTCTACAGGTGGAGAACAGCAGCTGAACCAATTTTTTACCCATTTTTTCACCACTTCAGCCCTGGAAGGATTTCCCACATTAGAACCAGAACACTTTTTGTGATTTGGCACTGCGTCTCTTTAACTGACAATTGCGCAGTCGTGCAAAGTTGTACCCATACAAAATTTGTGTCCTTTTTTTCCCACAAACAGAGCTTTCTTTTGGTGGTATTTTATTACCTCTGTGCCACTTCTGATCACCACTATAAACTAAAAAAGAGCGACAATTTTGAAAAAAATATATATTTTTTACTTTTTGCTATAATACATAGCCAAAAAAATATTAAAAAAACAAATGTATTCATCACTTTTAGCCAATATAAAAAAACTCAATCCGCGTTTATTGATTGGTTTGCGCAAAAGTTGCCGCGTTTACAAACCGTGAGAATTAATTTATGGTGTTTTTACTTTTTTTTTTACTAGTAATGACGGCGATATGCAATTTTTATCGGGACTGCGATATTGCGGCAGACATGTCGGACATTTTTGACACTTTTTTGGGACCATTGACATTTATACAGCGATCAGATGTACAAATAACCACTGATTACTGTATAAATGTCACTGGCAGGGAAAGGGTTAAGCTGCAGGGGGCAATCTAAGGGTTAAATGTGTTCCCTCACTGTGTTCTAAATATGTGGGGGCTGGGCTGACAGGGGCAGGAGAGATCTAACTGATCCCGAATACAGGGATCAGTAGATCTCTGTCATGCCGCCTGACAGAGAGGTGAACCGCCGTGTTTACATCGGTGGTTCCCTGTTCCTGCTGTGTAGTAAGCGATCGCGGGTCGCCAGTGGACATCGAGTCCACCCAATCCACAGATATGCCGAGGGTGCGTGCATATCTTTTTTTACCCATGTTTATAGACTTGATTACAGTAACATCAGTTGAGATATGTAGGTGGTACTTATATGCCATTGCCATATGTAATTCATAGAGACTAGCATTGATGGAGCATGATTTAACTTTCTTAAATGACTTTAGGATACATTTTTTGGCTATGTTATATGTATATTAAAGATTTACCTTTTATATTGGAGGTAGTCTCCCTTACCTTAAATTTCCTTTACACTTATGATCTATAGTAGTCACATACATATATATTTACCCAGTGACTGCAGTTCCTGGTAAGAATTGTTGTAGTCTCCTTTTTATGTTTGTCTGTATAAGAGAGAATTTTACAAGTGAATGTTGAGACAGGAAGGCTCCCCCTTGTCTAAATCTCATAACAGAGTTTTAAATATCAAATGCAATGATAAATGTCATCAACACAGGTTCCGGTATCCATCACAGAGATCTTGTTGTGAGTGCCAGACAGATATAAACATTTATCCAATCAACATCCTCCTAGCAAGGCAGCCTATGCCAAGACTGAGTGAAAAGAGCTGACAAAAGTTTGTGTTGAGTTTGTTTTTATCAAGCAATGTAAAAGATTCATTCATGAGTGCTTATGAGTAAATCTAAGCACTAGAGGAGCTCTGCAATGTGTTATAAAATCTCTGTGATGCTTTCAGGATCATTTCATGCAAGCAAATCATTTTTATTGTTCTGCTATTAAGTGAGTTGGGAACAAAAGCCCACTGCAGTCTCTTGGGTGTTGGAATCGTTACAAGGAAAGGCAGGGTTCTCCGTACATGTCTCTTTTAGTGGGAGACCCACATACAGTATATAGATATCTATTATCATATGATGTGACAGAGTCAACATCTGGTTGTTCTCAGGATGATTGTCAGGATCTAAATTCCACACCAAGGCTCCCAGAGTTCTTCTGCATGGCAAATATGTTTTACAACCAAAATACTGTATCTGTGATGCAAATCACAAAAACAGTTGTTATTTCTTGCTTGTTAAAGCGGAGTTCCACCCAAAAGTGGAACTTCCGCTTTAAAGGAAGGTGACCCCCTGACATGCCACAATTGGCATGTAATTTTTTGGGGCAGGGTCCCAGGTCCACTTCCTCTCCTAGAGCCGCGGAGCCGGAAGGAAGTTCACCTTCCTCCCCCTCCCTCTCAGCGATCTTCTGGGACACATCACAGGTCCCAGAAGATACGCAAGGCGCAGCCGACTCGAGCATTGAAGTCAAAGCCAGGCGCCCATACTTGTGATGTCGGTGCTGCCGGGGGGGGGGGTGGAGAAGAGTGAGTGAAATGCATCACAGGTGATATCATTTGCTGCTCAGTGATTGCAGTATTCTAGTCTGCATCTCCCCTTGGTAATACTTAAAATCTGGCCTGTTTATGGGTCCTGAGTACAGGAGTTGAGAACCACTGTTCTACAGGATGGATCCTGTATGTTAGGATTATGTTCCCACTATTTGGCTTGCGGTTAAATGGGATGCTTTGAAGGTAATGTTTAGTACTTAGGGATTTTCACCTTTGGAGAGTCAGGGGTTCCGGGATAGTCTTGCTAGAGAGGAGATGACTGATTTTCAGTGCTCTCTGGATAGTCTTATTAGAGACCTGGAATTTCAGAGGTTCAACAAGTTTTTGTTAGGAAAAACCTTCAAACCCTAATTACAGGACTTTAGTCCTGAAGGGGTTAACCAGTATGTTGTCTTTAACCACTTGCCGACCGCCGATCGGCATCTGACGGCGGCAAAGTGGCTCGTTCCCGCAAATCGCCGTCATACGACGCCGGCTGCGGGAACGTGTATAGTGAGCGCGCGCCGCCGGAGGCGCGCCCGCGCGCTCACTGTGTCCAGGGGGGGCCAGGGAGCGGGTGCGGCAGCTTCGATTGCCGCCGGCCACCCGCGATGCCCCCCCCGGAGCGAATGAGCGGAGGTCCGTGTATGTAAACACGGACCTCCGCTCTGTGTGAGGGGGAAGGGCTGTGATCACAGCCTTCCTTTACGTGAAGGCTGTGATAACTTCCCTTCCCCAGATAGGCAGTCCCCCATACAGTTAGAACACGCCCAGGGAACATAGTTAACCCTTAGCGCGCCCCCTGCAGGTTAACCCCTTCACTGCCAATGGCATTTACACAGTAATCAGTGCATTTTTATAGCACTGATCGCTGTATAAATGCCAATGGTCCCAAAAAGGTGTCAAAACGTTCCGACATGTCCGCTGCAATATCGCAGTACCGCAAAAAATCGCAGATCGCCGCCATTTTTAGTAAAAAATAGAAAAAAATTAAAAACCCCAAAAATGAATTCTCATCATCCGTAAACGCGACCACTTTTGCGCAAACCAATCAATAAACGCCGATTGCGATTTTTTTTTATCGCAAATATGAGGAAGAATATAAATCGGCCAAAAACGGTAAAAAAAAATGTTTTTTTATATTTTTTTTTTGGATTTGTATTTTAGGAAAAAGTAAGAAATTTGGGTTTTTTTGCAAAATTGTCGCTCTTCTTTTGTTTATAGCGGCGATCAGAAATGACGCAGCGGTGATCAAATACCACCAAAAGAAAGCTCTGTTTGTGGGGAAAAAAGGACGCAAATTTCGTTTTGGGTACAACGTCGCATGACCGGGCAATTGTCAGTTAAAGCGACGCAGCGCCGAATCGCAAAAAGGGCTCCGGTCCTAAAGCTGGAAATCCTTCCGGGGCTGAAGTGGTTAAGAGGAAGAGTAATTAGTCATGACCTTAGATTGAGAGAGTAAGCTAGACACACCTGAATGAGCAGGGTAACCTAAGCATGGGATTGAGCCATGGTTGCTATTGCTAACTGTGAAAATCTCCTCTTTGAGACCTCTGAAGCAGAGAGGAAACTCCAAAAACCAGTGTGGGAATGACAGCTTAGCAGTGATTCAGTACCTTGTTTTTGCCATTTAACTGGAGTATGGATTATTTTGTGTTTGTTAGCTGAAGTGAGTTTTGTTTGAAGTTTCCAATAAAGGCTGTCACTTTTACAAGTGGCTTGCTGGTGATCTTGAGGCCCTCACATCACACTATATAACGATATCATAATTAGCGCACCTCACATTGCATGGACAGTTTCAGCAGTTGCAAGAAGCTCATGCCAATCATGCATATGATAGGGGATTAGACAACTGTATAGCTGTGAAATTGATAGATCCCGTTCAGCTTGCACCAGAGCAAGGAACTGCATTTAAAACGACATATTTCTTTAACAAAAAAAAAGTTTATGTGAAAGTTACAGAGTCTACAAACTATTATATATATATATATACTGTATATATACAGTATCTCACAGTGTAAATTTGCTGTCCCCTCAAAATAACAACACACAGCCAATGGAGTTCGCCAGAGCTTCACAGGTTGCCACTGGAGTCCTCTTCCAATCCTCCATGACGACATCACAGAGCTGGTGGACTCCTCTACCTTCCGTCTGAGGATGCCCCACAGATGCTCAATTAGGTCTGGAAACATGCTTGGCCAGTCAATCACCTTTACCCTCAGCTTCTTTAGCCAGGCAGTGGTCGACTTGGGGGTGTATTTGGGGTCGTTATCATGTTGGAATATTCCCATCCAACCCTGTCTCCGAAGGGAGGGGATCATGCTCTGCTTCAGTATGTCACAGTACATGTTCACATTCATGGCTCCCTCAATGAACTGTTGCTCCCCAGTGTCAGCCGCACTCATGTAGCCCCAGACCATGACACTCCAACTACCATGCTTGTCTGTAGGCAAGACACCCTTGTCTTTGTACTCCTCACCTGGTTACTGCAACACACACTTGACACCATCTGAACCAAATAAGTTTATCTTGGTCTCATCAGACCACAGGACATGGTTCCAGTAATCCATGTCTTTAGTCTGCTTGTCTTCAGCAAACTGTTTGTGGGTTTTCTTGTGCGCCACTTTAGAAGAGGCTTCCTTCTGGGACGACAGCCATGCAGACTAATTTAATGCAGTGTGCGGCGTATGGTCTATGCACTGACAGGCTGACCCCCCACCCCTTCAACCTCTGCAGCAATGCTGGTAGCACTCATAAGTCTATTTCCCAAAGACAACCTCTGATGAGCACGTGCACTCAACTTCTTTGGTCGACCATGGGGAGGCCTGTTCTGAGTGGAACGTGTCCTGTTAAACCGCTGTATGGTCTTGGCCACCATGCTGTACATCACAAAACACTCTCTGGATACCGCATGTGTGATACTTTTTAACTGCTTAGATGCACAGAGAGGCCCAAAAAGGGGCACATTCAGGCTTTATGTATCTGATCTGTTTCCTGACTAGCTATCACACTTCTTGAGACCTTGAAGTGCCAGGACAGGAGAACTATTGCACATTTTACAAAGTAGACCCTCCAACAGTTTTTGGACAATGAAGAAAATTAAATTGTATTTTTTTTACACACAGCTGTCATTTAATAGTCTATTCCAGAGTATGGGGAGATTTTTTTTCAGGCCAACTGCAAAGAGGGTGCAAAAGTCAAGGAGCAACTTTAGGCTTTACAGGGGCATAAATTAGGCATCTAATTTTCTAACTATCTACTGTACATGTTTGGAGGCACCTGGAGTGCCAGGACAGTGGAAACACAAAAAAAAAAAAAAAACACCATAGTTTCAAGAGTAAACACCCCAAGGTATATTTTAAAGGCATGGTGAATATTTTGAAGATTTAATTTTTCTGCCACAAGTTTTCGGAAAATGTGGAAAGAAAAAAAAATTTTTTTTTACACAAAGCTATAAATTAATAAGATATCTCCACCACACAGCAATGCCATGCCTAAAATTGCACCCCAAAACACAATCTGCTAGTCCTCCCAAGCATAGAGATACCACATATGTGACATGTTTTTGCAGTCTATCCACATGGAGGGGCCCAAAATCCAAGAAGCACCTTAAGACTTGTAAAGGGCATAAATTATAGCAGCAATCAGGAGCACTACTGCTGCCTTGCACTGGTCTGTCAATTATCAGGAACATTTTTGCCAGCTTACACTGGCCTGGTGACACTGGCCCTGAAGTGGCAGCAATCAGGAGTACTGTTGCTGGCCACACAGGTCTGGTGTGGTGGTGATAAGGGACACTGTGGCTGGCTGCACTGGTATGGTGATACTATACTGGTGTGGCTACTGAACAGGGACACTGGCTGGCTGTACTATCATACAGTGTCAGCAGAGCAGCCAGCCAGAGTTCCTGATCACTAGCCGCCCCAGTACAGTGTCACCATAGTGACATAATTTCATACTGGCATGGCTAGTGATCACAAACAATGGTTGGCTGCTCTGGTGACAAAACTGGTTAAACACTCTGTTTCCTCTAACAGCCAATTGGTGTGAGAGGAAACAGAGTGGTCGCTGCGACATGCAGCTTTTGTTTACATGTTTGATCGCTGTGACTGGTCACAGTGATGGCATGGTACAAGGCAAATTTTATTGGCCCTGTATCCCAATCTAGGATTGTCCAAATGACACAGCAATCACAGGGTGTGCACATGAGGGAATGCACAAGGAGTGAAAGGATGTTTTAATATGCTGCTCCTGCCCTCAGAAGTGAGCCATCTGGTTGTTTAAGTACAAGGACTGGACAGCAAGTGGTTAACCAATGCCCTTTGCTCTTTGAATAAAACTGGTGGTTTGAATGGATGTTCGTGTTTTACATTAAAAATAAAACATTAAAAAAATCAGTTAAAACAAAACAGGGTTTAGGAAATAGACTGTACACATTGCAAGGGTAGTTTGCCCTTTGTAAGAAAATGTATAAAATGAGTGAATGAGATAAAGCTCCACTGACTCCCATGTACAAACAAAAATGCTGTTTTTTTTGTTTTGTTTTTTTTTTGTTGCAGATGATTGGGTATTCTTTGCATAGTGAATTCACTAAGTTCTGGAGCAAATTCCTTTGCAAAGTGAACAACCTGTTTGCCTTTAATAAATCAACCCCAGTGTGTTCTATTAATGTAGTACAAGAAAAACCCAGTGCAATCAATATGTTGAATATTCCATGAAAGATACTTAGAATTGCCTAACATCCTCAGAGGTATTTATTAAGATCAAGAGCTAAAATAATGTGTCCCTTTATCTCATTCACTTTCTCCTGGCTATTTATCAATTGCATTTGTGTCACAATTAGGGGATTTGCATTGATAAACAATAACTAAGCAGCAAATGAGATAAATGGACAACACAAGAATGCCACTTAATCTTTAGCATTTGCATGAATACCGTGCTGCGAGCTTGATAACTCTAACCTCCAGAGAGTGAAGTTCATTTCAAGTCTGCAGCTTCCACACTATTGATTGTCTTATAAGGATGTTCTTTAGAAGGATGATGTCATTTCATCAGTGATCGAAAATAATAGCAGGTGATCCTGACTGCCAATATCTGCATGAATAAATCCTCACAAAGAGATTCCATATGCAGTCAAATGGTAGCTTAGTCTCAGGCTTAGTTTACTTACCGCAATCTAGAAGTAAAGATGTAAGTATAGCACAAGACCGCTATGGGAAAGAGCAACACAGGGAACACTCCAGAGATCAGGTCTGTCTGGCTGCACAGTTACTGATCCAGGAAGTGACATCACATCACAGCTAATTAAAATGAAAATTAAAGTGGAACACAAACCAAACTGTTTAAAAAATGTATATATAATATCTTTATTCTTTTACATACCAAAGAATGAATTATTTTGTTCAGCCACCATTGCTACCCACACCCCTCTACTACACTGTACCGGCAGGATGATAATTCTACTGCAGCCTGATGAGAGGCCCACCACTGTGAGGGCTGGCATGCCAGCAGTTAAGCAGGAGCCTAATACAGCTTCTGTGGAAAACCCAGCAACTGTACAAAACATCTTCCCAATTTCTGTCAGAGAACTTCAGTTCCAGTGAAATGCCCCCCCCCCCCCCTCGGTGTCCTCAGCCTGCGATTTTACCAGCTGTTCACCTGTGTTACCAGAGTTACCCTGGACCTGATTGGGAGAAATGCTGTTTATGAGGATACGCAGAATTATCTGTTTGTGTTACATAAGTAGTGATTTTCAACTAGACCCCGCCTTGTTTTAGAGTCTTACAGGGACTGTGCTTTAAAGCCACATGTTACCTTGATCGAGCCATAGAGACACTGCTGTGAAGAATCCCTGTTTGTGCAGTTTTTATAATCTGTTTTGTATTACTCTGTAGTGTATGCATGCTTTTTGCCATTCTGACCCTTTTTTGGCATTATTGACTCTCACTTTTCACTTGTTTAGCAAAATGCAAGCTACAGTTACCCTGTATCTAATCCTTTGGCAAATTGTCCATTCTGCTACAGGGGTATATGATACAAAATTAGGTACAG
>BLSH010286071.1:2754219-2816375 GCA_018402905.1 Glandirana rugosa | reverse complement strand
CAAGTGACGTAATTCAATAGGTGGTGGTACGGTGTCCTGGACGTCGACTCCCAGTCCCCCTGTTCTACGAAGGTAATCATATGGTTAGAAGGTTTTCAGGAAAGACATCGAAAAGGATCGACCTGTCCGAGGGACTACCGAGGATAAGGGTCCAAGGTGACAGTGGGTGTAAAATCGTCTGAGACACGTCCAGGGGTTCCGTTATACGTAGTACGATGTCCTGGACGTCTTCCAGTCCCTATCTATTCCGCTGATGTCGATCAGGAGTGTGTTCGACACGGTGATCATTAAGTTGGAACGTGTCACAAGAAACCTTCCGTGCGATCGTTCGGGTTCCGTCCGGACCCGGACCCGGACTTTGTCCCGAAGTTCGGACGGACCAGCAGAACCCGAACTTCCAGAGGTTCGCTCAACTCTAGTTATCTTGTATCGAACTGATCCAAAGAACACTGTGCAAGGTTGAATTACTAGTGGCACAGCTTGTGTGAGGACTAGCTGTAGTCGCCTTATCTATCCCTGACCTTCTGCAGGTCCTGTAGCATGATGCATATTGCCTTGGGGACCTGCACAGAGTCTGCTAAAATGTGGGTGACAGTGGAACCTGGGAATAGGAGCCATCAGGGAGCCTGTCCAGCTAGGAAAAGCTACAGAAAGGACTTTTGGAAGATTGGTATACTAATGGAAGCATCTTGTCCCCCTGACCCTCAGCTGCAGGTCCTGTGGCATGGTGGTGGATAACTTAATGCAGTGAACTTAGCATACACAGGGACATCGTCCCAATTCTATTGTGCTCTCAAAGATAAAAGGAGGGAAGAGGGCTAGAAGATGTGCACTTGTGCTCTACGCTAAAATGATTGCTGCAAGATGTATGTTCATGGTGTTAATTTATTATTTTTTTTCTGCCGGAGCCTGAAAAGCATTGCACCCCTGATCAGTGGATCAGGGGTGCAGTGTTCAGGCTTCTGCAGACAAGCCCTGCAGCTTTCTGCCAATAACTTCATACAGGCTGTCTGTTGAAAGCTGCAAGGCTTGTGAATGAACTACGAGAACACTCATCATTGCTCTAGCAGGTCATTCAGAACTACACTATGAATGAATGATACAGCTGTGTGGGCGGAGCCCTACACCGCTGTTCTGTTTTTAAATTGGGACAGTGGGTGCGAGGAGAAGATCCCCCACCTGCTGTCACACTGGGGGGAGGGGATGAGGGGGGACTGCCAGCAGGAGTTGGAACATGTTAGATGTAAGCTCTAATGAGCAGGGCCCTCTGATTCCCACTGTATTAAAGTGTATTGTATTTGTACTGTCTACCCTCAAGTTGTAAAGCGCTGCGTAAACTGTTGGCGCTATATAAATCCCATATAATAATAATAATGTTCCACCCTAAATGTGGGTGGAACATTTAACATGTTCCAGAATGTAAACTTAGCCTTTAAACCTCATTTTACACATAGTTGCCAAATTAAATAGCACATTAAGGTCGGCTTGTAAGTTGGAGACACTGCATAGCTTGGTGTCATCTGCAAACAATGATATGGTACTTTTAAATCCAAACCCTACATAATTTATAAAGATATTAAAAAATAAGGGTCCTAACACCTTTGGGCACACCACTAATAACCTTAGACCATTCAGAGTATGAATCAATAATCCCTACTTTCTGAATATAGCATTTTAGCCAGTTTTCTATACATTTACAAACTGCATTTTCCACACCTGTAGACTTTAATTTACACATGTCAAATGCTTTTGCAAAATCCAAGTATTCTATGTACACTCCTTTATCTATGTTTTTCCCTATTTCCTTAAAAAAAGGGATCAGATTTGTTTGACAACTTCAGCCTTTCATAAATCCATGCAGAAGCTCTTTACCATGTGATCAGCCACAATGAATCACGTGGAAACAAGAAGAGCTGTTTATCGGCTTCTCCTCTACTTGCGTCTGCAGACGTGAGTAGAGGAGAGCCGATCGGTGGCTCTCCTGACAGGGGGGGTCCCCCTTAGGATCACCACCCTAGACAATCAGGGGGCCCTCCCAGGACCCCCAGGGTTGCCACCCAGGGACCACCAGGGATGCCACCTAGGGACTACCAGGGATGCCACCCAGGCACCACCATAGATGCCACCCAAGACCAACAGATAAGGGGCACACAATGCCCAATAGGGGTGGCACTGTGCCCACCTGTGATGCCTGCCAGTGCCATCCCTATAGCTGCTGCTTAATAGTGACGCTTATCAGTGCCCATCAGTGCTGCATATCAGTGCCACAAATCAGTGCCCGTCAGTGCTGCTTATCAGTGCCGCCTATCAGTGCCCATCAGTGTTGCATATAAGTGCCACCAAATCAGTGCTGACTCATCAGTGCTAATCAGTACTGCCTCATCAGTGCCCATCAGTGCAGCCTCATCAGTGCCCATCAGTGAAAGATAAAATGTAATTATTTACAACGTTTTGTGACGGAAAAAAAGAAAAACGTATTTTTCAAAATGTTCTTTTTTTATTTGTAGCGCAAAAAATAAAAACCCCAGAAGTGATCAAATACCACCAAAAGAACAAAAGTACAATGTTACATGACCACGCAATTCTCATTCAAAATGCTACAGCACTGAAAGCTGAAAATTGGTCTGGTAGGGAAGTGTTCAAAGTGCCTGGTATTGAAGTGGTTAAACTCTACAGTATTGTCCCAACTATAAAAGTTAAACCAACCAGTATGTAGTTTCTTGGCAAAGACTTTGATCCCTTTTTAAACATAGGCATCACATTGGACTTACGACAATCCAGTGGTACCATGCCAGTCATTAAAGAGTCTCTGAAAATAAGAAACAATGGGGTTGATTTACTAAAACTGGAGAGTGCCATATCTGGTGCAGCTGTGCACTTGTAGCCAGTCAGCTGCTAACTTTAGCTTGTTCAATTGAACTTTGACAAAAAAAATGGAGACTGATTGGTTTCTGTTCAGATCTGCACCAGAGTTTGCACTCTCCAGTTTTAGTAAATCAACCCCACTGTGTAGCCAAAAATTAAAAATGAATAAGACCTTGAATAAATGCAGGGGTTATTTATATTGAAACTCCAGTTATGACTACTGTCAGATAAGCAGGAAACCTATAGTACCCACCAGGGACAGCCCGTCCATTAAGGGTGCACGGGCGCCGCCCCCTCTGTTCTCGCCACCTCCTTCTATGCTATGGATAGATAATAGTGTGGCTAGTGGCGCAGAGCGTGCCGCCATGAGTCCTTAGAAAGGCAAATGAACAGTTTACTTTCTACCACTGAACCGCTCTCCGCCAATCAGGAAGCGCTGGTATGTTACCGATTTCCCGTTTGGGGGAGAAGACAGGCAATCCTATTGGATGCCTTTCTCTGAGGATGAGGGGGATGCACTGCCAAAACCAAGCCACTTCCCACTCACCGGACACCGCTCCCCGCTCTTCAGACACCGCTCACCTGACACCGCTTGCCTGACACCGCTCCCCGCCTGCTGCCCACTCCTAGATGGGGTAATTGCGGGACTTTGATGTCCCGACTGCCCTGGGGGGGTGGGGGGGAGTACTGTCAGTGCCGTGAGCCCTGCGGCGGGGGGAAGATGGATGCTGGTACCCCTCCAGTGATACTATATACTCCTCTGCAATGTCTGTAAATACCCCTCTGCTGATGCCTGTATATACTCCTCTGGTCATATTATATACCCCTCTGCTGATGCCTGTACATACTCCTCTGGTGATGCTGTATATACCCCTCGGCTGATGCCTGTATATACCCCTCTGGTGATGCCTGTGTATACCCCTCTGGTCATACTATATACCTTTCTGCTGATGCCTGCATATACCCCTCTGCTGATGCCTGCTTGTCAAAATAACTCAACACACAGCCATTAATGTCGAAACCGCTGGCAACAAAAGTGAGTACACCCCTAAGTGAATTTGTCCAAATTGGGCCCAAAGTGTCAATATTTTGTGTGGCCACCATTATTTTACAGCACTGCCTTAACCCTCTTGGGCATGGAGTTCACCAGAGCTTCAAAGGTTGCCACTGGAATCCTCTTCCACTCCTCCAAGACGACATCACAGAGCTGGTGGATGTTAGAGACCCTGCGCTGCTCTACCTTCTGTTTGAGGATGTCCCACAGATACTCAATAGGGTTTAGGTCTGGAGACATGCTTGGCCAGTCCATCACCTTTATCCTCAGCTTCTTTAGCAAGGCAGTGGTTGTCTTGGAGGTGTGTTTGGGGTCATTATCAGGTTGGAATACTGCCCTGCGGCCCAGTCTCCAAAGGGAGGGGATCATGCTCTGATGTACATGTTGACATTCATGGTTCCCTCAATGAACTGTAGCTCCCCAGTGACGGCAGTACTCATGCAGTCCGAGTCCATGACACTCCCACCGCCATGCTTGACTGTTGGCAAGATACACATGTTTTTGTTCTGCTCGCCTGGTTGCCACAACACACGCTTGACACCATTTGAATCGAATACGTTTATCTTGGTCTCATCAGACCACAGGACATGGTTCCAGTAATCCATGCCCTTAGTCTGCTTGTCTTCAGCAAACTATTTGCGGGCTTTCTTGTGCATCATCTTTAGAAGAGGCTTACTTCTGGAATGACAGCCATGCAGACCAATTTGATGTAGTGTGCGGTGTATGGTCTGAGAACTGACAGGCTGATCCCCCACCCCTTCAATCTCTGCAGCCAAGCTGGCAGCACTCATACATCTATTTCCCAAAGACAACCTCTGGATATGACACTGAGCACATACACTCAACTTCTTTGGTCGGCCATGGCGAGACCTGTTCTGAGTGGAACCTGTCCTGTTAAACCACTGTATTGTCTTGGCCACTGTGCTGCAGCTCGGTTTCAGGGTCTTGGCAATCTTCTTATAGCCTAGGCCATCTTTATGTAGAGCAGCAATTCTTTTTTTCAGATCCCCAGAGAGTTCTTTGCCACGAGGTGCCATGTTGAACTTCCAGTGACCAGTATGAGAGAGTGAGAGCGCTAACACCAAATTTAACACACCTACTCCCCATTCACACCTGAGACCTTGTAACACTAATGAGTCACATAACACCGGGGAGGGAAAATGGCTAATTGGGCCCAATTTGGACATTTTCACTTAGGGGTGTACTCACTTTTGTTGCCAGCGGTTTATGCATTAATGGCTGTGTTGGAGACAATACTGACTCATAAGGAGAGCACGGCTGCAGCACATCCCTGGGTGTCTGTTTCAGGCGGTGATGGAGGAAGGTAGGAGCGCTCTGGAAGTTTACACCAGGAGAGTCCAGCCTATCATCCTCCTAAGTAGATGTTCTCAGCCTTCAGAGAGAGGAGCAGAAATATCACAAGCGAGTAGCCCGACTACCCAATCTGCATGCTTGTCCAGAACAGTGACTTGAGTATTGAAAACAACAAAAAGCCAGGTGCAAAGGCCTATCCAGAGTGGTCATCCTTTTTGGATAATGAATTCAAGGTTGGATACAGGACTTTTGTAGAGCTAATTTGCTGTGTGGGAGTGAAACTCGTAGGCAGAGAAGAATTTCTGGAAGCGAGCTCATCTATTAGAGGTTCTCTTCCATCGTGGGCTGCTTATCCCTTTTATTCCGGCCAAAGGTTCACCTATTGCAGCCCTGAAGAGTAATTCGATGTTTACAGGACAATCTAAAAGTTTGCTTGGGATTGAAACGCGATTGGAGCTCAGAAAGTAGCTGTGAAGCTGACCTGTCTGCTGCTGTGAGAGTCTTGACCTTGTCCTCCCCAGTTGTGAGGGATACAAGCGCTTATGACCCACTGCTGGCACAGGGGTCTAAGCTTGAGGTGAGCAGGCACACTAGCTATCTGGTGGAAGGGAGCACATTGGTGTCTGCTTGGAACCTCTGAAATAGCTGCACATCAGGGATGCCTGTATATACCCCTCTGGTGATGCCTGTATATACCCCTCTGGTGATGCCTGTATATACTCCTCTGGTGATGCCTGTATATACCCCTCTGCTGATGCCTGTATATACTCCTCTGGTGATGCTATATACTCTGGTGATGCTATATACTCCTCTGGTGATGCCTGTATATACTCCTCTGGTGATGCCGGTATATACCCTCTGCTAATGCCTGTATATACCCCTCTGCTGATGCCTGTATATACTCCTCTGGTGGTGCCTGTATATACCCCTGTGGTGATGCCTGTATATACCCCTCTGCTGATGCCTGTATATACTCCTCTAGTGATGTCGGTATATCCCCCTCTGCTGATGCCTGTATATACTCCTGTGATGATGCCTGTATATACCCTCTGCTGATGCCTGTATATACTCCCCTGGTCATGCCTATATATACTCCTCTGGTGATGCATGTATATACCCCTCTGGTGATGCCTGTATATACCCCTCTGGTGATGCCTGTATATACTCCTCTGGTGATGCTTGTATATACTCCTCTGGTGATGCCTGTATATACCCCTCTAGTGATGCCTGTATATACTCCTCTGGTGATGCCTGTATATACTCCTCTGGTGATGCCTGAATATACCCCTTTGGTGATGCTTGCATATACTCCTCTGGTCATGCCTGTATATACCCATCTGGTGATGTCTGTATATACACCTCTGGTGATGCCTGTTTATACCGCTCTGGTGAAGCTGCATATACTCCTCTGGTGATGCTATATACTCTGGAGATGCTATATACTCCTCTAGTGACGCTGTATATACCCCTCTGGTTATGCTGCATATACTCCTCTGATGATACTGTATATACCCCTCTGGTGATGCTGTATACCCTATCTAGTGATGCTTGGCTGTATACTCCTGACACAATAGGTGGAATATATAAGGGGTGGGGCTTATGAGAAGTGGGAGGGGGCAAATGGAAGGACGGGGTCTGGCACCCCCCCTATCCTAAAATTTCACCAGCCGCCACTGGTACCCACATGCACATCTCTCAAGTAATAGTAGTAAACCATAAGGTCAAAAGGTAAAAAAAAAATGCATCTAATTTGTTTCAGGCATCTCAAAGTAGCATCATGAGTTTGGATATAAAACATCATATAGGTTATTAAGCCATGCAAATCTATAAACCCACCAAAACTCGATTTTTAATCCAAATAGTTAGCAAGCAGCCATGTGAAGTATGAGTAGTTTTCAAATACAGCATGCATCAAGAAAGGTCTTTGTAATTAACTCAACATAAAGTTGGGCTTCAAAAATCTAATTTGATTTAAGAGCATGTGTTACATGGAAGCTTAGGAGAAATCTGAGCATAAAATCTGTAGTGCAAGTGAAAAAGCCCTAGGAGGACAAAAGGCAAGCAGAAAAAAAGTACTTTCATTTTGCCTTTTGCCAACCGATAGCTTGCTAACTTGTGTTATTATGATGATTTCTACTATGCCCTCTATAGATTTTTAGATTTATTCAATAATAAATAATTGGTGAAATACATATGCTTTGGGGATCTGTGGGCCAAATAAGGCCTCTTTGTTCTCAATCTCTTTGTTTTATCTTCTTTTATATTGTAGTTGAGGTTCTTCCCAGGGCTACTTGAGATTGTATCTTAAAATTTTGTATATCTTATATCATTTCAATTTTCCTCATTAGGAGTGGTCACTTCATTAAGTTTTGTATTCCATAGATGTACAGATAGAGTTGAGACCATTTGTAGTACACAGAAAAGGAACCAAACAGCATATTCAGTAGCTGCCCTCAAGAAAGTCAGACATGCCCATTCTTTGCAAGACTTAAACTGGAAGCCCTGCTTGATCATTTCCATCCCATTTAAGGCCATCCTAAGTGTTTCATTTGCTGAAACAGGTCACCAGCAAATTAAAATTTACCAGGTCACATCCCTATGTAAGTACTTCACACATATACTGTAACTGTGACTACTACTGTTCATTTAGAATAGCCAACTATATTTAGCACCCTTACCATATTACTGTATTATATTCAGATCCAAAACTATTTTGTTAAAGTCACTCTGAGATACAGAAATTATTTTCTGTCTAGTCTGACAAATACTTCCGTAACCACTGCAGCTAAAAGACAGATAGAGAAATAACACAGCGTACATCTGTTGCAGGTTTCATCATACATCAATAAAATATAGTTGGATTTTAAACTCCTTGTTACACTTTAGATATAAATGTTTATGACTGGAGGAAACAGAAGTAAATCACATTTGTATGACTGTTTTCTTTTTTATCACATAAGTAATTTGACAGGTAACCAGAGGAAAAGGAAAATTTTGCTTATTTCACAACACTGCTCGGACCATGATTTGATTTCAGTCGCTAGGAGGCAAAACATGAAGGTTTATATTTTATTTCTTTCACTTTATATGAAAATTTTTGTGCTTTCACAGGGACACTTGATAATACCACAGCAAAGATGCCTGCAGCTGTTCACAAAGACAAGCCTCCTATCCTACCAACTACTCATAATTCACTGCTAGCTGATGAAGAGGTTTAAGGAACTGCTTTTTTCAAATCTACATGCCACTAATAGAGTGCAAAACTTCTGACTGTACTTACAGCTATATGCGGCCTTGAAGGTAAATTAATTTTACAGTGAACACCATCTTTAAATCATTTTTATAAGAATCCATTAACCCTTTCAGGATCAGAGTTTTTTAAGCTTAGATGCCCAGACCAAAATTAGCAGCATCATTATCAATTAGTTAACCTGACAATAACTTTATGGCTAATTTTTCAGTTTGAAATCTAGCTTAGATATTGGAACCTCACATAGTTGCACCTAGTTCTCTGCTTCAATTAACAGTCTCCTGACAAGGTGTATTCCACATTGCATATTGCAGTCACAAAGGGTTAATTTGTAGATCACGGGAACATATTTTCACTCCTTCAGGATAAATGCAGAGAGGATATTGCATTGCACCCAAAAGATCACATTAGGAACTTTCTCTGTTTTCTTTGAGACTGCAGGATGCGGGAAAGTGTTATTGAGACTCTGGGACTCTGCTAATACAAAAAAAAGACTATAAAGTGCAGGCACATAGTAGCGCCTTTACACCCCTACAACAACCTCTAAAACATTTTTATCATGGCTAAATCATTGGTTATTTTTAAAGTTAATTCTCAAGCAATTCCTGATAGTGTCAAAGCTTGTTTGCCTCCTTCCTACTTTCTGGAGGTCTGCTCTAGGTTTCTACACATTTTATACCCGTGTGACAACCAAGGTGTCGGATCCCAACCTCCCCCACTAATATGTGAGAAATAGCAGGTGAGACCTCACTGTGCAATAGATGTCAATAGTGCTCTTAGTCTCACCCTATGCAGAGATTTTTTCAACTCTGGGACCTCAATTTACATGCCAGAAGAATGAGAGCGATTGACATTGGGGTTAGTTAACTACACAGTTAACCAGTTACACACCAAAATAGTTGCCATTGCATGTTTTATTGGAAACACAAACCATTCACAATATATGTGTTAACAATTTTAAAGTTTAAGCAATGTCTGTAATACACACTGTCACACCCAATAGGGATATTTCAGCAATTTACTATATAGTAGCAATTCTTCAAAGAGCAGGGTTTCTTTTAGTTATACAAGATAGAGCATCTAGAGATAAGACTTACCTAATTATAAAGATTTTAAAATATTGTTTAAAAAAAAAGAAAAGACAACGCAAACAAAATATTTACAGAACATAGATATTGCAAAAATAGACAAGAACAGCAACAGAAAAAATAAACGAGAATATGAGAAAGCCCTGAGTTTTTTGGGTTCTGGCAGAGGCAGATTCAGTGCCTTTGTGCTTTCAAGAAATAAGACTCCTAACAGATGTTCTGTTTTAGGATGGTAAAGGAGACCTCCAGACTGCTGTTGCAGCCACTTCTTTCTGGTGCTTGAGGGGGGTGTTGATAGAAATTGCTTGACTTATCAGTAGGCCTGTGGAGTGGCCAAGGTGATGTCAAAATGTTTATGATTGTGTAGCTGTCACTGAAGGAATATTGATGCTTATTAACTTGCTTCTGCTTAACAATATAGACTCCATTTTATAAAGCAAACTCCATTTCAGGTCTGAACAGTATAATGTCTTATTGAGATTACAATAGAAGCTTGTTAATAATTTCTCACCTATGCCCTTGAAGTAATGTTTGTGGTCACGATGGTTCTCGGAAATGTAGCTGTTTCAGAGAAGTTACAAATTTCTAGGGTGGGGGCTGTTACTCACTGCATGACCAGCGTGTGATGGAAAAGGTACCAGGTTTTGCTCTATTGTTTAATGATTCCACCCTGCATTAACTAACCCCGCCTTCCTTTTTGTAATAAAAGAGCCATGCTAACTTTTAATAAACGGACATCTTTTGAGCACATACTGGTGTGCGTGCTTTCCTGTGTCTCAATGGGTGTCCCCAGATCTGAGGGTCCTATTGGTCTACCTGAGGCTGACCTGGTGATTGTCCTGAGACTAAATTCCTTTCAAAATGGTGGCAGCATGGTGGGATAAGAAAAGTCATCCTTGGTAAGTAGATTTTTGTCTATTTTGACAAATTTTTCCTTGCCTTGGCTCTGACTTTAAGTCTTATCTAGCTAAGTTTGTTTTACATGAGAAAAGTGAATCACGGGTAGCCTAAAGTGTTAGGATCTTTGGGAGATCCCCGGTCTTTGGGAGACCATATATATTATACATTGAACTGAAGTTAGAGAAATAGGAGACCAATAGGATCCGTCCTACTTTTCTTTCTCTTTCTGTCGCATAGAAGTATAAGATAATCTGTTGTGTGGACAAATCACTGTTGTAAGGTAAGACTGGACATGACCACTGTTAAAAAAATATGGGTCAAGAGCATGGTAAAAAGGTCCCTCCTTCCCCCAATCCAGGAGAAACTTGCAAAGATTATGTCGCCCGTGTATGTGGGACAGAGTATTACTTAGTTAATCATTTTGTGGTTAATTTAGCAGGATGGACTGTGAGTATGGAGTTAGTAATCCTTTTTCCCGGACAGGAGCAAATGACCCCTTTCATATTGTTATGATTAAGGGACTATGTCTAGAAGATAAGAAGGCATTCCCGTGGTATGAGGGGGACCCATAGTGGGACATGAATTACATGAGAGAGGCAGGGGAAAGCTGGTTGACTTATAGTCCCTATTGGTTTGATAGGAAAGATAAGAAACAAAAGAAACCAGATAAAAATGTTGTGATTCCTGATAGTGACCAATTGCACAAGAATGAATCGTTAAGTCAAAAGAAGGGACCCTCAGTGCCTCCCTTTCCCCCCATGCCCCATTATAAAGCTACCTTCTTATAGTCAAAATACAAATCCACCAAAAGTCCCTGCTCTTTTACATCCAAGTCTTAGTCCACTCTTAGTCCAGAAGATACAGAGATGCTCGCAGGGTGGCACGGTGCCAGACAGCCACCAAATGTTCCTCTAGCCCCCCCAGCATTGCCGCCAGGGCAAAAACCACCACCACAGGGACAACCTCAACCTCCACCTCCCCCTACACAATCTTCCCCGACCCCGGTTCTCCCTGTTCAGACCACAGCTGCTTCAACAGCCCCCACCACCACCCAACCACTGCCGGTTGCTTCCCTCCCAGAGCAGACACAGGAGAAGGATAAAAGGGAGGGTGAAGCAGTCACTACCACTGCTGATGATTCAACATCAGAAACTTGTGAGACAGGGGGTGCAACGGGAGGGGGGCTTTGGCTGTGCGCATTCTTGACCATGTGGGATTGGGAAATTTTCTCAGGAGGCGTAAAGTACGGACCTGACAGCATGTCCACAAATATGCCCTTTATGGTTATAGGGAATCAACTTCTTAAAAAGGCTCCAGATATAGAAGATATAAATAGGATTCTGAAACATTGTCCTAAACCATCTGTGAGTACAGCAGCAACTATAAGCTACTTAAAAAGAGCATGTAAGGGCAGAAATTTCACACAAGAGGACATGAGAATTATTATAGATGGTGTCCTGGGTCAGGGCACACCATGGAATTGGACTAAGGTCCCAGAGATAGATAAAAGAGAAGGGTCGGATGTCAAATCCTGAGCATACAGATTAAATACTGAAGTTGGCAGGGCCAAATGTGGAAGGAAATAGAGGATGAAAGTTTGTTTTAAAGGCAGAACCTCCCTCTCCTCTGCTATAGCATGCAAACAAAAGAAAACTGAAACGTGTATTAGATTATTGGAAAAGGTTCAATGAGAATTGGATCATGGAGACAGGATTGCCTCTCACTGATCAATGGCATCAATTGTTGATCCAGACTTTCCTCACTGGTCTCAGGCCTGAAGTAGGACTAATGGTGAAGCAAATGATTCTGGAGTGGCCAAATAATACTCAGATGAATTTTCAGAAAAAATTAATGGAAAGGGATTTTGTTAAACCTCTGAACCCCACACCTATGCATTACCAATCAGGACTCCAGCATTGTGACCCTGCAAATGCTAGGCAAAGGGATAATACGGGAGAGCATAGACCATGGAGAGGAGGCAGAGGCAGGGATGGGGAAGAGGCAGAGGTTACCAGGGGAACAGGTGTCAGCCCCGGGACTCTGCCCCTTCCAGAACTCACTGTTTTAATTGTGGAGAAGAAGGACATTGGAGAAATAGGTGTCTATATGACCCCATGGATCCAAACAACCCGGTTCAAAATGTAACCAATTCAGAACCAACAGGAAACCAGACACCACGGTACCCTATTCAGTGGAACCAACAAAATAAACAAGGATAATGAGGGTGCCCAGAAGGTAGTGTCCCAGCATTTCCAATATTTTCTCATACTTCAGTCATACAACAAATGATAACATTACATGTGGATGATAGGCTCCTCCCCTTTCTCGTTGACACCAGAGGGACCAAGTCTATATTATGTCAGAATCAATATACTGGAGAGACCTTTAATGCTGAACCTTCAATGTGAATAAATGGGATACTGACCAAAACCACTAAAACACCACCCTTGCCTATTCTAGATGTAAAAACGTCTTGCATCATAACACATCATTCATTAAGGATCATGCCCTCCTGTCCTGTAAATTCAATTTGGAAGAGACCTTATGGGAAAATTAGGAATAAAAATTTCTGTATCACATCAGGGAGGACTTATTGAATCTTCCCCTAAAATACCCATTCTCACTCACACATGAAGGACCTCCTAATATTCCTGAAGCATGGTTTCACTCCCCATTCGATGTAGGACTAATCTCTTGTACCCCTTATGTGGCCACACTGAAGCCAGGCATAACACCTGTCTACCATAAACAATACCCACTGTCAAAAGAAAAAGAGGAAGGCATATCTCCAATGATGGAGGATTTTCTTAAAAAGGGCATTCTGAGAGATATTGTTTCCAAATACAATACACCAATAAACCCAGTTAAAAAGCCAGATGGTAGTTATGGATTTGTTCAAGATCTAAGAGCTATAAACAGTATCATTGTACCTATTGCACCTATAGTACCGGATGTGCCATCTCTTATAACTTCCATTCCAGCTGATGCTGAATATTTTTCAGTAATTGACCTTACAAACGCCTTTTTTTCTGTCCTAATGGACAAGGAGACACAGCCATTACTGGCCTTTAATTTTCGTGGCCGACAGCTAACATGGTGCTGTATGCGCCAAGGGTTTGTAGACTCGCCTGTAGTCTACTCTATTGTACTTCAAGCCACCCTCAGGTCATGGACCCCCCGCCATGGGTCAACTCTCCTTCAGAACGTTGGTGATGTACTGTTGTGTAATCCCTCCCAGATGGGTTGTCAGGAGGACAGTGTAGATTTGTTGAAATGTCTAGCTGAGAATGGTCACAAGGTATCTAGAAAGAAATTACAATGGTAATGGTAAACAAACAGTGGAATACTTGAGCTTTACCCTCACATGCGGCTCTTGTGGGTTTACCCCGCCCACAAACAAAGAAGGACATGCTAACCTTGGCATGATTGGTTACTGACGCCAAAGGATACCTGACTGGTCTTACTATGACAATCTCCCAAGGCACGCCACACTCCAAGACCAGCCTGATTTTGTTAAATGATCTGATGTTATGGTAGATGCCTTTGTGTACCTAAAAACTGCTATGGTAACTGCCCCTGGGTTGGGATTGCCAGACTACTGTAAAACCTTTCACTTGTTCGCAAGAGGAAATTGTAAGACTATGGCGGGAGTCCTGGCTCAGGAACATGGGGGACAGTACAGGCCCATATTTTATTTTTCCAGAGTGGTTCCTACACCAGTGCAGGGCATGCCGGCGTGTCTCAGAGCATTGGCTGCATGTGCAATGGCAGTTGAGATGGCTATCTCCTTTACTTTAGGGCACCCTACAGTACTACACACAACCCACAGCATGTCCATTCTTCTAAAGAAAATACACACCGAGCATGTCAGTCCAAAGGCTTAGTGGATATGAAGTGATTCTTCTCTCCAATCCCAGCCTCACAATTAAATATGCCTCTCACACTGCAGGTCCAGCCCCTATTTTAAATGCGCTTCTGGGACTGAAGTGGGAAGGAGATGAATTCATCCCTCCCCATGACTGTATAGAGGATATACATCAAAACACCTCACCCAGAGAAGATTTAAAAGACACCCCCATAGAAGGTACTCAGGATGTTTTTGTAGATGGTTCTTGCACGAGACCAAACGATAATACATACCATGCAGGATATGCGGTAGCCACTTACCAGATGTAATACTTGAAGCACAGACAGTGCCATTCCAGTCAGCTCAGGCTGCGGAGCTAATTGCATTAACTCATGCATGCCAATTGTTCAAAGGCTAAGATTTAATATTTATACTGATTCAAAGTACGCTTTTGGTGTGGTAGACAATGTTGGAAAGATCTGGCTTAGGGAGGCTTCATAGCCGCCAATGGCAAGAGTATCTTCCCCAAGATCTAATCTCTGATCTACTTTTGGCCATATACCTGCCAATGTCAATATCTGTTATACACTGCAGAGCACATACATCCAGAAATGACCCGATTTCCAAAGGAAATGCACTGGCGGACCAGACTGCTAGACAGATAGCAAGCACACAACAGGCTACAGTACAAATGCCTATGCTTGCCCCTGTTCTGCCTCTGTTTGACCAGACTCTCCAGGCTTTGCAAACCTATGCAACTCCTGAAGATATTAAGCAATGGAATGTAGTAGGAGCAAAATCCTGCCCAGGAACTGGACTGATTTTGCAAGAGGGATGACCATGTATCCCAAAAGCAAGTTCCTCCTTGTTCATATCCCAATACCATGGTGTAGGACATGGGGATGGCAGGCTATGGCTGAATAACTAGACAAAGATTTCTTCATTTCAGGTCTCCCATGTTTGGTAAAATCTATTGTGTCCAGATGTATCACCTGCATAAGAAACAATTCAACCAACTCACACAAGCCCAAACATGAGCATCTTGTCTACCCTACTACACCTTTTACTCATCTGGAAAAACAAAAGCTGCGCTAAAATATCCAATGGTTACATAAAAACAACAAATGAAGAGTCCAAATAGTGTGGTATTCCTTGCACCACTAAATATCTGTGTTAACAAACTGATTGTAGTGTCACCACGGAAACACTGGTGATAAAAGGAAAGTCCACCACCAATAAATGCAGGGGGGCTTACCAGAACACTGAGTGTTCAGTTGCATGCGAATCCCCGACCTGGGATGTGGAACCACTTGTATCTTCACCTTAGAAGAGTATCCTTTTCATCACAGTACACCCTCCAATGATTTGACTACAGGGGGCTAGGAATCCTTCTCACAAGTCAGACACGCTCCCAGATCACATTCGTATAAGGTGCACCATATGAGAGAAAGGAGGACTCATGGTGAAGTACCGCAGGGTATATTTATTAAAAATGATAAATGTACTCACACTTTATAAAACAAAATCACGTGTATGCCGGCTGGCTCCCGCTTCCCGGGATGAAAATCAAAGCAGTGGTGACGTCAGCGCGTCCTCCCTGCAGGTTGACTTTACACACATCCCAAAGTTAGGAAAGAGACAGGAATATTTGCTTGTCATAGTAGACATGTTTTCCAGATGGACAGAAGCCTTTGCCACACATAGAGAGGATGCACAAAGAGTTGTGAAAATCCTACTGCAGAAACTAATACCTTGGTGGGGTTTCCTGTTACAGATAAACTCAGACAATGGACTGGCATTCACAGCCAAGGCCTGCCAAGACCTAGTGAAAACCTTGAAAATAGACTGGAAATTTCACATGCCTTACCATCCCCAGAGTTCGGGCATAGTTGAGAGAATGAACAGAACAATTAAAGACAAACTCAGACAGGCTACTGGAGGTACGTATGTAAAATGTCAGAAAGTGCTCCCTGCAGTATTGGCTATGATGCAAATTACCCCTTCTAAAACCACTGGTTTATCTCCCTTTGAAGTTTTAATGGGCAGACCCTTTCCAACCCCATGGGTTAGAGGACCTTTAATGGTAGAAAGAGGGGACCTAGAACTTATCCAGGAAGAATATGTCAGGAAATTAATTGAGACTCTGGACAGAGTTGAAAGAAATGTTGCTTGCACCTCTCCTTTTTCTTCGCAGGAACCAACTCATCCATTCCAAGTAGGAGATGTTGTGGTCATACAACAAATGAACTGAAACAAGAAGCAAGAGTACCCATTCGGCATCCCACAAAGGTGTCTGCAGTAAAAAGAACAGCCATCTTGGTGGAGAACTCCCAGTCCTGGCTACATGCAAGTCGAGTGAAGAAGGTGAACCAAACACCTCTGAAGCAAGGCAAAGCTACAGGAGTTGAAGCAGGTGAAATAAATCCTTGAATAGTGAGTGAAACAGGTGATAAAGTCTCTGAAGCTGATTACCATGCTTACTACACCACAGACTTCTAGGAAGGCCTTGGCCCTCCTGTGCTTGATAACACTCCTTGTGTTTCTCCCCACATGGATCATCACTAACTGCATCTACAACCCTGAGGACTTGGGTGCCCTGAGGGGCATATGTGGTAAAACCCCCTCTGAAGGGGGGAATAGAACCAAACAAGATGTTGAAGGGATGGATACAGTAGGGATGGATACAGTATGTGATTCCTTTTCAGAAAAAAATGCTTTTGCTGAAATTTAAGTATGCTTATGCTCAGAAATCATGATTTGACAAATGCTGGATTTTCAGCAAACCTCACCCTAGCACAGCTAGAATTAATTTGATAGCAGTTCCTCTTAACATTTTCCCTTTACTGAACGATACTCCCTCTGTTTTTATTCAGAATATTTCAGGGTCATTCTCTTACAAGTCCATTCCTTTAACAGTACAGGCCCGAACCCAGTTCCCTGATTGGTGTTTTACTTTAGGAAATACTCAAAACAAAAGGTCACAGATATGCCAAAAATCCCAATTCAATATCACTTGGTGTAATGGCACTGGAGTAACTTCCTGCTCCATGTGGAGAACTAGTAATTTAACCCTTAATAAAACTCTGATAAGTTTCTGGAATATGAATTCAAGTGACTATAGGCAGAGCTTGACAAATTTGCTTTGAATATAGTAGCCAGCTAAAAAAGTTAGGAGCCAGTATTTGTTAGCGTAGTGTGGGGTTGTCAGCACCCCCCAGGGTAAGGAAAGTAATTTGCACCCCCTAACCCTAACTTACAGAGTGACACTAAAAAATCAGTTGTAGGGGAAACTCCTTATTAGGCCAAATGCATCGTGACTGCAGCATGTAAAATGTCTTCATCTGCTGCCTAACGGAGCTTAAAGTCGATCAAAGACCGAACAAAAATGTAATTAATAATTCTGCCTGGTAGAGTATAGCATGTTATGCCATCTGTGCCTAGTCTTGCCACAAAGAGTTAATCCAACTGTGAGTAATGAGCTTATCTTTTTTCAGGAAGGGAAAGTCTGACTAACAGGGAAATACACAGTCGATCCACCCCTTGCTCTGTGAGTGACAAGCAATTTGCTTATCTCCTTTACACAGCAGAGAAAGTTTTGCACTCCCCCTCCCTCCCTCCTCGATGTCTCAGTATAGAGGTGGGTGGGGAGGCTTGTGACATTACAACTCCACCCACCAAACTCCAGAAAACACAGACACAGAACACAGAAGACAGAAGACCCCGCAAAGGAGCCGAAGAGAGGGGAGAAGATGCCGGAGCTGATTTAATAAAATATTTTAAAAAGCTGTGTAGTGTTTTTTTTTTGTACACTTTTTTCCCCCAGGTAAATGGGTAGGGGTACGATGTACCCCATACTCATTTACATAGGGTGGGGGGCCCGGCATCTGGGGGCCCCCTTGTTAAAGGGGGCTTCCAGATTCCAATAAGCCCCCACCCGCAGACCCCGACAACCAACGGCCAGGGTTGTTGGGAAGAGGCTCTTGTCCCCATCAACATGGGGACAAGGTGCTTTGGGGTGGGGGGCGCAAAGCCCCCCTGCCCCAAAGCACCCATACTCCCCATGTTGAGGGCATGTGGCCTGGTATGGTCGAGGAGGGGGGGGCGCTTGCTCGTCCCCACCACCTTTCCTGGCCTGCCAGGCTGCATGCTCGGATAAGGGTCTGGTATGGATTTTGGGGGGACCCTACGCCGTTTTTTCTCGGCGTGGGGGCTCCTCTTAAAATCCATGCCAGATCGAAGAGTCTGGTGTCCTCTTGGGGGGGGAACCCCACGCAATTTTTTTGCGGGGGTTGCCCTTTAAGACACCTAGCACACAAGTCGCGCCGCAAGTTGGATCACCGCGATCCGACTTCTGGTGCGGCTTCTATTCAAATCAATGGGCTCCCATAGGGAACCATTGATTATGAATAAAATGCCTGACGAGGCTTAACGCTGTTAACTGCAGCATGTAAAATGTCTTCATCTGCTGCCTAACGGAGCTTAAAGTCGATCAAAGACCGAACAAAAATGTAATTAATAATTCTGCCTGGTAGAGTATAGCATGTTATGCCATCTGTGCCTAGTCTTGCCACAAAGAGTTAATCCAACTGTGAGTAATGAGCTTATCTTTTTTCAGGAAGGGAACGTTATTGAGCGTTTTGCCGGCTTGGCGTCAAAAACCCCATGACGCTGCAGCTTCAGAACACACTGGTCCCGTGTTCTAGCTACAGTTCACTAACGCCGACGCCCTCTACTGCTCAGAAACATAGCGTTTTAGTGGGCCATTGAATAACATGGAGAGCAGCAAAAAATGCCCAAAAACATGGCATAACAAAACGCCAGTGTGTATGAGGCCTAACAGCTGTCAGCTAGCTTCAGGCAGTGAACGGCTCGAGTCGGAGATGCTGTTAAATAGTGAGGGGAAAGAAGTTTCAGGTGACCTGGCGAGCGGGAATTGTCGAGCCCTGACTATAGGTATAATATTAAGATACTTCTAAGCTATCTGACCTTAGCTGCAGATACGGAAGGTATGCTAAATGCACTAGGAAATTTGTCCTTGTCCCTAGGAGATGATATATACATATGTTGTGCTGAAATTTGTTATCCATGGATACCTATGAATAACCCCGGATGGTGTTATTTGGCCCAGCTGGTACCTGAATTGTCAGTCCTGGGAGAAAAGGAACATGTATTAAAGGTCAGCCCTCACCCAAAACATCAACTTACTGTAAGAAACAAAAGGGAAAGTGAGAAAAAAGGAGATTTATTTATAAAGGGAGATATGGTTTGGTCATGGTTCCCCTGCTGGACAGGATGGGGAATAGAATTAATGAAAAGGTTAAACAACTACTCTAGAATTATTGATGACATAATGGAGAAGAATTCTGCAGATATCAAGTTACTAAACAGAGAACTGAGAGCCCTAAGGGAACAAGTAGAAATGCATGATGACCTGGCAATTGAAAGTATGAGTGCTGCTTTAACCGGGTCATGTGAGGTCACTGAGGATTATGAATGTTGTACATGGATACAAAATACCAGTCTGACAGTCCCTGACTACTATTACATAATAGACAAACACAGGAAGGAGGTAGACAATTTGATAAAGGAAGTTAGGAGTATAGGAAAGGATGGATGGAACCCTTTTAAAGGTTTGGGGGAGTTTGGGTCAATTTTTTCATGGCTTAAATCCTGCTATTTTTGTTCTTCCTCTATGCCTGCTATAAAGTTGTGCTATGCATCATTGTAAAGGTCACCCATACCCCTGACCCTGCTGCTGCTAACAAAATATACTTTAGTCTTATGAAAGGCACATGAAACTAAGAGGAAAGAAATCAAATATAAAAATATGATTTAAGAGGGGATTGAAGGAATATTGATGCTTATTAACTTTCTTCTGCTTAACAATATAGACTCCATTTTATAAAGCAAACTCCATTTTAGGTCTGAACAGTATAATGTCTTATTGAGACTGCAATAGAAGCTTGTTAATAATTTCTTGCCTACGCCCTTGAAGTTATGTTCGTGGTCACGCTGGTTCTCGGACATGTAGCTGTTTCAGACAAATTACAAATTCCTAGGGTGGGGGCTGTTACTCACTGCATGACCAGCGTGTGATGGAAAAGGTACCAGGTTTCGCTGTATTGTTTAATGATTCACGCCTGCATTAACTAACCCCGCCTTCCTTTTTGTAATAAAAGAGCCATGCTAACTTTTAATAAAAGGACATCTTTTGAACACATACTGGTGTGTGTGTTTTCCTGTGTCTTAATGGGTGTCCCCAGATCTGAGGGTCCTATTGGTCTACCGGAGCTAACCTGGTGATTGTCCTGAGTCTAAATTTTTTTCAGCCACTCCCTCAGATACCGTTTTCCAAATGCATTAATATTTCAAATTTACCACATGCCACAATCTAATAACCTATATTTTTAATGTACAGCATTAAATGACCTTTTGAACAAGACCACTAATGACTTACCCTTGAAATATGCCTTCCTAATAAGAAGTAATGTACCCCATGGCTCTACTGCTCTTCGTAAAATGTGATTGTTTAGTCTTAAAATGATGGCAGCAGTCTTCTATATTTAGTGGAATTGATAATTATAAACCTAATTTAGTCATAACAGAGGTTATAAATTATGTATAAATTTTAGCTCAATCAGGAATAGTTTATTTTGCATTCCACTGTTTGCTGAAATATTTACATTATGCCACAATCCCTGCTGTAAGAGAGTAAGGGAGTATAACTCCGGTCAGTTTATTTGTTTGCCATCTGTGTTCTTTTGGGGATATTGCCCTTCACTTCCTCTCTCAGCCAAAACAGGAAGTGATAGGATATCCCCCAAAGTCATGGAATCTCTGGGTGTCACCAGGGTCCCCATTGGACGATTGTTCTGGTGACAACCCAAAATGTAGGATTTTTTTTTCACTTTCACTAGTGACAAAAGTAAACAGGACAGCTATAAGGGAGAAAACTCCCTAATGGGCGCACAAGTAGCAATACAAATCTGACAGGTGTTTTAATTCCTCTTCAAAATCTGAAAAAAAGTATTTGCCTTTAGTTATATTTTAGTACTTGCAAAGCTGTTTATGACATATCTTAACAAGTTTTATAGCCCAGGCCGGGATAAGCAAACTGGGAAGAGGTTAGGCCTCACTAGCAGATCCCTGGTTATCAGTGGTCTGCTAAATAATGTTAAGGAATTGTTAATGGCCCTTACTGAATTGAAAGGATAAGTTCACATTTCAAAAAAAATTATAAATGCACATAATAAATGTGCATTTCTGTTTTCCTGCAGGAGCCTGGAAAGCATTGCATCCATGATCAGTGGATCAGGGGTGTAATGTCAGGCTTCTATAGACAAGCCCTGCAGCTTTCTGTCCGTACCTCATCAGCACCCTCGCAGTTCATTCAGAACTACAAGCCATCATCCACAATGGCTGACGCTAGTTGTAGTTCATCCATTCACAGAAAACTGTGAATGAATGGCGCGGCCATGTGGGCAGAGTCCCACACAACTGCACTGTATTTAAATTGTGCCAGTAGCTGCGGGGAGAAGATCCCCTGCCCGCTGTCACACCAAGAGGTGGGGATCAGGGAACTGACGGCAGGAGCTGGAACATGTTATATGATCCACCCTAAATATGGATGGAAAATGTAACATGTTTCAAAAGGTGAACTTTAAGCAAAAATTATTTTGAAGTGAATTGTGTATTCAATTCAAGCATTGTCTGTTGTAATGGAATTCAAGATGTCTGTGGGCTGGGGTGTATGAAATGTGCCAATTCTTGATGAACCTACAGACAAAGATCCAGATCTAATTTATGTCACAGATTAGCAGAATAAGGGTACCCTGGTGTTCCTGACTCTGTTTTTAGGGGTGCTCAGACTATTATTACTGTCACAACCTGCAGAAGCTCTTTGGTTTTATTTACAGAAAATCTGTAAGCTAGCCATATACCCTAGATGGTATCAAACATGCAGACAAAGTCCAACTATAGTGATGCATCTTTTTTGCTGGCCTAAACATATCCTATGGAGCAGGCAGAGAGATACACTGCAAACAACTCTGGCTATGGTTTATCACAAAGAAAGCCATAGCGACTAGGTTTTCAAAAAGGTGTGATCTGATGGACTTCAGGAATACAAAACATTAGGAAATTAAATTAAAGTGTGGACATCTTCTTTTGAATTCACACCTGCAAATGCACCTTGCCTGTGATTTTATGCGAGAACCCCAGTGGGGGTTCCCGCAATTTGCTGCGAGAGGCAGCCTCATTTAAAGCAATAGAAGGCTACCGGCTCCCACAGCTAATCGCACCCACTCACATGTAATCACACATGGAGCAATCACATGTGAGTAACCAGGCCTGGATGCAGACTGCCTGTGTTCAGGGTTGACCACTCGCATGTGAACGCTATATGAGTGATTACATACCAGTGGGCACAATTAGGAGCAACTGCCAGCAGCTTCCCATTGCTTTTCAATGGGGCTGCCTCTGACATCTAATTGTAGGAACCCCCACCGGGGTTCTCACATTTAAACGCAGGCAGGGTGCATTCGTAGGTGTGAATACACCTTAAAGCATCTTTCTCAAGTTATAATTATGTTTCCTCACTGAAGGGATGCTCAAATGCTTCCTGATCCGATGACACCCATGAAGGCATTTGCTCCCAGTTTACTCACGCTCTCTGGAGGAATGCTTTTATGTACATACAGTATCTCACAAAAGTGAGTACACCTCTCACATTTTATTATATCTTTTCATGTGACAACACTGAAGAAATTACACTTTGCTACAATGTAAAGTAGTAAGTGTACAGCTTATATAACAGTGTCAATTTGCGCTCCCCTCAAAATAACTCAACACACCGACATTAATGTTTAAACCGCTGGCAACAAAAGTGAGTACACCCCTAAGTGAAAATGTCCAAATTGGGCCCAAACTGTCAATATTTTGTGTGGCCACCATTATTTTCTAGCACTGCCTTAATCCTCTTGGGCATGGAGTTCACCAGAGCTTCACAAGTTGCCACTGGAGTCCTCTTCCACTCCTCCACGACGACATCATGGAGCTGGTGGATGTTAGAGACCTTGCGCTCCTCCACCTTCCGTTTGAGAATTCCCCACAGGCAGTGGTCATCTTGGAGGTGTGTTTGGGGTCATTATCATGTTGGAATACTGCCTTGTGGCCCAGTCTCCAAAGGGAGGGGATCGTGCTCTGCTTCAGTATGTCACAGTATATGTTGACATTGATGGTTCCCTCTATGAACTGTAGTTCCCCAGTGCCGGCAGCACTCCTGCAGCCCCCAACCATGCCACTCCCACCACCATGCTTGACTGTAGGCAAGACACACTTGTCTTTGTACTCCTCACCTGGTTGCCGCCACATGCACTTGACACCATCTGAACCAAATAAGTTTATCTTGGTCTCATCAGACCACAGGACATGGTTTCAGTAATTCATGTCCTTAGCCTGCTTGTCTTCAGCAAACTGTTTGCAAGCTTTCTTGTGCATCATCTTACCCTTCAACCTCTGCAGCAATGCTGGCTGCAGCAATACGTCTATTTTCCAAAGACAACCTCTGGATATAACGCTGAGCATGTGCACTCAACTTCTTTGGTCGACCATGGTGAGGCTTGTTCTGAGTGGAACCTGTCCTGTTAAACCGCTGTATGGTCGTGGCCACCGTGCTGCAGCTCAGTTTCAGATAAACCAAATAAAGCTGCGCTTGCGAAAGGATATAACAAACAGTGCTAAATGAAGTATAAAGTGTCTGTGAATTATGCATACATATAAGTGAAATAAATTTTACACCAGTAAACATAAATGCATTTAAATTCCGGTGATGATGGTCAAACAACCAATCCTAACAAAGTCCTCAAACAAATCCTCCAAAAGTGGATCAGCATGCACCACACAAGTCCAACAGTGAACGAGACCTCCACCACGAATAATTGTGCCCTAACCAGATCGCTCGGACCTCTTATCACAGGAGGTCAAACACACGTGTGTGGATTGGGGCTCCACAGGGCCACCTCGATCTTGGGTTCACGGAGCACAGGACCTGGTCGGTTGAATTCTTTCTTATCCCAGATGGGAAGTACTGTAGGTCCCTCCCAGGAGTAGGAAGTCAATGAAGAGATGGCAAACCGCAACTTTACCAGAATCCACTCCAGGGAAGTCACACCAACCAAAAAGAAAAATGGCCCAGATAGTGTGATATCGTTGATAAAATCAATTTATTATAAAAGTAAATTATAAACTCACATGGATCCGGATATTAATCAGCATAAAAACAACCAGCGGTGATGGTGAGACAGCTCTCCGCCCGATCGATTTCGTCGCTACAGGACGTCTTCCGGGGCACGGAGGCTGTCTCCTCTCACCGCTATACATATAGTACACATTGTCTGGCTAAGCCAATCACATCCTTCATTGGGGGGATGGATCCCTCCCAGCTCGTTGTTCAAGCCCTTTTAGGCATCCAGCTGAGCTGGTGTACTGACCTTATTCCAGGAAGTCTCAGCCTGCAAAAAGAGGCGTGTAGCGTATCCCGCGCCAACACCTAGGGGCGTACTCCCGCCATGTATCCCGCAGACCGGAAGCGCGTGTTCAGAGTGAAAGCGCTAAGCTTCCGCTTCCTGCGGTGGCCGGAAGTTGGCAGATTGCATTAGAAGCATTCAGCTTCTATTTCCTGAGTCATGCTGGCCAAATGTTAACAAATTGAAATGAGGGCATTATACTTCCGCTTCCTGTGTCGCATAGGTCAGGTGTTAGCGGGATATATTCCAAACCTAATTAATTCCAGGTCTTTGCATATATATATATATAAAAAAAATAAATAAATAAAGGAGGTAATTTTATTAAAAAAAATTTGATTCAAAAAAATGAAATAAAAATAAAAATAACACAACATATAAAAATATGGGTTATATTACAATCCAACCCAGGGAGATGTTGTATGTAAGAAAAACAGACTATAAATGAAAAATCTGCTTTATATCGGATGGGAAGGGGATTTCTCACCAACTGCAGATGTGATCAACCAATAAACACAAGAACATTTTCAAATTAAAATCATAATATAAATTCCACTACCTGATATAGGGGCAGAATAAGGAGAAGGAAGGAGGAGGTCCTATCAATTGGTACACAATATTATAGATCCTCCTCCCAGGAATATACCCCTTTTCCAAAACCTAAAAGGCTTCTTTAAGTGCGGCCAATGCCAAGTTTGTCAGATCAACTTGTTACAGAAAAGAAAAACCACAGAATTTTTGTCAACAGTGACTAACAGGAAGTACAATATAGAATCCCTTATTACATGTCGGTCCAACCATGTAGTTTATGTACTACAGTGCCCCTGTGGGCTTCAATATGTTGGGAGGACAACGAGATCTTTGAACATTAGGTTGGGAGAGCATTTGAACAATATTCGGAAGGGATACCCCAACCACAGTGTCTCCTGCCATTATGATAGGGTTCATGCACGGAACCCTAAAGGGACTCTTTTTATGGGAATAGAGAGCCTAACTCCTAACTGGAGAGGTGGCCTTAAAGTAAGGGAGCTGTCTAAGATTGAAACTAGATGGATCTTCATTTTGAAGAGCCACTCCCCTCTAGGCCTGAACGTTGATTTAGATATCAACTGTTTCATTGACAACTCCTGATTGACCTTCTCAGTACCAAATTTTTCCCCCTGCTGCTACTCTTCTTATGCCCTTCCCCCCTCCTTACATTTAACAAATGTCTTTGCGTGACTTTCTCCTCCTTCCTTCTCCTTATTCTGCCCCTATATCAGGTAGTGGAATTTATATTATGATTTTAATTTGAAAATGTTCTTGTGTTTATTGGTTGATCACATCTGCAGTTGGTGAGAAACCCCCTTCCCATCCGATATAAAGCAGATTTTTCATTTATAGTCTGTTTTTCTTACATACAACATCTCCCTGGGTTGGATTGTAATATAACCCATATTTTTATATGTTGTGTTATTTTTATTTTTATTTCATTTTTTTGAATCAAATTTTTTTTAATAAAATTACCTCCTTTATTTTTTTTTTTTTTTTTTTTTATATATATATATGCAAAGACCTGGAATTAATTAGGTTTGGAATATATCCCGCTAACACCTGACCTATGCGACACAGGAAGCGGAAGTATAATGCCCTCATTTCAATTTGTTAACATTTGGCCAGCATGACTCAGGAAATAGAAGCTGAATGCTTCTAATGCAATCTGCCAACTTCCGGCCACCGCAGGAAGCGGAAGCTTAGCGCTTTCACTCTGAACACGCGCTTCCGGTCTGCGGGATACATGGCGGGAGTACGCCCCTAGGTGTTGGCGCGGGATACGCTACACGCCTCTTTTTGCAGGCTGAGACTTCCTGGAATAAGGTCAGTACACCAGCTCAGCTGGATGCCTAAAAGGGCTTGAACAACGAGCTGGGAGGGATCCATCCCCCCAATGAAGGATGTGATTGGCTTAGCCAGACAATGTGTACTATATGTATAGCGGTGAGAGGAGACAGCCTCCGTGCCCCGGAAGATGTCCTGGAGCGACGAAATCGATCGGGCGGAGAGCTGTCTCACCATCACCGCTGGTTGTTTTTATGCTGATTAATATCCGGATCCATGTGAGTTTATAATTTACTTTTATAATAAATTGATTTTATCAACGATATCACACTATCTGGGCCATTTTTCTTTTTGGTTGGTGTGACTTCCCTGGAGTGGATTCTGGTAAAGTTGCGGTTTGCCATCTCTTCATTGACTTCCTACTCCTGGGAGGGACCTACAGTACTTCCCATCTGGGATAAGAAAGAATTCAACCGACCAGGTCCTGTGCTCCGTGAACCCAAGATCGAGGTGGCCCTGTGGAGCCCCAATCCACACACGTGTGTTTGACCTCCTGTGATAAGAGGTCCGAGCAATCTGGTAAGGGCACAATTATTCGTGGTGGAGGTCTCGTTCACTGTTGGACTTGTGTGGTGCATGCTGATCCACTTTTGGAGGATTTGTTTGAGGACTTTGTTAGGATTGGTTGTTTGACCATCATCACCGGAATTTAAATCCATTTATGTTTACTGGTGTAAAATTTATTTCACTTATATGTATGCATAATTCACAGACACTTTATACTTCATTTAGCACTGTTTGTTATATCCTTTCACAAGCGCAGCTTTATTTGGTTTATCTTTGTTTTTGGGTGTAGGGATCACACCTTATTGCTGCAGCTGTGTATAAAGGGATACACTATTTAATAGGGCCAGCGCAGTCTTCCCATTCACTTTACACAGCTCAGTTTCAGGGTCTTGGCAATCTTCTTATAGCCTAGGCCATCTTTATGTAGAGCAACAATTCTTTTTTTCAGATTCTCAGAGAGTTATTTGCCATGAAGTGCCATGTTGAACTTCCAGTGACCAGTATGAGAGAGTGAGAGCGATAACACCAAATTTAACACACCTGCTCCCCATTCACACCTGCGACCTTGTAACACTAACGAGTCACATGACACCGGGGAGGGAAAATGGCTAATTGGACCCAATTTGGACATTTTCACTTAGGGGTGTACTCACTTTTGTTACCAGCGGTTTAGTCAATAATGGCTGTGTGTTGAGTTATTTTGAGGGGACAGCACATTTGTACTGTTATACAAGCTGTACACTCACTACTTTACATTGTAGCAAAGTGCCATTTCTTCAGGGTTGTCACATGAAAAGATATAATAAAATATTTACAAAAAATGTGAGGGGTGTACTCACTTTTGTGAGATACTGTATTTATAAACTTTTTTAATTCTTTCACTTTTGGTTTCTTAGGCTTTATGTACACTTAAACTACTTTGACTGCAGCCCACAGGAAAATGCAAAATGTGGCAAAATCACGCCATGTTTATACCACAATTTTGCTACGTTTTGCAGCTGGTGGTCAAACCGCTCCTATTCTGAATGCTATTCTTCCGCGTTCAGAAGAGGGAGGTTGAACCTCACCTAACCGCAGCAGTTCCTCAATGATCCTAAAAGCCTATGTGTACGTGGAAACATAGGCTTTCATGGAGTTGAGTTTAGGAGCTTTGGCAAAAAAACACCAAAAGCTCCTAAACTCAAGTTTAGGAGCTGAAATGTACATGAGGCCTAAGTCCACTGACCAGACACTTCTGTTTTAAGAATCAAGGAAGGTAGGACAATACGGTTTGTCCTCACCCCTTAAAAACACTGAAATATTTTCATGTTTATCTGATTCAATGTGAAATTGTAATGTGCATTTATTAAAGGAAGCCAAAACTTATGCCAGTTTGCAATTTGTGTGCAGCCTATTGAGGGGACAGTACTATAAACTCCTTTGGAGCAAATTTCCTGCTAGACATTAGTGTGGGTGATTTTTCCGAATTCATTTCACAATAAAAGATTTGTTTTAGTCTATGATTTTTTTACTGATTGAAAAAAATAGCACAGAGGTTAACTATGTAATCAGTATGAAATTGCCAGCAATCAGATAATATTGAAATGAGAGGGATAAAAGAATGGATACCATCTGGGTTTTAAAGCCAATCACCGGTAAAATATCCCTTCTTCCGCATGAGGAGAATAGGACATTATTTATCTTTTTATACTAGAAGTGGTTTCAAAGTGTGAAGCCAATTTCATTGTGTAGTAGAGAAAAATATCCATATAACTCATGAAGCTGTATTCTGTGTACTGATCAGTCAGCTCTTCAGCATCCCACATTTGGATGAGATGAGTGTCTAAACTGATCTATAGCTTCAACTGAAAGAGTTACCGAGATGGCTGACTGTTCTGCTTTCATTTCTAAAGAACAATCTCAAATTAGAGTTTAACAATATTAGCAGGGGGAGACAATTGTTTGGATTGTTCACACAGATGGGGCTTTTACTAAGCACAGCAATATGAGATAGGAGTCGGTACTCAAGATTATATGCACCAGAATGGAAATGCCTTTTCCCATTAACAAAATAAATATATAAACTTAGCATAAAATCAGAGCTCCTCAGCATTAAATAGAATAGTCACTAGTAGGGATGAGCCAAACTTCCCCCCAGTTCGGATCGCACCAGAACACCGCAAACGGGCAATACGTTTGTACGAACACGCAAACCCTATTAAAATCAATGGGACTCGTGCATGAAAAATCAAAAGTGCTCATTTTAAAGGCTTATATACAAGGTATTGCCATAAAAAGTGTATGGGGACTCGGGTACTGTCCTCGTTTTTTCAAGAGCAGTGATTTTAATAATGCTGAAAGTGAAAAAATAAAAATGAAATACTCCTTTAAATATCGTGCCTGGGGGGTCCCCTTGGTCTGCCTGTAAAGTGGCACATCTGTGTGATGTTTAGAACAGTGCTGCAGCAAAATGACATTTTTAAATAAAAAAAATAATTTAAACTTGCTTGCGGCTGTAATGTATTGCCGGCTCCTGGCAATATGGATCAAAAATCACAGAAAAAAATTGCGTAGGGTCCCCCCCAAAATCCAAAACAGGCCCTTTTTTAAAAAAATTTAACGCTGGGTTCCCCTTAAAATCCATACCAGATCCGAAGGCCATTTTTCAGAGAATATGAATGAGGACACAAAAACATTTCTTTCACTTATGGTTAGTGTTTGGCTGAAGCCATTTATTATCAATCAACTGCGTTTACTCTTTTTAAATCATAATGACAACAGAAACTACCCAAATGACCCTAATCAAAAGTTTACATACCCTGATGATTTTGGCCTGATAACATGCACACAAGTTGACACAAAGGGGTTTGGATGGCTATTAAAGGTAACTATTCTCACCTGTGATCTGTTTGCTTGTAATTAGTGTGTGTGTATAAAAGGTCAATGAGTTTCTGGACTACTGACAGACCCTTGCATCCTTCATCCAGTGCTGCACTGATGTTTCTGGATTCTGAGTCATGGGGAAAGCAAAAGAATTGTCAAAGAATCTGTGAGAAAAGGTAGTTGAACTGTATAAAACAGGAAAGGGATATAAAAAGATATCCAAGGAATTAAGAATGCCAATCAGCAGGGTTCAAACTCTAATCAAGAAGTGAAAAATGAGGGGTTCTGTTGAAACCAAACCACGGTCAGGTAGACCACCTAAGATTTCAGCCACAACTGCCAGGAAAATAGTTTGGGATGCAAAGAAAAACCCACAAATAACTTCAGGACTCTCTGAAAACATGTGATGTGGCTGTTTCAAGATGCACAATAAGGAAGCAAGGAGGAGAAAGATGGGCTGCATGGTCGAGTCGCCAGAAGAAGGCCATTACTACGCAAATGCCACAAAGTATCCCACTTACAATGCACCTAACAGCACAGAGACAAGCCTCAAACCTTCTGGCACAAAGTCATTTGAAAATTGAGCTTTTTGGCCACAACCATAAACTCTACATTGGAGAGGAGTCAACAAGGCCTGTGAAACACGGAGGTGGATTGCTGATGCTTTGGGGATGTATGAGCTACAAAGGCACATGGAATTTGGTCAAAATTAATGGAAAGATGAATGCAGTATGTTATCAAAAAATACTGGAGGAACACTTGCATTCATCAGCCAGGAAGCTGTGCATGGGACATGCTTGGACATTCCAACATGACAATGATCCAAAACACAAGGCCAAGTTGACGTATCATTGGCTACAGCAGAATAAAGTGAAGGTTCTGGAGTGGCCATCTCAGTCTCCTGACCTCAATATCATTAAGCCACTGGGGAGATCTCAAACGTGCAGTGCAAGACAACCCAAGAATTTCAAGGAACTGGAGGCTTTTTGCCAAGAGGAATGGACAGCTTTACCATCTGAGAAGATAAAAAGCCTCATGCACAAATACCACAAAATATTTCAAGCTGTCATTGATGTTAAAGGGAGCAATACACGGTATTAAGAACTGGGGTGTGTAAACTTTTGATCAGGGTCATTTGAGTAGTTTCTGTTGTCATTATGATTTAAAAATAGTAAACACAGTTAATTGATAATAAATGGCTTCAGCCAAACCCTAAACAAGAGTGAAAGAAATGTTTTTGAGTTCTCATTCATATTCTCTATAAAATGGCCAAGAAATCATAAATTCTTCTTCTTATTATTATTATACAGGATTTATATAGCGCTGACAGTTTGCGCAGCGCTTTACAATATTAGGGCAGACAGTACAATACAATTCAATACAGGAGGAATCAGAGGGCCCTGCTCGTTAGAGCTTACAATCTAAGAGAGTATGTAAACTTATGAGCACAACTGTATACTACACTGACTGCACCATATATTCTGAACTGTAATATATATATACTATGGGGTCTGCACTCTATAAAATTGTAATGACATGCCCCAGTCAAACAGGTGCATAAAAATTGGGTGTTGGTGGTGGCAGAATACTGTAAAACCTCGCAGTTACTCTTGTTGGGCGCAGGAACAGGTCCTGTTGTTGTAAATTATTTTAAAAATTGTAATGACATGCCACAGTCAAACAGGTGCAGAAAAATTGGGCCTTGGGTGTTGGTGGTGGCAGAATACTGTAACACCTCGCAGTTACTCTTATTGGGCACAGGAATAGGCCCTGCTGTTGTAAATTATTTTAAAAATTGTAATGACATGCCCCAGTCAAGCAGATGCAGAAAAATTGGGCCTTGGGTGTTGATGGTGGTAGAATACTGTAACACTTCGCAGTTACTCTTGTTGGGTACAGGAATAGGCCCTGCTGTTGTAAATTATTTTAAAAATTGTAATGACATGCCCCAGTCAAACAGGTGCAGAAAAATTGGGACTTGGGTGTTGGTGGTGCCAGAACACTGTAAACCCCTCGCAGTTACTCTTGTTGGCTGCAGGAACAGGCCCTGCTGTTAAAAATGATTTCAAAAATTGTTATGACATGCCCCTGTCAAACAGGTGCAGAAAAATTGCACCTTCTTTTTGGTGGTGCCCTAAACCCAAAATATTGTTGGAAGCTAGCATCATCAGGATTCAGGCAGAATAGGATTGGCAGCATAGGCAGTCTTCAAGGGATCCCAGATCTCTAGGAAATTCAATCAGTTAGATCATCATCAGGGACTTGATAGCTGCTGATCCAGAACTGATTCATTTTTATAAATGTGAGCCTATCAATGGAGTCTGTGGACAGATGCGCTCTTTGATCCATTATGGACCCTCCAGCAGCACTGAATGTCTGTTCAGAAAGCACGCTGGATGCAGAACAGGCCAGTAACTCGATTGCATATTGAGCAAGTTCCAGCCAGTGGTCAATCCTCAAGACCCAGTAACACAGTGGATGCTCAGTTGGAAAGGTCTCCAAGTCTGCTCTTTCCCCTAGATATTCCTGCACCATATAATGCAGATGCTGCCAATGGTTGCTTGAACCTATCAGCCCTGGACACTGAGGACTGAAGAATTGTTTAAAGGCATCGGTGAGCCGGCCAACGTCTCCACTGCTCTTTCTCTGACCATAGGAAGCCTCAGAAACACTTTGACCAGCAGCAGGAAATGGTAACCTCCCAGGGTTTGGAAAGGCGTTGCACAAACTTTTCTCCAAGGTATCCTGAAGATGTTTCATCCTCTGCTCCCTCTGCGAAGGCAGAATGAGCTCTGCAACTTTACCCTTGTAACGTGGATCAAGAAGGGTTGCCAGCCAGTAATGATCCCTCTCCTTGATACCAAAAACCCTGGGGTCTTTTCGCAGGCTTTGCAGAATCAGGGAGGCCATGCAGCGTAAATTTGAGCAGACATGAGAGTCCTCTGGGTCACTGAGGATGATATTGTCAGGAACTACCTCCACCCAGCCACAAACAATTCCTTGGGTTTCTGGGGACTGAAAACCAGACACAATCCTTCTCCTTCTCCTCTTCTTCCTGTGTGTTTGGTGGCCCTGCAGGAATGCTATCTGCATAGAAGGGGCCTTGAGAGGAAAGGAAGTCTTCCTCTTCCTCCCACTTTTCTGCCTCAATTGCCCTACCCATGATGGCCTCCTCAAATGGTGACAGAACAGTGCAGTGCATGCATCCTTGATCAGTAGCCATTGGCATGGCGAAAAGAAGCAAGCACCCCTGAGCCTGTCCAGGTGCCATACTCACAAAGGTACTCATTAATGGCCCTCTGCTGTACATGCAGCTGCTGCAGCATTGCCAATGTTGAGTTCCACCTGGTGGGCATGTCACAAATGAGGCAGTTGGTGGGCAGATTGAATTCCCGCTGAATGTTAGTCAGCTGAGCATTGGCATTGTATGACTGCCGGAAATGACCACAGACTTTTCTGGCCTGCCTCAGAATATCTGGTAAGCCTGGGTACCTGGTCAAGAAACGCACCACCAAATTCAAGACATGTGCCAAGCATGGAACATGTGTCAAGTGTCCCTGTCAGAGGGCAGAGAGAAGGTTGCTGCCATTGTTGCATACAACCATTCCTGGCTCAAGCTGCTGTGGCGTCAACCACCCCTGAGCCTGTCCTCGTAGAGCTGACAGAATCTCTGCCCCTGTGTGGCTCCTGTCCCCTAGACAGACCAACTGAAGCACTGAATGGCATCGTTTAGCCTGACTGCTTGCATAGCCCCTTGAAGGCTTAGGGAGCACTGCTGGTTCAGATGACACTGCTGCAGAAGAGGAAACAGGAAGAAGAAGAGGAGGGGTGGAGGAAGCAGAAGTGGCAGAATCACCCCCTTTTTTTGGAGGCGTGGGGCAGAACTAGATTCAACATTGAACTCTGTCCTGCATTATTCCCAGCTGCCAGCAACATCCCTGACCATGCCTGCTGGACCATGAGTCAGAAAAAATATGAACCTTGTTGCTGACCGCCCTGTCCAAGGAGGCCAAAATATTGCCTTCCACATGACGGTAGAGAGCTGGAATGGCCTTACGTGAAAAGAAATGTCTTTTTGGAACCTGTCACTGTGGTACAGCACATTGCACAAATTCACGAAAGTGGGCAGAGTCTACCAGCTGAAAAGGCAGCAGTGCTAGCAATTTGGCCAAGCTAGCATTTAGACACTGAGCATGTGGATGGCTGGGACAGTATTTTTTTTTTACGGTTCAGCAACTGTGGTAGGGAAATTTGTCTGCTGAAATCAACCGGTGGTGTACTGCTAGCAGATTGGCTGCAAGTACTTGTGGCACCCATTGCTATACCTTCATTCGTCTCAGTGAAGGCTTTTGAAGGACTGGAGGTATAGTAGGGGTTGAGGTCACAGATGAGGAACAAGGATAAGTCCACCTTGTTTTATGATGTGGGTCTTTGAGGTGCTGTTGCCAACGGACTGCATGGCAGGTCGGCATATGTCTTGTCAAGCAGGTGGTGCCCAAGCGGCTGTTGCTCTGGCCGCGCTTGTTCCGCTTCAGAAATAGATTGCAAACAGCGATCTACTACACAAATGTTGAAAAAAGGCCACACCAGTGAACTTTTGGAAGTCAGCAGGGCCCTGCACCTGTGGAGCTCTGTGGTGTGATGCAATAGGGTGGCTGTCCTTAAGCTGGCTCCTGGAGGACATCCTGCCTCATTGGAGTTGTGCCTCCTACTCCTCACTTTCCTCCTCTCTTCTCTCAGGCACAGTCAGTTTCCTCATCATCCCCTCCCTCCTCGTCACTGGAGCAAACTTGGCAGTATGCTGCAGCTGGGGGTACATGACTGCTAGTTTCTTGTACTTCTATGGCACCCCCTCTCTCTAGGCTCACGTTACTCCATTCCTCAACCTGGGAATCAACATTCGAGCCTTCAAATTGCTGCACATCCTCTATCAGCATGTAACCGGCACTATGGTCGAATAATTCTGGTGACCTCTTCGTGCATGATGGTGGGGCTACGGAAGGAGTAACTGTGGACAAGGAGCCGGTGGAATAGGCCGCTTTTGCAGTTGGCATCCACTTCACCAACTCTTCTGAATGTTGTGGATCAATAACATGGCCAAAAGCATAAAAAACAGACAAACTTGACCTGCCTGCCGAGGATGCACCATGTCCACCACTACCACTTTTCACTGTAGACACAGAGGCTGCCTTCCCTCTTTTAGTGGCCTGGGAGCATCTGCCTCTCCTTGGAGGCCTTCCAAACTTGATGGGAATTTTTTTCAAAAACTATACTGTACCCAGTGTTGTCCATCACTTGGTACAGGTGAAGCACCCTGCGCTCCAGCCAATGATCAATGTTTGGTAGCGTGAGAAGTTCTGGGAGGTTACTGTTACCCAGTAGTGGTGAGTGGGCATTTAGTGTAGATTAACAGTCAAGCCCCAAATTTTACAATGATGAGATAGCAGGAGGGCACCTATCCTGCTGAACAGGATCTAGAAAGGGTGTGTTATTCTTCCAGATACCCGTGAGCAGGTCAGGTTGAGGTATCAGTGTTTGTCATCCTTGTCAAGGTAAAAGAAGTGGGACAGTTGGGCTGCTAAGTAATAAAGGTGCAGGTCCGGCAGTGCTACTCCCCCCAGGTCAGTGGGCTTTTACAGAGTGCGCCATGAAAGCTTGTGTCTGGAGGTGCCCCAAATGAAGGAATTAAGGATAGAGTCCATGGTTCTGAATATCCTGAGGGGCAGGTAGGTCGGAGAATGCCAGAAAATATACAGAAGTTTGGTCAGTAGGATCATCTTCACTAGATTCACGCGACCCATGACTCCAAGGGGGGGCCATGCCCACACTTGCGTTTAAGCCTTGAGCAAGGCGTAAAGGGGTTCCACATTTAGTCTGGTGTAATCTGCTAGGGACCTGGTGACCTATATCCCCAGATACTTGATCTGACTAGCTCTCTGCAGCGGGAGTTTGGCCTGATCGTGTGATGGGACAGTCATGTCTAGGGGGAGAATTTGGGATTTTTCACAGTTTATCTGGAGGCCCGAAAACTTGCTGGAGCTCTCGATGAGGTTTAAGACCGCGGTGAGAGGGGCCCGCATTGTCCAGCTACAGTGACATGTCATCCGTGTATAGACTGAGGGTTTCAGTCATTTGGCCAGAGCCGAAGTCCCTGATTTCTGGGTGCGCTCTAATGGCGATTGCCAGGGGTTTCACCACTAGTGCATAAAGTAGCAGCCATGACGGGTGCCCCATATAGTGAAAAGGAGTCGAAGGTCCTCCCGTTAATTGAGACCCTGGCCACTGGAACCTGGTATAATAGCTGGATCGACTTTATAAATTTAGGCTCAAACCCATACCTTCGTAGGCATTCCCATAGGTATGCCCAGTCGACTGAGTTGAATGTTTTAGCAGCATCTAGACTCACCACCACCCTGGTACCCACCGAGTCGTGAGTAGCCTGTAGATTTAGAAAAAGGCGGCGCAGGTTGAAGGCAGTGTTTTTGTGGGGCATAAAACCGACTTGTTCGGTGTGGATTAGGAATAGGATTACTTTATTCAGTCTGAGGGCGAGCACCTTGGCCAGGATCTTAACGTCTATTTGGAGGAGGGAGATCGGTCTGTAGGATCCAGGTAAGGAGGGATCTTTGCCAGGTTTAGGTATCAATACAATTAATGCTTCTTTCATAGAGTCTGGGAGCGTGGCAGAGTCAAACATGTGCTAAAATAACTTTTGGAGTTGTGGTACAATTATCTCTCTAAACTGGGTATAGAATTCTAAGGGAAGTCCATCGGTACCAGGGGCTTTGCCCGCAGCCAAAGTTCAGGGAAGTCCACAGGTTGTAGGAAGTCGGTTAGGTCATCCTGGGTATGTCGGGTATGGGAAGTGTATAGAGTCGAGAAGAATGTGTAGAATTCACCAGCTACCAGATCGCGGTCAGATACGATATTGCCATCAGCGTCACAAAGGGATGCCACCACTGGAGGCATGTGGTCCAGGTGAGCTAAGTAAGCATTTCCTGTGTTCGAAGTTTCGTTGCGTGGAAAAGAATGTTTTGTTTGGCTTTGTCGAGTAGAAGGTGGTTGACCACTCGGGCCTGTGTTTTAAGGAGTGTCGCATTGTGGGGAGAGGGATCTGTCTGAAAGGTCTGTTCTAACATCTTCAGCCTGAGTTAGGACTTGTATGGATGACCGTTTGTACCTGGAGATGCGGGTAGATAGTACAGTTCTAGCATGTAGTTTGAATGATTCCCACACCACGGCAGAGCCTGTGTTGGTGCTAAAAAAGAAAGTCCATTCTCTCTGCAGGGAGTCTATGTCGGATAGTATGGATAACCAGAAGAGGTTTAGTTTCCATGTGCGGGTCGGAGGGGAAGACTGCAAGTCAATGGTTGTCCAGTATGGGGAATGGTCAGATAGCACCCAGGTCTCGAAGCCCGCGTCACTCAGATGTGGTAGGAGGAATGGGGAAACAAGGATAAGGTCTCTTCATGACATGGTAGAGTGTGACTGGGAATAGCATGAGTAGTTACAAGAAGTGGGGTATTTGTGCCTCCAGGAGTCCGTCAGGTTGTGCTCCTGCATCATACGGCGGTAGGGGGGCCCCTGGTGGTCGAGTCCCACCCCAACCTGTCAAGTGAGGGATCTAACACCATATTATCCAAGATGGCCGGGACCGTGGGGTATTGTGACATGAAAGCCACGCCGTCCTTAACACCGTGAACTGGAACGGGGAGGGACATAAAATGCAAGAATAAGAAGTTCGTAGCCATTAACCGTTGCATGTAAAAATACAAATCTGCCCTGGGGGTTTGTCCGCAGGTTCAACTGCTGGAATCGAGTGTGTCTGGCTATCAGGATCGCCACAACCCGAGAATGGGGGGTATGGGGAGCCTGGTAAACCCCACCCCAGCCAGGGCTTCTTGAGAGCAAGTTGAAGGGAGCCAGTGAGATGTGTCTCCAATAGCACCATGATTTCTGCTTTCATGGCCTTAATGTGGGTGAGAACCGCTAGGCGTTTGGACCTAGCACGCAGTCCCCGGACATTCCACACAATCAATTTAGTGGAAGCCATTGTGTGTGACATAGACTGATGGCATGTGGAACTCATTTTTCGTCCCCCAGCAATAGCGGGGTAGAATGTGGCCGGCAGGCAATTGCTCCTGGTCCACAAGTGCCCTGAGTGCATAGTGTTGTGGTTGTACCAGCATTGCCTTTAGTGCTATTGCAGAAGTCATGGGCAGGTAAATAGGGTAACACAGTCTGAGATAAGCCTCATTCAACCAGAATAATATGCTACATGGTAATGGAACCATACAATAGGAGAAAAAAGGAAAAAAACAAAACCAGAACCTTATTACATACGTATTATGAGCATTCGTGGTTAAGCTAGGTTCATAACATGTACTGGACCAGCGACTATCACCAGGGAGCAGGAGGTAAAAGAACAACTGTAGGTGGTAATAAGCAAGGTTTCAAGGTAGGTTTGAGGGTCATTGCCATCCGCTCCCTCCGGCAGGCCCACGAAGCGGAGCTTACAGCTGTGTCTTGCTTCGCTATCACTTCTTGTAGTTGATGCTGTAACTGCTCAGTGGAATCCTGCAAGGGCGGCATGTCGTCCTCCATACGGCCTATGCGATGCTCGGTCTCGGACACTCGCTCGCGCACCTTCTGGCGGTTCTGCCATAGCAGGGAGATGTCCACTTTAACCTCCTCAATCTGGGAGGTGAGGGCGGTTTGGCAGTGGGTGATTGCGTAGAGTATCCTGTCCATGTCACCAGAGGCGTGCTCCGTGTCGGCAGAGGCCTCGGCGACATATTCCCTGCTATGTTCCTGCTCCTTGTGGCGAAACTTATCCAGCTTGCTGACTGCCTCGGAGGCCCTCTTAGGTGGCGACATCACGGTCTGTAGGGTGCGGAGGGTCTTAGTCGCCAGGTGGGTAGCAGGAATAGAGAATATTTCCCCAGGATTTTGGTGCAAAGGATGGTTGTGCTGCGGAGCTCTCAGATCAGACTCCCTACTCCATCCAGCTTCAGGCCACGTGAAATAGCGCTTCTAGTCCAAAATGGACTGAGGGCAGAAGGGACTTGTAGATTATGGAGGTCGGTTTAGACAGAGGCTTGTCCTTTAGTGTGGTCTCCAGATTAGAACGGAGTAGGAGCAGAGAGCGGGAGTCTAACTGGGAATTAAACACATGGCGAGGTTGGAGATATCTAAAAAAGTGCTGATTAGAGAGCCCGAAACGTTCCTTGAAGGAGTCAAAAGCAGGAAAGTTGCCATTGTAGTAGATATGTTCTAAGTTCTTGACTCCTCTTGAGGCCCAGAAGCTCGGCTCAGGGACAGAGAGTAACTCCAGTGGTTGCAGATTAAACCATATTGGGGTATCAGGGGACCAATTTTGGGACTCTGAATGCCTCTTGCATACCAGAAGCTGCCAGACCCGCACCACCGCCCTCATAGATGTAGTGAGGGAGAACTGTGCCCCGGTACCTCTATATAGGATGTTCCTCAGTGATTCAAAGGAGCCCAAATATGCTGCCTCAAGGACCACAGCCGAATTGGAGTCCTCTGAGATAGCCCAATTATGGGCATGGTTAAGTAGGGCAGCATAGAGCGATTTCTGGAGGTCCGGGCAGGCAAGGCCTCCCTCCAGCCAAGGGCGTTTAAGTACAGACCTATTTGCTCGTCCTGGGTCTCCATATAAACATGAAGATGAGTGATTCAAACTGCCGGAAAAACGATTTGGGGATCCAGGTTGGGGTATGCCTCAAAGCGTACAGAAAGATCGGGAGGACTTTCATCTTAATAAGATTGATTCTGCCTATAAGTGAAAGGGGTAAATTATCCCAGGCCCTGAGTTTCTGCCTAAGTTGCATAAGTAGAGGTAAGAGGTTGAGTGATATATAATCTGCAATTTTCGGGGTGATGGTGATACCTAGATAGTGGATAGAGGGGACTACTTGCAAGGGGCCAAGACGTCTACAGAGTCAGGGGACAGTTGATCCATGGGTAAGATTTGGGACTTGCTCCAATTCAACTAATGGCCCAACAGTCCAAAGAAATGTGTTATTATTTCTGGGGCAACGGGCAGCAAGGCTCCCGTATCACTGAGGAACAGCAACAGGTCATCGGCATATAATGCAAGCTTTTCCACAATTGTGCCCACCCCTATCCCTCTCACCATCTCCAAACACCTCAGGGCTGTTGCCAGGGGCTCCATGGCTAGGGTGAAGAGAAACAGAGAGAAGGGGCAGCCCTGTCTTGTGCCCCACTCCACCGAGAAGGGCTCCGACAGGAGCCCACCAAGCTTAATTTGCACCGTTACTTGTATAAGATCTCGATCTACCTACAAAAGGTGGGACCAAAACCAAACGCCCTCCGGAGTGCTTGCATATAACCCCATGTTATCATGTCAAATGCCTTTTCTATATCGAAGGCTACCATTATTCGAGTCTGGAAGGCTATGGGCGGGAGTTGTAGGTGGGTGAAGACTCGTCTGAGGTTTATGTCAGTGGATTTCCCTGGCATGAAGCCTGTCTGGTCCATGTCTATCAAACCGGGAAGCACCCCCATCAGCCTATTTGCCAGGACCTTAGCAAGGATTTTGAGGTCATAGTTAAGCAGGGAAATAAACCGGTATGAAGTACATAGCTTCGGGTCCCTGCCAGGCTTAAGGATAGCACTATGTGGGCATTGTACATCGAGGGCGACAGGTGCCCCGACTCGAGGCAGTGGGAAAATAATTTTTGCAGTCTGGGGGCCAACTTCGCTATGTACAGTTTGTACCAGTCTACGGGGAGCCCGTCTGGGCCAGGTGTCTTAGTAGGGAGGGAGGCAATTGCCGCTGCCACCTCAAGGGCTGAGATTGGTATATCCAGTATTCCAGCCTTCTCCAACAGGGTCGGCAAAGACAGACCCCCCAACCCGGCCAGTATTTTGTCACGAGAGGGACACCGTGGCTGCTGGTAGAGCCTCCCAAAGAAGGCGCCAAGGGGGCGTGTCTGGGATGTGAAAGGAGAAGGACGCACAGGCACAGAGCTCCGTCCATCCTCACATTAATCCTGTACCATCCTTTGCCATCCTCCTGTTTCTGGCATCCGCAGGCTCAACTATCACCACCCACGACTTGCTGGATCTTCCAAGTCGTGAATCGGGACATTTCTCCATAACCGGCCGGCCGGACCCGCTAATCGAGGCCCTGGCTTTGCGGGCTAGTCCGCGGAACGCCGCGGTTCCTCCAACGACCGGGCCATCCACGTTCCAGCGGCTCCCGGGGTGCCCATCTGACCACCCAGCTGCCCCACTACCTGTCCAGGGACAATAACACCAGCGGATCCCGTGAGTAAGGGGACTGGGGGAGGTTGCGGCCTACAACGTGCGGCCGCCATTTTGGTACACCCTCCGGGCCCACTACCTTTCTCATTACCAAAGGGCATGACTATTCCCCATACTGCTACCTAATAATTTGGCCACTGCCTCTATCCCCCCCAGGGGACCTGTCTGCAGAAAGGGGGTGCTGGGAACACTAGGGGTGGGGGACCAATTACAGCCTGCCATAGACTGCACCCCTGTATCCTGGCACTGGAGAGCCTTACCTACAATACCTAACAGTTGTCGCCTCTCCCGGGCAAGTAACCCCCCTGCACATCTGTGTCGCTCTCCTATACGTCTATTTGACTGGGAGGTGGGAAGCGTGTCCCCCTGCGGTGACGTAATGATGGTCAAATATGGTCCTCCTATACCTACCCCGGCAGCAGAGCAACTAGCCAGGTTTAGAAGACAGGAGGACACGGGAAATGTAGCGGACCCTGTGAATATACCCCAGTCCCCGCCACATGCAGCTTCCTCTTCATCGTCACCCCAAGAAATGTGTGCATCTGGGCCGGCCATATTTAACACACAGAGTGAGCCCCATCCGGTGTCGGACTCCCCCCACAGCCCTACTGATAGTACGGCTTCTGGGTCACCTATAGCGGAGCCTACACTGGCTGAGATCATGCTGGCGATTCAGGACTGCAAGACCTCCCTGTCATTACAAATTGAAACCATCCGCATTGACAACTCATTACTGAAACAAGATGTACAAACTTTAAGGGAAAGAACTGGAGCTGCTGAAGAACGCATCAGTACCTTGGAAGATACAGTACAACCAATGTCAGCTGCTGTTCAGGCAAACACTGCAGAAATGGCAGCTCTCCGTGCAAAAATTGACGATCTGGAGAACCGCTCCAGGAGAAATAATCTCTGTTTTGTGGGATTCCCGGAGAGATCTGAGGGCTCTCGTCCTGAGCGGTTTCTGCACTCCTGGCTGTGAGAGGTAATGGGGTTTGAAAGTTTGTCCCACGCCTTCCTCATTGAAAGAGCACACAGTACCCCACCACGAGCACCAAATCCAGGGACCCCCCCACGTTCCCTGATTGCAGGTATCCTCAACTTCCAAGACAAAGTGACCATTTTGCGTTTAGCCAGAGAAAAGGGTCCACTTAAATATAACGACAATACCATTTCCATCTATCCTGACTTTTCAGCGAATGTACAACGACAATGTGTCTCCTTCTCTGCAGTAAAGAACCAACTCCGGCAGGAGGGCCTACACTACGCTATGCTCTTCCCTGCCAAATTAAGAGTCATTTGGGACAGCAAGGCCCATTTTTACAACTCGCCTAAAGAAGCCATGGCTTGGCTCAACGACCATGTTGGTCCACAGCGCCGACGGGGACATACGGGTCAATAATAATGACCAATCTGAGGATCTTTTGAGACATATAACCATTCTGCTGGAAACCTGACTGTACATGCTGCCGCATCTATATAGGGCTTGTACCTTTATCCTCTAACCGGTGTCCCCGGCGGAGGACCTTAAACAGTCATTGACCCTATGCCTGGGACTACAATCCGTGAACAAGGTGGGCTGAAACTGACGTGGCTATTGTCTATGCATGCTCACATTACAGTGGACAAAACAACGCTTAGAGTCACCTATACTATCCTAAAACTTCTCCCAACAAGTATTCTTGATGTGGATAACTACATGGGTGGTCACCTGGCCGATTCAATGTATTACTTTTCTCCTTCAGAGACTTCAGTTATGTTTCAATGGAGCTAAATATGCACCTCACCGACCCCATTCCACTACATGGCGAAGTCATGGGAAGTGCCTTCTAACTGTTTCTTTCTTTTTTGGGGTTTTTTTGTTGAACCTCTAATCAGTTTGGGAGCCAAGCTCGCTAGGTTGGGGTTGGTCGAGCAGGGTGGGATGAGAGGGGGCGGGGGGGATTCCACAGGCCTATTATGGTCGGGTGAGTTTTTGGTTGCTAAACCACCATCTTTTTTTCATTACTTTATAATGGCGAGGCTTTTGACTTCCTTCTGTTACATTTGGGTATACCTAAACCATGTAATCGGGATTGCTCTTTGTGATGTTGATTTCTGTATTATCCTTTACGGTACAGGAAATGTTTTACATGTTATAAATGGCTAATCCACTAAAAATTATTTCTTGGAATGTAAGGGGGGGCAAACTCTCCTCACAAGCGGTCCTTAATTTTCTCATTCCTTAGGCATTACAGACCACACATTATCTGCCTCCAGGAGACGCACCTAGTCAAGGAACAGGTGCGCTCATTAAAGAAAGCATGGGTGGCCTCCTCATACCATGCCACTCACACCACATACTCTAGGGGTGTCTCCATTCTGTTGGCAAAGTCTCTATCAGCTGAAATTGTTTCCATGACAACGGACCCTGGCGGTCGATTTATTATACTCACTATGCAAATTGCCAGAAAGACCTTTACTCTGGTCAATGTTTATGTACCTCCCCCAATCGCCCCAGATCTTCTCTCTAGATTATCTCTCCTCCTTGTCTCCAGATCCCCCGGACCGATATTATACATAGGAGACTTTAATGCTGTTCTTGACCCTTTAGTGGACCGCTTGGGGGGAGGAGGTAGGTCTTGCCCTTCTTTTGTAGAGTGGGCTGAAGTCTATGGCCTCACTGAGATCTGGCGTTGGAAACACCCCACCGATTATCAGTATTCATGTCATTCTGATTCATTTCATACCAAGTCACGTATTGACCTAGCGTTTGGTTCTCCTGATGCCCTCCCGTTGGTCTCGTCTGTGTCCTATCTGCCTAGAGGGGTGTCTGATCACGCACCTCTGATGGTGGATCTTCTCCTCCTGCCTACACAAGGACCCATCCTGTGGCGCATGGGACCACAATGGTTGGAGGACGAGATTTTACAGAGATCGTGCGGGAGGGACATTGTGGACTATTGGAGGGTCAACAGGGGGTCCACGGACCTCTCCACTGTGTGGGAGGCCTCCAAGGCTGTATTACGGGGTGCTTTTATGTCTACAATGAGTGTCTTACGTAAGAATGCTGTGCAATGTACCAGGGAATTGGAGGAGGCAATGGTGGCGGCTGTGGTAGAATATGTCAAACACCCAGACCCTCAGAGACATGATTCGTGGAAGATTAAACGTAGAGAATATGAGCTCAAATTACTAGATTTAACTCAAAAACGTATGTTACATATAACACAAAAAATATTTGAACATGGTAACAAGGCCGGACGGCTCTTAGCATACCTAGTTAGACCAGATCATAACCCTGTCTCTATTCCCCGAATTCTTACTTTACAAGGAGGGATTAGCGACGCCCCGCAAGATATTGTGGTTGCGTTCCTGTCCTTCTACAAAGATTTATATACTACGAGGGCGCAATACTCAGACACACATCTAACTGACTACCTTGCACAAATCTCACTGCCACGCTTAACAGATCAGGAAATGAGGGACCTCAAAACCCCCATCACAATAGAGGAAGTGCAGATGGCAATCTCACAACTCCCGAATCATAAATCCCCAGGCTTGGCTGGCTTCCCGGCTGAGTGGTATAAGAAGTTTGCCTCACTACTCAGTCCTCTCCTCCTTAATACCTATAATGAGGCTCTGAAACGGTATCCTCCCACCATCTATGCGGGAAGCATTAATTGTTCTATTATTAAAACCTAGAAAAGATCCACTACTTTGCGACTCATACCGCCCCATTTCCCTAATAAACGTGGATGTTAAGATTCTCGCTAAAGTGCTCGCTAATCGCCTTAACCTAATGATTGAAAAATTGATAGGATGTGATCAGGCCGGGTTTATACCAGGAAGATCCACTAGAATGAATATCCGCAGATTGTTTCATAATCTACAATACCTCCATGACTGTACACCTACTAGGGTAATTGTGTCACTCGACACTAAAAAAGCATTCGATAGTGTGGAATGGCCCTACTTATTCGAGATCTTGGAGAGATACGGGTTCGGTCCGCGTATGATAGCTTGGATCAAGCTCTTATATAGCTCCCCAATAGCTCATATCAGAGTAAATTCCTCAGTGACGGAGGCGTTTCCGATCACCAGGGGAACTAGACAGTGTTGCCCTTTATCTCCCCTACTGTTTGCTCTGGCTATGGAGCCCCTGGCCATACAAATCCGCAACACTTCCCTAATTAGGGGCCTCCCCATCGGGACGATAGAAGAACGCATATCACTCTATGCTGACGATACTTTGGTATATCTGTCGGACCCTCAGGATTCCCCTAAAAATTTATTAACCCTTATCAACACGTTCAGGGACTACTCGGGCTTCAGGGTGAACTGGGAAAAGTCTATCCTTTTTCCTCTGGACCAGGCGGTCACTTCCCTGATATATGCGGGATCAGAATTACAGGTAGTCTCCTCATTTAGATATCTGGGGGTGGTGGTACAATTACCACTCTCGCGATACATTGAGAACAACATATGCCCTTTATTAAAACAATTACAAGAACACACTCAAAAATGGATGGATCTTCCGCTGGATCTCATGGGCAGGGCTAATGTTATTAAAATGATTTATCTTCCCAAACTACTCTATGTCCTAGCCAATGCGCCATGCAGGGTCCCCAAATCCATCTTTAACCACTTCCCGACCGCCGTATGCAAAATGACGGCCGGGAAGTGGCTTAGTTATCCTGACTGGACGTCATATGACGTCCTCAGGATAACAAGCCGCAGCGCGCCCGGGGGGGCGCGCATCGTGGCGATCGGTGGTGTGGGAGGTCAGTCTGACCCCCCGCAATACCGATCTCGGTAAAGCACTTCGATCTGAAGCACTTTACCATGTGACCAGCCGTGACCAATCACGGCTGGTCACAGTGTAATACAGGAAAGCCGTTTGCAGACCTGAGGAGTGGAGAGCTGATCGGCTGCTCTCCTGACAGGGAGGGTTTGTGCTGATGATTTATCAGCACAGCCCTCCCTCGGATCGCCACCCTAGACCACCAGGGAGCCTGCCCAGGGACCACCAGGGATGTGCCCACCCAGGACCACCAGGGAGCCGACCAGGGACCACCAGGGAGCCAATCTGCACCACCAGGGAGACCCCCCTAGACCACCAGGTAAGAGACATAGTGCCCAATGTGGATGGCACCCAGGGAATGAGCTCCTATCAGTATATATGCCCACCAGTGCCCCTATCAGTGCTTACCAGTGCCCCTATCAATGCATACCAGTGCCACATATCAGTTCCCACCATTGCCACCTACCAGTGCCCACCTATCAGTGCCACCTATCAGTGCCCAGTGCTGCCTATGAGTGCCCATCAGTGCCGCTTAGCAGTGTCCGTCAGTGCTGCATATCAGTGCCCGTCAGTGCTGTATATCAGTGCCACCTATCAGTACCCGTCAGTGCTGCTTATCAGTGCCGCCTAACAGTGTTCATCATTGCTGCATATAATTTATATTTGCTGATCGGGTATGTTACCCGAAATACGGTTGTTGGTCTCTGTGTTTGTATGTCTTTATATTCAATAAAAATATCTTTAAAAAAAAAAAAAAAAAGAAGGCGCCAAACTCCGACAGATATCCCCGGTAATATCAACGGACTCACCGCAGTCTGAGATTAATTCTGGGATCACTGTCTGGTATCGGGGTTCAGCCACTAGATTGGCCGGCAGACGGACATTTTTGTCCCCGGATTCAAAAAGCCTCCCTGCCAACACTTTGGCATCTGCTTGGGTCGGGGAAATAATGTGTAGGGGCAATTCTCTTCTGGCCTAAACTGAGATAATTGTCCTGGGACTCTAGCCGCTCCCTGGCAGCCCTCTGGTCGGTCATGGCCGCCTTGATAGCAGCTATATCGTGCCCTCTAGTCGTGGGTTTAAAGGCGCCCCATACCAGTTCTGGGGAGGCAGTGTCCTCATTAAGAGACCAGTAAGAGTCTAGTTTGGCGTGACACTGTTGGAGACAGCCTCGTCATGGATCCATCTGGGAGCCAGTCTCCATACACCAGGTGCTCTCTTGTCTGCCATTTGGAGGCATAACTCTAACGGGGCATGGTCAGAAAGACCCGCCGGGAGGTAGGAAGCCCCGGAGAGTCTTGACAAGGCCCCTGGGCTGCCAAATGCAAGGTCAATTTGGGATCCAGATTTGTGAGTGGTGGAAAGGTGCGAAAAGTGTTTAGAGTCAGCATGTCTCCACCGCCACATCTCCCTGAGGTTGATGGTGTCCGCCCACCCAACCAGCTCATCAGAAGCCGAGCAGCTTGGGCTGGAGGAATCCAAAGTAGAATCCAGTATAGCATTAAAATCACCGGCAAGGACAGTGTATGCGGCCTGGAGGGGGGACACCTTTTTGTGAATGGTATACAGAAGCCTATGATCCTTCGGGGGAGTCCGTTGTAATGCTGGGAGGGCCTCCACAACACCTCTCAGGCACCCAGGAGCGTGGGATAAAGAGCCTGTGGCAGCAAGTAGGAATGGCTTAAGAGGCCCCAGCAGTTAAAAGCAACACAATCTCTCTGGGAGGCTGAACACCCACCAAGGCCGTGCTGTGTCCCTCTGGTCCAGTCCCATCACCCGCAGGGTTCCAGGGCCGAAGGAGGCAGATAGGCAGGCTGGTCAGTGGCTGGTGGTCAGTTCCGGGAGGTCCGAGGCAAGAGAGGGTCTGGGTGGTCCGAGGCAAGAGAGGGGGCTAGGCGGCCTCGTAAGCAAGATGGTGGCAGCGCCAGCTCCCGTCTGCTTCCAGCAGGCGTATCCGGCTTGAGTCCCTGGCCCTCTATCCCTGCACTGCTCCCGGGTCTAGGGCCTACCCAACACATGGTTGATCCAGCTCGGGGGTGTTCCAGCCCCGGGGTTCTGTTGAGTCGGGCCGCTCCAGACCGTCACCTAATCTAGGCCACGGACTAGGCCCTCAGGGAAGGAGGATGAAGAAGGATAAGAGTAGGATTAGACGGATCTCTCCCCAAAGCGTCCTCCACCGCTCACATCCAGTCACGCGCCTGCCTCGGGAAGTGCGTGTTTATTAAAAGCCAGGAGCTACACTATTTGTAGCTAATGGGTTTTAATTTTATTTTTCCAGACTGAAGATTTATTTTAATGTTGATTTTTTAGTTTTGGCATATGAATTTGTGATTGTTTTTTGGTTGTGATGCAGTTGTTTCCATTTTTCTTCCCATATTCTGTACTTTACATTACATTAGTTATTTATTCACTTATACCCTGTAAATTTATACATCTATTCAATTTGTAAATAATATTCTTTGAGAATATTAAAGTTGCGGTCTGATTTTGTCTTTGGTTAATAATTTATAGGGAAGTGCGTAAATGTTACATATATTAGCTTTCATTTATTAACTGAGCTATTTCCTAAATGTCTAAATATTTACTAAACCCTAAGGCTGCATTCACATCACAGCATTTTGAATCGCGGGCTGATTTGCCACAAATCTGCCCACGATTTGACAGCACAGATATGTAAATGACAAAACGTGGGACTGGCATTTGAGATGCCATTCATTTGAATGACACCTCAAAACGCGTTGTGGGTCTGCCGTGATTGCCGGGCGATTATGCATGCTACAATCGCAGCAACCCACATCGCAGGATGCATGTCGCCCCAAAGTAGCTTCTGAACTATTTTTGGGCGCTATGCGGGTTGCTGCGATTGCAGCACGCTTTATCACCCGACAATCGTGGATGACCCGCACCGCGTTTTGGGGTGTCATTCAAATGAATGGCATTTCAAATGCGAGTCTGGCGTTTTGTCATTAACACATCGGCGCGTTTCAAAACACTGTAATGTGAATGAAGCCTAAAAGAAGGGGTGTTCTGTTGTGTGATAGCTTATTTTCTGCAGCTGTTTTATAATCAAGGAACAAAAAAGAAAACAATGTACAGTCCTATCCAAGTATTTCTTGTCTTTAGAAGTATGCATAATTAGTAATGTCAAGGTTCAAAGAAAATTAAAATCATAACAATGCAGACTGCGCAAGTAAGTTCTAAGTTTTCCTAAAATTAACAGATAATCACTGCACCAATTATCCATAAACATTAGAAGATATATGTAAATGTAGGTTAAAGTACATTATCAGCAAATCTAGTTTACAGGAACGTATAAACTTTAATAGTGTAGCAGAAATGATTGTCGTCATTACAATAAAAATGAACGCAAGGCAATATTATTTGCCAGTATACCTTCTTCCTTGACTCTTTCTTAAAAACGTATGCTAAAATTGTATTACAGGATTAAGCTATCCAGTTAGGTTCATGTTAATGAATGACATTTAGATTGATTCATTGATTGATAGAATGATTTAGTGAGCCCTAATTATAACTATGAGGGTCATTTGTATTTCATAACCATTTACCAATTTTCCCAAGAGAGTAATGATGAATATTAATTTTTAAGTGCATACTAGTTGTATTGTTTCTAGAATTCGGAGTAAAGGTCATTGTTCATTTAAAACAGTCAATATCAGTTAGGTATTTAAAGTGCAGGGACATACATGTCTACTAGCACCAAGGCAAAGAAACAAACAATATGAACACAATATCTGCAAAAAATACATAAACAAAGGGAAGAACTAATCAGTGATAAGTAATGATTAAATAGGAACGTTTTTTTAAATTGTGCTTTTGATTGGATGGAACTGTGTGCGGACCAAAGAACAATTCTTTAACCACTTCAGCCCCGGAAGGATTTCCAGCTTTAGGACCGGAGCCCTTTTTGCGATTCGGCGCTACGTCGCTTTAACTGAAAATTGCGCGGTCGTGCGACGTTGTACCCAAACAAAATTTGCGTCCTTTTTTTCCCACAAACAGAGCTTTCTTTTGGTGGTATTTTATCCCCTCTGCGTCATTTCTGATCGCCGCTATAAACAAAAGAAAAGCGACAATTTTGCAAAAAAACCCAAATTTCTTACTTTTTGCTAAAATACAAATCCAAAAAAAAAAATATAAAAAACATTTTTTTCACCGTTTTTGGCCGATTTACATTCTTCCTCATATTTGCGATAAAAAAATCTCAATCAGCGTTTATAGATTGGTTTGCGCAAAAGTGGTCGCGTTTACGGATGATGAGAATTCATTTTTGGGGTTTTTATTTTTTTTAATTTTTTACTAGTAATGGCGGCGATCTGCGATTTTTAGCAGTACTGCGATATTTCAGCGGACATGTCGGACCATTTTGACACTTTTTTGGGACCATTGGCATTTATACAGCGATCAGTGCTATAAAAATGCACTGATTACTGTGTAAATGCCATTGGCAGTGAAGGGGTTAACCTGCAGGGGGCGCTCTAAGGGTTAACTATGTTCCCTGGGTGTGTTCTAACTGTGGGGGGACTGCCCTAGCTGGGGAAGGGAAGTGGTCACAGCCTCCGTATACAGGAAGGCTGTGATCACAGCCCTTCCCCCTTCACAGAACGGAGGTCCGTGTTTACATACACGGACCTCCGTTCCTTTACTCTGGGGGGGGTCATCGCAGGTAGCCGGCGGCAATCGAAGCCGCCGCACCCGCTCCCTGGCCCTCCCTGAACACAGTGAGCGTTATCGCAGCCGCCGTCGTATGACGGCGATTTGCGATAACGAACCCCCTTGTCGCCGTCAACCTGCGGTTGGCGGTCGGCAAGTGGTTAAAGCAGAAGTTTAGGCTAATACTAATTAAGCTTAAATCTGCTTTCACCCATATTCTAAACCCTATACTAACTACCCTGAAGGAAAGGTGTGTATACTAACCTAATCTAAGGGCGCTCCAGTCCGGTCAAATGATCGGCTCTCAGTGGAGAGGAGGGACAGCGAGCAACAGATGCCCCATAGTAAGTCTATTGGTGATGTCACTGCAAAGGCATTGCAGCCACTGCTCTCTCCCCTGTATTTGGCCACTGGGGAGATCACGTGACCAGACCGGCATTTAGGTAAGTATACACATCTTTCCTTTGCATGATAGTTAGTATAGAGCTTAGAATGGGGATGGGAGCAGGTTTAAGCTTATATAGTATTAGTCTGGACCCCACTTTGATTTGTACAAAAAAACTAACCAAAATACAATATTGCTTTCAAGTTTCTTTGGCTTGCTTGTTTGTTGATAAGGCACCTAGGCCTGGACATACTAAAGAAGGTTATGTCACTCAGGCCAAATATTATCAGTCTCCCCCTGCTTTCAGTAAACCTGTCAACCGTTTAAACATTTTTAACATTTTGTCTGTTTTTACCGTGTCTCACTAGTTTCACGCTGTTACTGGCATATTCCTGTTTGTGCTGAACACATTTGTCTGATGGGATGGTTTAGTCATCATAGTTGCTCAGATAAGAATGTCTTAGGCCTCATGCACACAGGATGTTTTTTGACTGTTTTTCAGCAGCTGTTTTTAGCTGCAGATGTTTTTTTCTACAGTCAATAAACCCTCCATCATGTTATCCTATGTGTTCATGCTCACATAGGCTGTTATCAGCTGTTTTTAGCAGTGACGTTTTTGAGCTGTAAAAAAAACCCAAGACCAGAGGGTTCTGAGAGACGTTTTTCAGCAGTAAAAACATTCAAATGCCCAAAAACGCTCAAAAACGTTGATCCCCAAAGTTTTTGGACGTTTTAGATCAATTGAAAAAAAAAAATGCTGGCCCTTTAAAAACACGAAAAAAATGTGAAAAACTGGCGGTAACATAATGCTGGTAAAAGCTGAAAAAAATCACTGATAAGCTACTGATGATTTTTGGACGTTTTTTTAAAGTCCTGTGTGCATGAAGCCTTAAAGTTAGAAGCGGTCTGTGTATACTGTAATATAAAGAAGCCCATACAATGTACAGGGAGAGAAAACCATGCACACAGAATTTGTTGTGAGAATGACGGCTTTAATACAGCTAAGAGATAAGGTTGGATCATGTTACAACTAGTTAAAGTGGAGTTCCACACGTTTTTTTGTTTATTAAAAGCCAGCAGCTACAAAAATGTAGCTGCTGACTTTTAATAAACACACACTCACCTGTCTCGCGGTCCAGCAATGGCTGCGCCCGAAGCCTCGCTCGTCTCCCCCCTCCTCCCAATGGCCCGCCATTCCTAGTGTGGGCATCTGGCCCGGCTGCACGGCCGGGCACGCACTGCGCATGAGCGAGTCACGCTGCGCGTTCCTAGTGGCCAGGCAATCTTCTGGGACCTGTGACGTGTCCCAGAAGATTGCGAGGAGGGAGGGGACGCCTAGGAGGAGAGAAGGAGTTGCCTAGGCGGCCAAGCGACGGAAGGAGGAAGTGTGACAGGGAGTACCTGTCAAAACAAGATACACACTCCCCCCCCAAAAAAAATGACATGCCAAATGCGGCATGTAAGGGGGCAAGGAGTGCTTAAAGCGGAAGTTCCACTTTTGGGTGGAACTCCGCTTTAAGACAATGCAACTCTGTGCCTAGCAGCAAAGTCATTGTCAATAGGGAACGCATTGATCCTGTGTTCCTGCAAAGCAGGGACACAGATCTATGCCTTCCCTTAGTAAAATCACCTCCCCCACTAGCTAGGAACACATTTGACCCTTTGATCACCCCTGATGTTAACCCCTTCCCAGCCAGTGTGATTAATACAGTGACAGGGCATATTTTTTTAGCACTGATCATTATAATAATGTCTCTGGTCCCCAAAAAGTGTCAGTTAGTGTCCAAATTGTTCGCCACAATATCATAGTCCCGCTATAAGTCACTGATCGCCGCCATTACTACTAAAAAATAAAAATAAATTAAAATATCCAATAGTTTGCAGACGCTATAACTTTTGTTATATACACGTATACAATATACACTTATTGGGATTTTTTCTACCAAAAATATGTAGCAGAATGCATAGCGGCCTAATTTAATGAAGACGTGATTTTTTTAAATCTTTTTATTGGATACGTTTTATAGCAGAATTTTTTTCAAAATTATCAATTTTTTTTGTTTATAAATCACAAAAAATAAAAACTGAAGAGGTGATCAAATACCACCAAAAGAAAGCTCTATTTGTGAGAAAAAATGGACATAAATTGTATTTGGGTACAGTGTCACACAATCGCACAATTGTCAGTTAACCGCTGGTCGGCAATTGACGGCGACAGTGTGGCTCGATAACGCAAAACGCCGTCATACGACGGCGGCCGTGAGATCGAGCCCAATGAGCATGCGCACGCCGCCGGAGGCGCGCCCGCGCGCTCACTGTGTCCGGGGAGGGCCAGGGAGCGGGTGCGGCAAAGTCGATCTTCGCCGGCCACCCGCGATGCCCCCCCCCCGGAGTAAAAGAACGGAGGTCCGTGTAACTAAACACGGACCTCCGTTCTGTGAGGGGGGAAGGGCTGTGATCACAGCCTTCCTCTACACGGAAGGTGTGATCACTTCCCTTCCCCTGCTAGGGCAGTCCCACCACAGTTAGAACACGCCCAGGGAACACAGTTAACCCTTAGAGCGCCCCCTGCAGGTTAACCCCATCACTGCCAATGGCATTTACACAGTAATCAGTGCATTTTTATAGCACTGATCTTGTATAAATGCCAATGGTCCCAAAAAAGTGTCAAAATGGTCCGACATGTCCGCTGAAATATCGCAGTACCGCTAAAAATCGCAGATCGCCGCTATTACTAGTAAAAAAAAAAAAAATAAATAAAAACCCCAAAAATTAATTCTCATCATCCGTAAACGCGACCGCTTTTGCGCAAACCAATCAATAAACACCGATTGCGATTTTTTAAATCAGAAATATGAGGAAGAATATAAATCGGCCAAAACCGATGAAAAAAAATTTTTTTTATATTTTTTTTTTTGGATTTGTATTTTAGCAAAAAGTAAGAAATTTGTTTTTTTTTTGCAAAATTGTCGCTCTTCTTTTGTTTATAGCGGCGATCAGAAATGACGCATCGGTGATCAAATACCACCAAAAGAAAGCTCTATTTGTGGGAAAAAAAGGACGCAAATTTTGTTTGGGTACAACGTCGCACGACTGCGCAATTGTCAGTTAAAGCGACGCAGCGTCGAATTGCAAAAAGGGCTCCGGTCCTAAAGTGTGAAATCCTTCCGGGGCTGAAGTGGTTAAAGTAACGCAGTGCCTTATTGCAAAAAATGGCCTGGTCAGGAAGAGGGGTAAATCTTCCACAGGTCAAGTGGTTAAAGTACTTACCTCTGTATATTTTGCTCCCCCCCCCTACATCTGCTTCTCTCCTCCCAGTATGTGGATGAACCCTTAATTACCCCACATACAATGCAGGACAGCTGATCTTGCATTATGTGTGAATGTCACAGAGGCAGTCACTGCACAAAATGTGCCTACTTACATTGATGGTCAGTGGGTAAAATACTGCTTAGATGTGTCGTCAGTAAGAAGAGTGCCCCTCATAGAGAGCTCAAAATACCATTAGTGTCAGTGGCTACTTTCCCCATCAGATACATAATTACAGCAATCCACACAAGGCCAACTTGGTCGTCGTTGATGTTATTTATTAATGTTAATCATTCTATTGGTTTCTTTAGGCTAAAAACACACTTTCCATGTTGGTGTCTTTTTTCCTGATTTGCTTTCCATTGATTACTGTCAACACATGTCCACACGATTTACTGAGCATTTTAATGCATCAGGCAAAAATGTACAAAAAAAATTATTCCAGCCTTATGCCATTTTCGCACCCATGGTAAAACATGGGTTTTACTGCACATTATCACAGTTCACATTATTGCAGGCCACTATGTGCAGTGTGTTGCTGTGTCTTTTATTCCACATGACACCCAAACACACATGAACAATGGTACTGACAGACCTGAACTGCAGCGCACCCCAACAACATACCATGGATTGTGTTAAACATTTGCTTCAGGTCTGGTTGGAACACATGGGCTGCCTTAACATAATAAATGATAAAGTGCATGCAGTGACACAACACAATGCTAAGCAGTGAAGGGGGCCTTAAGGTTTGTTGACTTTATAGTTCCAAATCTCCGAAAGATTATTTGGAGTGCTAGCAGTTTCACCTACAATGTTTGCATTACAAGAAATATGATTTCAAACTGGGGCTCGACAAACACGGTGCCAAAAAGATTGCAATGAAAATTAAACCTTTTACATCGGTTTTGTCTCAGAATAGCCCTGAAGCATGATTATTCTTGTGAAACAATGCATGCTGAAATACATTGCCTAAAATAATTTAGGCTTCTTTTATACAACTGACAAGAAAAATGGCAATTATAAGCACATTTTCATGTCTAAGACAAGTATCAGAAGAAAAAAAAAACAAAATTGAGCAACAATCATTGTTTCAAAGGCACACAGTGATTATGGGTAATAATATGCAAACAACGACTTATATTACTGCACCCTTCAAGCTGCAGATGTCATCAAAAATGTTGGGCACATGGAATGGAATACTTTTATTACAAGTACATTCTCAGTCATCCACAGTGACCTCAAGTAAGCTTGATGCCATAGCAGCCATTCAAATCACTTACTTCATTTCAAAGTTAAAGAAAAACTAGAAGTGCTCATTCGCACCTGTCCACTCTCATGCATTAACATGTAATTCATTATTGTGTGTTGTGTTAGACAGTCGACATGGGCTGTCTACACACTAGAACTAGCATCAGAGGCACATTGCCTCATTGCATTGGGGTGCTCTTGCTAATATGAGTATGTTGTGGTATTGCACAACAGTTGGCAAGTGAAAATGTACCCTAATAGATTTTTTTGGGGTCAATTTTATGTTATTTAATTTTTTAAGTCTGCAAACTGTGTTTTTTAGCATATTTTTACAGGCTTGTTTCAGAAATAAACATTTAATATATGGCATGGCATAACTTACCGGAAAAAAAACCACTGGCCTGATTTACTAAACCAAAAAGTATATATTTTGTATGTTAATGTGTCTTAAAAAATCACTCTACCTTGTACATGCATCAAGCCTGATCTTATAAAGTTTCTGTGCACTTTCCACAGCTAATATGGCTTGAGGAAATATGGCAGCGGGCACACACTTTTGCACACTGAAATACCATAAATGTACACAGTCAAGCAATAACATGCAGGAGTGTATGTCTGGAGGGTGATTGCTGGCTTTAATTGATTGCCCTTGTTAAGTTATTGCGAGCCATAAGAGCAGGGGTATATTTTATTACATACCAAATTAAGCACATCATTTAAAAAAGTGTTTCATTTAAAAAAAAAAATGTAAAATGACATATGTCCATGCTGTGTTGCCTGCTTTGTATCCAAATTCTAGGGACATCGTTTATGCTGTGCTTCCAGCAAGACATTGTCCAGCAAGACATTGTAGACTTTCATTTGGGATGAGGCATTCATTTTACATGGTCGTGGTTCTACAAGCAGAATATCCATAACCTATCAAACTATTTAATTTTAAAATACTCTAGAAGGACAGAAACATAGCTAAAACATTGATGTATTTGTTTAGCTAGTTACACCTTTTAAGCTGGCCATACAGTATATAATTCCTGCTGAATAGGCTGAAATTAGAAACCTGGATGGCCTTGTTGTCATGGCTCAACAAAAATGCCTTCAAAATTCAATCAAGAATCATTGACTGCATCCTATCAGGTGTATTATCTAGCCACTTGGTTATAAGAATCCTCCCCACTGAGATATTATATTCTGACAGCAGGACTTTCCACTGTCAAAATACACTGATCAAGACAAAAATTCCGAACAGTCCATTTGATAGAAGATGAATGTGAGATTGACACAATCCCATGGTCCCTGCTGAACCGGACACATTTTGGCCCATCTATAGCCAGTTTTAATCTATACAGTCTATTTATTTGACATAAAATATGTTAAAAACATCATTGGACACTAACTGTTCTGCAGAGTACCACAACACCTGCTGTGGCTGCTGATGAGTCGAAGGTTATTGTATGTTGCAAAATCCAGTGTAAAAAAACTAGTTAGGAAACATGCGCTGGGGAATTCTGATTCTTGTAGAGAACAGCTGGAAATCTTTTACATGAATGTAAGGAGGGACTCTACACTGACCACCAATGTAATGAGGAATTTACATTGACATCAATGTAATGGGGGATTTCTACACTGATAACCAATGTGAGGGGGGATGTTACGCTGACCACCAATGTAAGGGGTATTTTTCAATGGCCACCAATGTAATGGGGGATTTCTACACTGGGCATCAATGTAAGGTGGGATTTGTACACTGAACACAAATGTAAAAGGGGATTAAAGCAGGAACCAGTCAAATTTTGATCCATGCGTGGTTGTCCCTGTTGGACAGAAGTCAATCATTAAATTATCTTCTGTTGAAAAGGAATGTTGGAATTTTTTCCTGATCAGCAGCTGCAGCCACTGATCACTGTATTCTGAGAGCAGAGGAGTCCCTTTGTCAGAATACAATGCCCCATTTGGGAGGACTCCTCCATCTATCTCATTTGTGTAGAATAGAAGTAGGGATCAATTTGTGCTTTTTCATTCAGCTCGCTGGCTGGTAATAAACTGGATTTTTGTACTTACTTCTAAAATACATTTCTTGGAATACATCACAGGAGACAGAGCAGGCTATAGCTCATGACTTACTGGGTTATGCGCCACCTATAGGTGACTGGACATTGGCAGAAACAAACAGACAAGTAGTCCTTCCCCATATAACCCCTCCCATACAGGAAGTACCTCAGTTTTGTAGCAAGCAATGAACCCCCAAAAGAGAGGGGAGGGACCTCCATATCCCATTATGTACTTCAATAAATACATTTTACATGTAAGTACAAATCTAGTTTTCTTTACCGTACATCATGGGACACACAGCAGGCTATAAATCATGACTACCTGTGATGTCCCAAAGCAATGCACTTGAGGGGAGGGTGACACAGAAGGCACAATTAGGCCCAAAGAAACTACTCTGCAGCCCACAATACATTGCGGCCAAAAGCAGTATCCTCTGCGGCTCTTACATCCACCTTGTAAAATCTCATAAAGGCATGTACTGAAGACCAGGTTGCAGCCTTGCAGACCTAAGCCACTCACACCTGTAGACAAATAGTTCAAAAGGCCCCAACACTCTTAGTGGAGTAAGCCTTTACTCGAAAAGGCAGATCCTTACCCTTTAAGCCGTAGACTTGGCTAATAAGCTGACAGCTCCACTGTGAAATGGTCAACTTTGAAGCTGCCTAACCCTTCCTAGGACTCTCGCATCCCAGGATGAATAACAAATCCATCTGCCTGACCACTGACCACTCTTCAAATAAACCTTGACAGTCTGAACAGCATTCAATGCAGGCAGAGATTTTTCACTCATTGACTAAGAACTAGGAAAAAATGAAGGTAGAACAATGTCCTGATTCAAATGAAAATTGCCCTACATCCTGCTGACCTCTGCACACTGCTGTACAAACGACTGACCTCTGTACACTGCCCTGCCTCCTCCTAACCTCTGTACACTGCCCTACAAACTACTGACCTCTGTACACTGCCCTGAAGCTAACTTTTAAGGTAGGCTATGTTTATATTTTTATGGTGAAATTAGTTTAAGTAGATATTTCTAGGTTTTCTTCATGCTGTCTTTGCTATTTATTGGGGGCTTGCTAGTTAACTTCTGTAAAAAAAAGTGGTGCTACACCTTGGTGATCTTGGATCTCTTCAATGTTGTCCAGGTAGATCTCCATCTCTCAAAGGTTGCCTACCCATGTAGACTGTTGCTGGAAGGTGTCCTGGTTGTGTTCCAAAGTTGAGATGCATTGTTGTAGATTAGCGTTAATTTGTTCCATCTTTGTCAATCTGGAATCTGAAAGAGTGTATTTCTTGTTTGACAAAATTCCCTTTGTAGCCAAACTCTATCCTGGCTGTGAAGGCTTTGAGGTCTGCCTTAGTAGGGATTAAGACTTCAAAGTCTGATTTGATGGGGAGCTATATGAGGAAATTTAGATATATCTGTCCAGCTGTTGCACGGTTGCCTAGAAATAGCTATGTTGTTGGATATTGTCTTGTGTCCCCAAGTAAGGTGAACCTCAGTGCCAGGAGCTTAGAGAACTTTCTTTAGTGGCCAATAGACTGTATCCACATTACGTCTGTAGGTAAGTCTGGGTTGTCTTCAAGGATACCTCCACTGGTTGAATGTGAGATTCTATTTGGATGAGGGGGAAATGGGGTATTTCCTCACACTGGCACAATCTGTTGGGGTCTGGCCTCTAATAGAATGCGGGTCACTTTAAAATGTTTGTCAGGTCTTTCCTGGCTCCTGTAGCATGGACTTCTGTGTCAGCACACCTCTCTCCTGGTGTGCAATGCTGGCTTTATCTGGCTTAATTTGTTGTAAACGAAGAATAGGGGAAAAATACAGCACAAATACCTTGAGTATATTGAAGCAGCCAGCACAGCAAGGAACAAAGTCGTGTAACAAAAATGATAAGAATATGTGCAGCGCTAGTACATCGACAAAATGAGCTGATGTGTAAAACCAAACTGAACAGTGTACCTCTTACAGTCACTGTATCTAAGTGAAAAACATGTGAACAATACCTTAAAGGTATCACCATGTTCAAACATATGCAAACATGTGTTCAAAAAATAAATAACTTCTAACATGAGAAATTGGTAACAATAAAAAGTGCAAATAAAAGAAAAAGAAGTCCACTGAAATCCCCACAGGTAAGTAGCAAAGTTTTAACAGGTGATCCAAGAAAAGGAATGTAAGTTCCAAATGTCCACAGCAGGAATCACATATATGGAGAAATCACCAATTTTGAAAAGGCTTACCGGAACATGTGAACCCAATAAGGCTTATGCCCAATGAGTCAACAAGGCAGGAGGTGTATATACACAGGTGGATGGAACTCCAACTCCGCTTCCTCCTAGTCTCAATAAGAGGTGCTCCCTCCATCCTTAGTGGGGCTCTGTCCTCTGGTCACTGGATGGAACTGGCAGACTTGAACCCATGGATGAATAATGCTTTCCTGGTGACCCTCAATAGTGTCCAAAAAAGACAAAAATGCTCCGCATAGTGTAAAACCAATGAGTTTTTCACTTAGATACAGTGACTGTAGAGGTACACTGTTCCATTTGATTTACACATCAGATCATTTTGTCGATCTACTAATGCTGCACATATTCTTTTCATTTTAATTTGTTGTAAGTCTTTCTTGTGTTTGGGTGGAGTAGGGTCAAGTTCCCGCTCCTTATTACATGTCAGGCTAGTAGCCAGAGTGTGAGAGAGCCACCACCTCTTCATGCTTAGGCACATCAATATACCAGGCCAGTACCTCTCCAGTGGTACTTCACAGTTCAGAATGTGGTGTCAAAAAGACAGTGGAAGGCCACCTTGGGGGTTGACAGTAGTCCCTGGAGTCTGCCCGTCCTGGTCATAGGGCTGATGTGTGAGAGATTGAAGGAATTCAGCAGCCTTCAATGCTCCCTCACTCTTTCATTGCCAGGCCATGACCCTCCTGTCCACATTTTAACTGACAAAAGTAACATGCTTTTGTTTTCAGCTTCTGTTTGCTGTGTCTAATTTCTGATTACTTACTGTTTCTTAAAATGTTCTCGCCAGAAAAAGTGAGTGTTTTCAAGCAAAGATAGCTAATAAAGTAGACACAATATTAGTACATTTTCTTCAAGAGCTAAGTTTCTAGGGAGGAGTAACTTTCAGGTGTAAACTTTATGTATGAAGTATGTGCAAGTGCACCTCTAAATATAACATGTGCTGTATGTGAACAGGGAGAAACAAAACATTTATTAAATGAATGAGAGGCTTTGTAAGGGATATACACTGTAGAAGAGCAAAGTCACTTGCCAAATGTATTATTTTATTTAGTTTCCAGACCTGCAGTAAAAATGTGCATGAAACAAGCGAATTACATCATTTAAACATACACAATATTACCAAAAGTATTGGGACAACTGCCTTTACAATCACATGAACATTAATATCATCCCAGTCTTAGTCGGTAGGGTTCAATACTAAGTTGGCCCAACCTTTGCAGCTATAACAGCTTCAACTCTACTGGAAAGGCTGTCCAGTGAGTTCCCTTCACTGGAACTAAGGGGCCAAGCACACAACCTCTGAAAAACTACCGCACACCATAATCCCCCCTCCACCAAATGATTTGAACTATTACACAAAGCAAGGTCCATGTCTGGACCTTGTCTCATTCACATGGATGAATGAGTTTCGGGTTGAGGAACTTGACTGGCCTGCATCTGGTCCTGACTTCAACCTGATATACCACCTTTGGGATGAATTAGAGCAGAGACTGCAAGCAAGGCCTTCTCGTCCACATCACTGCCTGACCTCAGAAAAGCGCTTCTGGAAGAATGGTCAAACATTCCCATAGACACACTTCTAAACCTTGTGGACAGCCTTCCCAGAAGAGTTGAAGCTGTTATAGCTGCAAAGGGTGAGCCAACTCAATATTGAACCCTACGGACTAAGACTGGAATGGAAGAATGGAAGTTCATGTGCGTGTAAAGGCAGGTGTCCTAATACTTTTGGTAATATAGTGTATGTTGGACTTCAACATGATTACATGTCAGCACAGAATCTACAGTAAGTACAAATCACTTGCAAAAATTAGAAAGTTACACCCCTGTAGTTTGTAAAGTAAAATCCAATTCACACAGATACCCTTACAAACTGGTAAGAAGGTCTTCGCGAAAAGACTCCAGTCCGTCACTACACCTGCTCTTCCGGAACGAACGTCAGAGACGAGATTAAGTAGGGTTTCCACCATATAGTCCAACTTCAGTCCTGGTCTACGTCCGGTCAGTTCAAGGAGTTGGGCTTTGAGTAAGTAGGTAAACTTAGTCTGTTCCAGGTCTGTACCTGG
>BLSH010286071.1:2739589-2750361 GCA_018402905.1 Glandirana rugosa | reverse complement strand
AATGCAAATGTTTCATAACTCTACTTGAAAACAATGACTGGTTTATGAATAAAAGGTAGTATTAAACGTTTATTTAAGAAATTTTTAGTCTGTTACACTAAAAGACCGAAAAAAAAAAAGAGTAAGACAGAGAGTATCAACTTCACATGGATACTACTTTTAATTCCACCTTAGTTCACTGCAAATGAACGCATGCGAGGCAACACATATTGTCCATCGATCCTCTCGCCTCTCATAACGTTACAATATATATATATATATATATATATATATATATACAGTGGGGCAAAAAAAGTATTTAGTCAGCCACCTATTGTGCAAGTTCTCCCACTTAAAAAGATGAGAGAGGCCTGTAATTTTCATCATAGGTACACTTCAACTATGAGAGACAGAATGAGAAAAAAAAAAAGCCAGAAAATCACATTGTCTGATTTTTAAAGAATTTATTTGCAAATTATGATGGAAAATAAGTATTTGGTCAGTAACAAAAGTTCATCTCAATACTTTGTAAACGTAAACGTAAATGTTTTTTATTGGGCTTTTATATGATAGACCAACACAAAGTGGCACATAATTGAGAAGTGGAAGGAAAATGATAAATGGTTTTCAATTTTTTTTTACAAATAAATAGCGCCGGTGCTACCATTAGGCAAACTAAGCAGCTGCCTAGGTCGTACTGCTGCCTAGGGGCACCCGGCCATTGGTTTCCCTCCTTGTCTGCATGCTCTACAGGCTGCAGCATGTAACTCAGGCAGCTGCTCCGTCCACCCGGTAGTGTAATTAGAGGCGCAGCGCAGCACTGGAGCCAGCGCTAGAGGAAGCAGAGCCAATGCTTTCTGTATAGCGCCACCTACTGTTACATGGGCAGGGCAAAGGGGGTGGAGTCAGGGGTGGACCCAATGGGGGCTGCAAAATGAGGTTTTGCCTAGAGTGTCACAAGTCCCTGTACCAGCCCAGTAAATAAATATGTGAAAAGTGTGGCGTGCATTTGTATTCAGGCCCCCTGAGTCAATACTTTGTAGAACCGCCTTTCACTGCAATTACAGCTGCAAGTCTTTTTGGGGATGTCTCTTCCAGCTTTGCACATCTAGAGAATGACGTTTTTGCCCATTGTTCTTTGAAAAATAGCTCAAGCTCTGTCAGATTGGATGGAGAGCAACAGCAATTTTCAAGTCTTGCCACAGATTCTCAATTGGATTTAGGACTGGACTTTGACTAGGCCATTGTATAACATGAATATGCTTTGATCTAAACCATTCCATTGTAGCTCTGGCTGTATGTTTAGGGTCATTGTCCTGCTGGAAGGTGAACCTCCGCCCCATTCTCAAGTCTTTTGCAGATTCTAACAGGTTTTCTTCTAAGATTGCCCTGTATTTGGTTCCATCCATCTTCCCATCAACTCTGACCAGCTTCCCTGTCCCTGCTGAAAAAAAGCATCCCCACAACGTTTCACGGTGGGGATGGTGTGTTCAGGGTGACGTACAGTGTTAGTTTTCCGCCACACAATTTTGGTCTCATCTGACCAGAGCAGCTTCTTCCACATGTTTGCTATGTCCCCCACATGGCTTCTTGCCAACTGCAAATGGGAGTTTTTATGGCTTTCTTTCAACAATGGCTTTCTTCTGCCACTCTTCCATAAAGGTCATATTTGTGGAGTGCATGACTAATAGTTGTCCTGTGGACAGATTCTGCCACCTGAGCTGTGGATCTCTGCAGCTCCTCCAGAGTTACCATGGGCCTCTTGGCTGCTTCTCCGATTTATGCTCTCCTTGCCCGGGCTGTCAGTTTAGGTGGACAGCCATGTCTTGGTGAGTTTGTAGTTGTGCCATACTCTTTCCATTTTTGGATGATGGATTGAACAGTGCTCTATGAGATGTTCAAAGCCAGGGATTTTTTTATAACCTAACCCTGCTTTAAACTTCTCCACAACTTTATCCCTGACCTGTCTGGTGTATTCCTTGGCCTTCATTATGCTGTTTGTTCACTAAAGTTCTCTAACAAACCTCAGAGGGCTTCACAGAACAGCTGTATGTATACTGAGATTAAATTACACACAGGTGGACTCTATTTACTAATTAGGTTACTTCCGAAGGCAATTGGTTCCACTAGATTTTAGTTAGGGATATTAGAGTAAAGGGGGCTGAATATAAATGCACGCCACACTTTTCAGATATGTATTTGTAAAACATTTTGAAAACCATTTATTATTTTCCTTTTACTTTACAATTATATGCCACTCTGTGTTGTCCCAATAAAACATATTTATGTTTTTGGTTGTAACATGACATGACAAAATGTGGAACATTTCAAGGGGTATGAATACTTTTTCAAGGCACTGTATATTGGGCAGGTCAAAACTATCTGTAATAAAGGTTGTAACCTGAGACCAGAAGGGCCGCAATTTGTCAAAATACAAAAACATATGTATAAATGAACCTTCTGCATTATTTCACTTATGGCATAATGAGTTAACGCTCTTCTCCATTTTGAACAAAGAGGTTTGTAGTATGTTTGATGGAAATAACTCATTTGAATCATCTTATCTTTAGATGAGATAACAATGGCCAAATAAATAGTAAGGATTGCAGTCCATAAATTTTCTGATAAATCTGGCAGAACACCGCCTGTCGTACCCATGCACGTCACTGTTTTATTAATATGCCTCTATGTTTGAAAGCCAAGAAAAATGGGAAACCCAGAGTCTTGAATCAATTACAACAGAATGGCAAGGTCCCCTTCTATCACACTGAAGTTTTAGGCTGCACTCACACTTATACGAATTGGATGCAAGTTTCCCGTCCCGTCCACTGTCCTATCATATCAAGAAACAAACATTTATATGGGGGGTAAACCCCATATACCAATAGTTGGACTTTGCAGGCACACACGAGACTAATCAATAATGTATGATAAAATATTTCATTTATTACATCATATTAAAAGTCACAAAATAACAGTAGAATAAAAATAGTGAGCCTTTTGGGTATCCGTGCAGGGAAACCCAGAGTGAAATCTACAAGGTCATACAGACTACATTATGCCAGGGCATGATACAGAATACCAAACATGATACATGATACCAATAACTGTGTGCTCACTATTTCTATTCTACTTTTATTTTGTGACTTTTAATATGATGTAATAAATTAACTATTTTATCATACATTATTGATTAGTCTTGTGTGTGCCCGCAAAGTCCAACTATTGGTATATGGGGTTTACCCCCCAATATACAGGTGATACTGTGGATTTGGGGTTTTCATGAGCTGTAAGCCATAATCATCACAATTATGACAAATCACGGCTTGAACTATCTTGCTTTGCATGTAATGAGTCTATCTCATACATTAGTTTCACCTTTTAAGTTGCATTACTGAAATAAATGAACTTTTGCACAATATTCACATTTTTCGAGTATCACCTGTACATGTTTGTTTCTTGATCCTATTGATATCATTTGATAGAGATCCTTTCCTTTATTTTTAACTCCGCTGTTCAGTGTTTGCGGGAAACAAATTATCACATAGACTATAATCTGTACTTTGAATGAAAACATCCAGATGATTTTTCGTCTTACTTTACTATCCCATAGATATACAATATTATATGTACCCATTAACCATCTGACTGTGTTACAGAGCCACTAAAATCTTTCATCTTAACATATGGGTTGTATAAATTATTAAAATGTTAATAATGAAAAAAAAGAAACAGAAGTTGAAAGAAACAGAAAGAAAAAGAAATTGAACAGTAGTTGTTCTGTAATAATTTGTTTTACTCATAGTCATATTTAGAACATCTCAGTATGGGGCCATTTAAAGTGGTAGTAAACCCCCCACTACTGTTTTTACCTACAAATAAGCCTATAATAAGGCTTACCTGTAGGTAAAAAAAATATCTCCTAAACCTACATGGTTTAGGAGATATTCACCCTGCATGCAGCAGCTGACATTAGCAGCGCATGCGCTCTGATGATCCGGCCGAGGCATCAGGCAACTCAGGGTTGGCTGCCGGAACGAAGAGCTCCCACGCGCATGCGCGGGAGTGACGTCACGCGGCTCCGGCCACTCACAGCGCCGGAGCCACATACCCGGAAGACAGAAGAGGACCAACATGTCAGCGTTCTTAGCACTGACCGACTCGGGCATCGGGGGCCTCGTTCTAAGGTAAGTATTTCATAATATGTTAGTATGCGATGCATACTAACATATTATGCTATTGTCTTGCAGGATTTTTTTTTTATATTTATTTTTTAGCAGGCAGGTTTACTACCGCTTTAAGAAAGAGAAGCGTCTTTTTAGAAGTATACACATTGAAATCCCCATAAAACAAGCCACAGTACAAAATTTCAAATAAACATTCAAACACAACTGATCTGTCTGTCTGTAACAACATCAATAAGACAACTAAGACATAACAGGGGACTTGATATGACAGAATTGTAAACTTGATTTGTAAAAATATAGGCTCTAGGGCCGTCACTGACCTGAAATAAGCATACAGCAGCCTCTGAAGTTCTAAAATGTAGTAAACTTTTGTTCTGTGTACTTGTTGTAGATCAACACCTCACATTTTAGCAAAACCAGGATTTGTATGACAGAGCTGAACCTTGTCTATCCCTACAGATTGTCTTTAAATATTTAGAACCCTGTCCATTCAATTTCATATTTATGTGTAAACTATGTGCAAAAAAATAATAATTTAACATAATTAGACATTTTATTTATGGAAAATCCAGGTCTAAATATTCTACGTGCAAAAAAATGTAGAGCTATTATACCAGGGCACAAGGATTATTGTCATTCTTATAAGTGGGCTCCAGTCACAAAACTTAATAGGTCAGAGTTTCTGTATCTTCGACTCAAAATGCACAGTGTGTCATGCAGTATTATCTGAGATGGTGCTTCAGAATCTGGAGCACATATGAGAAATAATGATCATAGGGAAATTAATACTGAAAACTTAATAAATGGCCAGTAAAAAGATACATTGTGTGTCACAAAAGGGAGAAGATGAGCTATAAACCTTTAGCTTGTTGGAGAAAACTATTTGATGTGCCACTTGTTTAGCGCACAAAAATAATTGCTTTTGCCACTTTACAGTAAGCTTGAGGAACTCAATAAGTGGAGTCATTTTATCTCTGGATTTTTATTGCACAAAATGTGTCAATAATTATAAGCACTGTGCCCCTACAAAAAGTTATAAAAAAAACAGCCAACATGAAAAATAAACTGTTTCCTATAAGTTAAACATGTAGCGTGTCAAATCCATTGTCAATTGTGCAGGCTCGTGGAACAGAGCCAAACTATAGTACTGAAAAATCTTCATAGGCAACGCTTTATAACCTTTCACAGGTCACCAGTTTAGAGTTACACAGGAGGTCTGGTGCTATAATTATTGCTCTCACTAGAACGTTTGCGTCGATACCTCACAGGTGTGGTTTAAACTCAGTTTACATATGAGTGCGTAACCTACATATGCGTATGCCTTTGTGCACGAGCCTGGGGGAAAGGGGCGCTTTACATTTTTTTAAAAATGATTATATATTTCTTTTCATTTTTTTGTTTTATCTCTGCGCTCTCTTATTTTTTTTTTATCAACTTTATTTCTATCACAAGGGATGAACAACATCTCTTGTGATAGTATGGACAGTGACAGGTACTCTTTACTGTGACATCTGGGGTCTAATCTCTTTTCTGCCCTTAAAAGAATCTGATCAAACCAAGATTGGTTTGATTAGATGCTTTCACAGGCTGGTAATGTCCTGTTTACATTAGACCAAAACTTGTAAGTGACAAAATTCTTGTCATTTCTGGTTTCTTAGGCCATAGAGATGATCCTGGTTGTTCTGGTCCTTGGTCATATCAATGGTAAGCCAGCAGAACCACTGACTTCAGTCCCGGGCTCCCCAGTGGGACAGGAGAGACTGGAAAGGTGGCAGGATTGGGGACGCCCTTTCATTGCATGTAAAAGCAAGCCAGCAGACTTTTAGCCCCTAGGATTGCTTTTACATTGTACAGCATCACCAGCAGAAAAAAATGATACTGGTGTCATAACTGCAGCTGCAGCATTACCTTCTTTAAGCAGAGGATGTATGGGTATATCCTTTTGTGGGAAGGGATTAAAGTGTTACTAAACCCACAACAGTAAAATAAGTCTGTATATGCAGTAAAGCATGCTTGTTATACTCACTGTGGAACCTAAGGGGTTAATCCTTTGCATTGTGTAAAAAGGCTGCTTGATCCTGTCTTCTCTGATTCTCCTCTTCTTCCACTATCCCCAATCCATCTGCTGAGAGTACAGAGCATTTGGAGTCACTCTACACATGCTCAGTTTGGTGTGTATTGCTACAGAGTTTTTTTTTCACTTGGGAGGGTGCATCTGATCAGCACAGGGCCAATCAGCCCAGAGGGTCAGGGGCCCTGCAGCCTCATAGGAATGCCAGAGTCAAATGAAAACTCCTACAAGCTTTAACCAGACACTGATAGAAGTGACAAGACTGCTATATACTGCTGATGATAAAAGGTATTTAGCAGATTATGTTTACTAAAATAATTGCATTTCCATGTTCTGTGTACTGTGGGAGACCAGGCATAGTGACTACAGGGTCCTGGGTTTAGTAACATAGTATTTCTCCACCAGGGTTCTGAATGAAAGCAGTTGACATGGGCCTATTATTATGTCATGTCCACCTAGCACTAAATTTCAGTGTTGAAAGGAAAGTTGCACTTTGCAAGGGAATTTTCTCCAGAGCTTAGTGAACAAGGTGAAGCACTTCTGACTCCTTTATTCAATTACACATAAGTAAAACTGCATTTTTTTTCAATTTTCCTTGCAGGTGGTTGGATACTCTTTGCAAAGTGAAATCTCTATGCAAAGTGAGCTCTCTGGAAAATTTCCCTGTAAAGTATAACTTACAAATTGAACAGCCTGTTTACCTGTAGTAAATCAACCCCAACGCTGGCATGAATTAATCCTGTTTCCCTCCCGGATCCCCATCCCTGCTACCCTTACCACTCTGCCCATCAACAGGGTTAAATGAAATACTGCATATAGCCCCACTCCTTACCTTTAGACTGCTTCCCCCCATTGGATTGCTATTGTCAGGCATTAATTCACTGGTGATACACTGTTCAAGTTGATTTGTTTGTTGTATTTTTACACTTCTACATTTTACACTATACCTTCCCAAAAAAAAAAAAAAAAAATCTGAAAATGAATATTTAGCAAATCTTCCTTGTTGCTGTGACAGTACAAGAGAAGTCAATAAAGCTAGATCATTGCTGATCACTAGACACATTTCAGGCCAGTTCAGGTTAGTTATTTTTTTATATGAACAAGTACAGAGTAAAGTGCTGCATATCACTTCTTATTGAACAAAGGAAACATAGTTCCCTGCTACATAAAACGGAACTTCAGTCAAAAGCAGAAGCTCCACCTTCCCCCCTCCACTTCTATGTTTGTAATGTTTTTTTTTTTTGGGGGGGGTACCTGATTTTGACAGGTACCTGCTCCCACTTCTGGTCAAATTGCTGCAATGCGTGTGTTTATTAGGAATTTGGAGCCGCTGGCTTTTACATTTTTGTTTACAGGGTGAAGATCCTTTTTTAAGGAAGCTCTTCTCTTTCTATTGATTGTGAATTCTATCTATACTGTATTTTCCTAGGTCATGCTTTAGAGCAGTGGTTCTCAACTCCTGTCCTCAGGACCCACCAACAGGCCAGATTTTAAGTATTACCTTGGGGAGATGCAGACTAGAATGCTGCAATCACTGAGCAGCAAATGATATCACCTGTGATGCATTTCAGTTATCCTGCAAACCTGGCCTGTTAGTGGGTCCTGAGGACAGGAGTTGAGAACCACTGGTTTAGAGGAAAGAAGTACTGACGTCCTGTATGTGTGTCATAGAGATTGAAGGTTGCTGGCAAAAATCAACGTCATAGTTCAGGAGACAGTTATACTACAAGTGCATGCACCTTAGCTATTTAGGCCTCATACACACGGGCGTATGTTAAAAAATAAACAAAACGTCGAGCCCGACTTCAAGGTAAAAATCAGCGTTTGTCGGCGTTATGCATTGACGTTAGTGAGCGTCGGCTATTTTTCAACCTAAAAACGCTGGCGTTAAAAAAAGCCAGTTAACAGCGGTACGTCGTTAGTGGACGTTAGTGTGCGTTTTGCGGCGTCGGTGTCAAAAAACGTTACAGCCTCAGAACACGCTGGCCATGGGTTCTAGTTACAGCTCACTAACGCCGACGCCCTCTACAGCTCAAAAACATCTGCGTTTTTACGGGGCCATTGACTAACATGGAGAGCTGCAAAAAACGCCAGAAAACGCCGGTGTCAAAAAACGTCCGTGTGTATGAGGCCTAACTGACACCATATTACTGAGATGAATAGGGGTTATTTTTAATTATCAAGACTGAGAAGAAAAATAGTGTAAATATTGTGAAAATACATGACCTAATAATGTTATGTTTTTGATATTTGTAAATGGTTTCATCCTCCACCAACATGCGCATTGCCATAAGGCATCAGAAGGCAGAGGAGGAATACAGGAAGGAGGGTTTGGGTTCTGGCAATGAGGGGGAGGAGTGTTGGGGTGCTGGTGATGGGGAGGAAAGGAGGGTTAGAGTGCTGACATTTAGGAGGTGGAGGGCGGATGGGGTGCTGGCAGTGAGCAGGAGGAGACAATTGGGGGTGGATTCAAGAACATTTCACCCCATTCTGATACAAAGGTAAAATCAAAGGGAGCCCAAAATGTGTCACTTTAAGGATATGCTAGAACAACCTGTTTGCTAGACATGTGCAGGATGAAAAACATTTGTTTTGTTTCGTTTTGATTCATTATTTAACTAAATTGATTTAGTTAAATTCGTTGCATTCATTCCATTTGTTTTCGGGATTCTTTTCATATTCAAAGTCAAAAAAAATTTGACCGAATTCGAAAAAATTTGATCAAATGCGAGAAAAAAAAAACGAGCGCATTCAAAAAAATACTACCGCATTCGAAAAAAAATTCTACCTAATTCGAAAGATTAAACTGCATTCGAAAAAATTCTATCGGGTTCCAAAAATTTCTCTCGGATTAAAAAAATTTCTACCGGATTCGAATTTCGGAAGATTGTTGTATATTATATTCTATTTTATTATATTCTTTTCTATTCTAGTGTATTCTCTTATCTTCTATTCTAATCTTTTCTATTCGAATTCTAATTTATTCTATTTGAATTCTAATTTATTCTATTCAAAATTCGAATTACGAGAGATGGTTATATATTCTGTTTTAATCTTCTGTTCTATTATTTTTTATTTTATTCTTTTCTATTATTGTCTATTCTATTATAATCTTCTCTATGCAAATTCAAATTCAGTCTATTCAAAATTGGAATTCATTCTATTAGAAATTCGGAAGATTGTTATATATTATATTCTGTTTTATTATATATTTTTTCTACTGTTTTTCTATTCTATTCTTTTCTATTGTATTCGCTTATGTTCTATTCTATTCTTTTCTATCCTTTTCTATTGCAATTTGAATTTGAAATGCAAATTTCGGAAAATGGTTATATATACATTCTATTTTATTCTATTCTGTTCTATAGTTTTTCTGTTCTAGTCTTTTTTTATTATATTCTCGTATTCTCTATTCTATAATTTTCTCTATTTTTTTCTATTCTATTTGTATTCATTCTATTTGAAATTCGAATTTCGGAAGATTGTTAGATATTATATTCTTATTAGATTATATTCTTTCTAGTTTGTTATATTCTTTTCTATTACTTTCTATTCTATTCTAATCTTTTGTATTCAAATTCAAATTTATTCAATTCGAAAATGGTTGTATATTCTATTTTATTCTATTCTGTTCTACTGTTTTTCTATTCTATTATTTTCTATTCTATTGTAATATTTTCTATTTGTATTCATTGTATTCGAAATTCAAATTTCAGAAGATGGTTATATATTCTATTTTAATATATTGTATTATGCTCTTATTTTCCATTCTATTCTTTTCTACTATTTTCTATTCTATTATATTTTCTATTCAAATTCAAATTCAGTCTATTCAAAATTGAAATTAATTCTATTCTAAATTCGAATTTCAGAAGATTGTTACTAGAGTTGAGCGAACTTCTAGAAGTCCGGGTTCTGCTGGTTCGGCCGAACTTCGGGACAAAGTCCGGGTTTGGGTCCGGACAGAACCCGAACTTTGTCCCGGACCCCAAACCCCATTGAAATCAATGGGGACCCGAACTTTTAGGCACAAAAATGGCTATAAGAAAGCCCTGGAAAGTCCTAGAGGTCTGCAAAAGGAAGGAAATGGGGGTAAGGGTGGGACAAGTGACCTACAAAGAAATGGGGACAGGGAAATAACTAAAAGCATTTTTAAAAAAATAAAAACATAAAAAAAATCAAAAATGGAGGTGGATGTGGACCATCTTCAAACTGGGTCCGAAAAGTATTAATTAACGGTAAAAGCCATATAACTGTTCTAAAATCATTTTCAAACTGTGTCAAAAAAGTATAAATAAGCCGGGAGAACCCATATCACTGTTCTGCAAACATCTGGAAACTGTGTGTGTCACTTTAAATAAAACCGGGAATAACTGAACTACTGTTCTGCAAACATCTTTAAAGTCTGTGTGTCACTTTAAATGAAACCGGGGAGGTAAAAACTAAAAAAAATACAAAAATAAAAAAATTTTTACGAAAATCAATAAAGGGACAGGGGTAAAGAAACATCCAGTGAACAGGGTGGGAATGGGGGT
>BLSH010286071.1:2706948-2720250 GCA_018402905.1 Glandirana rugosa | reverse complement strand
TTTGCCCTTCCCCCCACCTACACCTCATCCTCTACACTGCCACGGTCACGGCCTAGTCAACCTCTAGGCTCCTACTCCACATCCACCCCCCTTCCCGTTTTTTAACTTGATTTTAATTTATTTTCCCTATCCCCATTTATTTGCACTTGCCCTAGTTTGAAGATGATTTTAGAACAGTTATATGGCTTCTACCGTTAATTAATACTTTTCAGACACAGTTTGAAGATGATCCACATTCACCTCCATTTTTGCTTTTTTTATGTTTTTATTTTTTTAAAAATATTTACAGTTATTTCCCTGTCCCCATTTTTTTGTAGGGCACTTGCCCTACCCTTACCCCCATTTTACTTCCTTTTGCAGCCCTCTAGGGCTTTCCAGGACTTTGTTACAGCCATTTTTGTGCATAAAAGTTCGGGTCCCCATTGATTTCAATGGGGTTCGTTGTCCGTGCGATCGTTCGGGTTCCGTCCGGACCCGGACCCGGACTTTGTCCCGAAGTTCGGACGGGCCAGCAGAACCCGAACTTCCAGAGGTTCGCTCAACTCTAGTGACCATTCATTTTAACATTAGTGTCAGTTTATTTTGTCACGGCAGGTTTACTGTAGTATAGTTCAGTGCGTTAGTGCACGTTTTTCACGCAGTATATTTCTATGTGTTACTGCACGTTTAACGCAGTATATTTCAGAGCGTTACGTGCAGTTTAACACAGTATGTTTTAGTGCGTTTGTGCACATTTAACACAGTATATTTCTGTTTGTTTCGTGCCATTTAACGCGGTATATTTCTGTGCGTTACTGCACGTTCAATGCAGTATATTACGTGCAGTTTAGCACAGTATATTTCTGTGCGTTAGTGCACATTTAATGCAGGAAATTTCTGTGTGTTACTGCACGTTTAATGCAGTATATTTCAGTGCATTACGTGGCATTTAACGCAGTATATTTTCAGTGCGCTACATGCCCTTTAACACAGTATATTTCAGTGCATTTGTGCACGCTTAACGCAGTATATTTCTGTGCATTACTGTAAATTTAACACAGTATATTTCCGTCTGCTTATAATGCCTCTGCAAACTTGCAATGCATGGACCCCCTCATGCTTCAAAGCCTGCTAAAGGACCCAAGAATACGTGGCATAAAGGAGAAGGATCACTTTTGGTTGGCAACCCTCCTTGACCACTGTTACAAGGAGAAAGTCTCAGAACTCATCTCATTCCCACAGAGGGTGCAGAAGATGAAATCTCTTGATGACACCTTAAAGAGGAGTTTATCTAACACTTTTCCTGACTGGTAGGTTACAGTGTCATGGAAAGCATAGTTTTGAGGCTTCTGTTGGTCAAGAGAGGAGTGGTGGAGAAGGTGCCTGCCTAACTGTTGCATTTCACAATTTTTTTAGGCCTCGCCGCTCAGGGCTGTCAGCTTCCACATTCCATCAGCAGCATCTGCATCATATGGTGGACGATTATCTAGGGGCGAAAACAGAGATGGAGAGCTTTCCAGTTGACAATCCACTGGCTTACTGCTATTGAGCTGCTGGGCTGTCCTGCATCTAGTGTGCTTTCTGAATGGGCATTCAGTGCTGCTGGAGGTTTTGCTACTGATAATAGAATGCGTCTGTCCACAGACTCCGTGGACCGTCTGACATTTATCAAAATGAATCAGTCCTTGATTACCATCAGCTATGAAGCCCCTGATGCTGATATCGCAGATTAAGTATTTTTGGGATGTGGAATCTCTACAGGACTTCTAGGCTAGCTAGTGCTGTGGGTGTTGATTTCATCTGGAATAATTTTTTGGTGTAGGTTTCATGGGCACAATTAACACCCAAAGACCAATTTTTCTGCACCTGTTACTTCTATCCAAAGTCTGCAGAAGAGAAACCAGAATTTATCCAAAAAAGCGCTAATCTTGTTCCCAGGGCACTACATTATGGCCTCATTATACAGACTGGCTCCCCAAGCCGTTGTTTACAAAATAAAGAAAGCTTGCAGGGAAAATGTAATTTTTTGGCTTTATAATTGCAATTATTGCTGCAACAGCTTCTATATTAATTGGGCAACCATGTGGCAAATGAGGTTTAATATTGAGAAATGTAAAGTTATGCACTTGGGGGCTAAAAACATGCATGCATCATACATACTAGGGGGAATCCATAGGGGAGAAGGATCTGAAGGTTTTGCTAGATCATTAGCTTAATGATAGCACGCAATGCCAAGCTGCGGTTTCCAAAGTGAGCAAAAGCCTTTCTTGTATTAAGAGTAGTATGGACTGCAGAGAGAGCGATATCACTTTGCCCCTGTACAAATCATTAGTGAGACCTCATTTGGAATATGCAGTTCGGTTTTGGGCACCAGTTCTCAAAAAGGATATCGGGGAACTGGAGAAAGTGCAGAGACGGGCAACCAAACTGATAAAAGGCATGGAGGAGCTCAGCTATGAGGAAAGATTATAGCAGTGGTTCTCAACTCCTGTCCTCGGGACCCACTGACAGGCTAGGTTTACAAGATAACTGAAATACATCACAGGTGATATAATTTGCTGCTCAGTGATTGCAGTATTCTAGTCTGCATCTCACCAAGGTAATACTTAAAATCTGGCCTGGGTCCCGAGGACAGGAGTTGAGAAACACTGGATTAGAGGAACTGAATTTATTCTCTCTCGAGAAGAGGATATTAAGGGGGATGTGATCAACATGTACAAATACATAAGTGGTCCATATAGTGAACTTGGTGTTGAGTTATTCACTTTAAGGTCATCACAGAGGACAAGGGGGACACTCTTTACATCTAGAGAAAAAATGATACAAAGGATGAGCAAGAGAGGAGCCACATAGGCACCACGTCCGAACAATGTAATAAACATAAAGAGAAATAGTCAAAGGAAGCCCAATCCGGGGTTTCCAGGAAGTTACAAATGAGCTGGCCCTTTTTAACAACTATATCTCTTTTGCAGTAAGTAGAGATTGAGTCATAAGCAATATAAAATACAAAATATATAGATATATACCGCTTTTTGATCAATTTGTTTATGTTGTGTCCTATTTTTGCTTCTAATAGAATGCAGGCTCTTTTACATTTATTCCTGTGATTCTATGGCTCCATTTTCGTGGGCAGCTGGTCATGTGGCTCTTTTTGTCCCTGGTTCACAGACGCTCCACTCTTGGTAGCCTTCTTTGAACTAGATTCTTTTTGGTTCTTATTAATAAATTATATTCTCAAAAGTTGGTAAAGAGGGGATACATCATGATTACTGTTTGCTATCACCCTAATGTATGTTTACATGTATTTAGATTGTATTTCGATTGAAAAGAAACTTTTTCTTTCTGATCTACGATTGATTGGATTGTATTGCATTTATATATATGTGTACATATTGCATCATCTAAATGTTCTTTCTCTTACCTATAGTCAGCCCCACAAAAGTCTCCTGAGGAAGCCCTTACGGGTGAAACATGTTGAGCGGGGTTTAGCTGACGTAATGTAGGACTCTTTCATCCAATTGTAGCCACTGTATACATTTTTTATATGGATTTTATTTTTATATATAAAATTGCTATATGTATTAAACAATAAACGAATTTGGATGTTTTTTATCTCTATATGTGCGTTTGGTTTGATAATTTTGGGCACCTTCAAAGTCCACGGAACCCCGGATTGGGCTTCCTTTGACTATTTCTCTTTATGTTTATCTAGAGAAAAAAGATTTCATCTCCAAATACGGTTTTCATTTTTTGTTTTTCAATAAACTGTCTGGTTTCAATTCTACTGATTTTTAATCATCTTTCCACCCCTCTGTTCCAGCGCACCCTCTATGTTTTTATACCAGAGAAACTATGAACTACTGTTGGACTATACTATATATGAGGGAGTTAATAAAAATTGCAAATAAAACGGTTTTGATCAATTTCAATGTATATACCTCCTGGGTTCTATGTACCCAATTCAAGTATCCGGAGTGTCTCATTCCTTGATATCTTTTTCAGATACAACCAATGGTGTGTGGCCTTATCAATTCTATAAAAACCAAGGGTCCTGGGTTCCTTTTTATGAAATAATTAGGGATGGGCCGAAAACCCCCCGGTTCGGTTCACACCAGAACACTGAACAGGCAAAAAGTTCTAGCGAACCCTATTAAAATCTATGGGACACGAACATGAAAAATCTAAAGTGCTCATTTTAAAGGCTTATATGCAAGATATTGCCATAAAAAGTGTATGGGGATCCGGGTGCTGCCCGAGGGGACATGTATTAATGTAAAAAATGTTTTTAAAACAATAGTTTTTTCAGGAGCAGTGATTTTAATAATGCTTAAAGTGAAACAATAAAAATAAATATTCCTTTAAATATTGTGCCTGGGGGGGTCCCCTTGGTCTGCCTGTAAAGTTGTGAATCTGTGCAAAGTGTAGAACAGTGCCGCAGCAATAATGACATTTCATTAGGAAAAATGTCATTTAAACTTGCTCGCGGCTGTAATGTATTGCTGGCTCCCGGCAATATAGATGAAAAATCAAAGAAAAAAACAGCGTAGGGCCTGTCCCCAGTCCATACTAGGCCCTTCGGGTCTGGTATGGATGTAAAGGGGAACTCCATGCCAATATCCATACCAGACCCTTATCTGAGCATGCAGCCTGGAGGTCAGGATGGGGGACACGAGCAACCCCCCCCAAACCATACCAGGCCACATGCCCTCAACATGGGGGGTGGATGCTTTGGGGCAGGGGGGCTCTGTGCCCCCCACCCCAAAGCACCTTGACCATTGGTTGTCGGGGTCTGCGGGCGGGGGTCTTATCAGAATGAGGAAGCCCCCATTAACAAGGGGGCCCCCAGATCCTGACCCCCCTTATGTGATTGGATATCGGGTACATTGTACCCCTATCCATTCACCAAAAAAAGTGTCAAAAAGTAAAAACCAGAACAGTTTTTGACAATTCGTTTATTAAAAAGTGTCCTGCACGTAGATCCATCATCAATCACGCCACCCCACGGACCCAAAAAATAGAAAAAAAATGAAAAAAACTATGCCTCCATGGGAGGCCTCCCGGCGACTGCTGTCTTTTCGCTTTGACAGCTCTTATGCAGGCAAGGGTGGGGCCACCTGCTGACGTAACCGGATGACCCTGCCCCCTCTGACATTATATGACGTCACATGATGTCAGAAGGGGGCGGGGCCACTCTGATGTCACAGGGTGGCCCCGCCCTTACCAATATAACAGCTGTCAAAGCCAAGAGACAGCAATCGGCAGGAGCCCTCCCATGGAGGCGGAACTTTTTCATTTTTTCGACTTTTCGGGTCCGTCGGGTGGCGTGATTAAAGATGGATGGACATCGCGGGACACTTTTTTCTTTTTTAATAAAGGAGTTGGCAAAAACTGTCTGTTGTGGTTTTTACATTTTGACACTTTCTTTGGTGAATGGGTAGGGGTACAATGTACCCGATACCCATTCACATGGGGGGCGGGATCTGGGGGGGTCCTTATTAAAGGGGGTTCCAGATTCCAATAAGCCCCCACCCGCAGACTCTGGCAACCACCGGCCAGGGTTGTCAGGAAGAGGCCCTTGTCCCCATCAACAAGGGGACAAGCGGCCTGGTATGGTTAAGGGGGGAGGGCGTTTGCTTGCCCCCCTTTCCTGGCCTGCCAGGCTGCTTGCTTGGATAAGGGTCTGGTATGGATTTTGGGGGGACCCCACACTGTTTTTTTTTTTTACAATTTTGGCATGAATTTCCCCTTAAAATCTATACCAGACCCAAAGGGCCTGGTATGGATTTTGGGGGGACCCCACGTTTTTTTCTTAATTCTGTCATAGGGTTCCCCTTAACCACATCAATACACTGTATTTTAACCACTTCTGGACTGCCCACCATCGTTATATGTTGGTACTTTGATGTAGAATACCGTTGTTATGGCAGCAGATAGCTGCCATGACCCCGGTATTTTCTGAAAGGGCGCTTTAAGATAAAAATGGTCTCCATGGTGGATTTGCTGTAAGATCACTTTTATTGGCGGTGGTAGAGGTGCCCACCCCTCTCCCACCGCGATCTGGTAGTTTCCGCCGCTTACCGGTACGGCAGAGACAATACGATCCTTTACCCTCAGAGGCACTGTGTCGGGTGAGGGAATGATGGCCCCCACTCGACTCAATGGCGTTGGATGACGGAAGCGACGTCAAACTTCACTTCTGCCCAACAGCCTTTAAGGGAAATTTTTTTAAAAATTGCTTTTTTTGTGTATATGTGAGATCTGAGGTCTTTTTGCTCCCAGATCTCACATTAACCAGTTGCCGACCACCCACCGTGGTGGCAACTTTGCTCGATATCGCATATCGCCTTCACCTGGGGCAGCTGTGAGATCGCGGATCGTGAGTGCGCACCACTGGAGGCGCGCTCACGGTGTAGCAAGAGAGCCAGGTAGCGGGTAGGGCAGACTCGATAAACACATGGATCTCCATTCTGACAGGGGGGAAGGAGTGTGATCATATGCTTCCTGTATATTGGAGCAACGATCACTCTCCTCCCCCAGTCAGCCCAGCCCCCACACAGTTAGTAAAACATCCCAGGGAACACAGTTAACCCTTTGATCGCCACCCCTAGTGTTAAGCCCTTCCCTGCCAGTGACATTTACACAGTAATCAGTACATTTTCATAGCACTGATCGCTGTATAAATGCCAATAGTCCCAAAAAAGTGTCAAAAGTGTCCGTCATGTCCCCTGCAATGTCGCAGTCCTGCTAAAAATCACAGATCGCGGCCATTAATAGTGAAAAATTAAAAAACTGAAAAACCCCATAAATTCATTTTCATCGTTTGTAAAGGTGGCATCTTTTGCGCAAACCAATCAATAAACGCCGATTGCGTTTTTTTTTTACCAAAAATACGAGGAAGAATATATATCGGCCTAAACTGATGAATACATTTTTTTTTATATTTGTTTTTTTGGATATGTATTTTAGCAAAAAGCAAGAAATACTGGGTTTTTTTCAAAATTGTCGCTCTTCTTTTGTTTATAGCGGTGATCAGAAGTGACACAGAGGTGATCAAATACCACCAAAAGAAAGCTCTATTTGTGGGGGGAAAAAGGACAGAAATTTTGTTTGGGTGCAACGTCGCACGACCGCGCAATTATCAGTTAAAGCGACGCAGTGCCAAATCGCAAAAAGTGCTCTGGTCATAAAGGGGGAAATCCTTCCGGGGCTGAAGTGGTTAAAGAGGTCTTGTCATGCTTTTTTTCTATTACAAGGGATGTTTACAATAGGATAAATAGGAATAAGGAACAGGAATAAAAGTGATCCTATTTTTTTTTTAAAGGGACAGTGTAAAAATAAAAAGTAAAATAAATAAGAAAAAAAAAAAAAAATTTAAAGCGCCCATCCCTCTGTGCTCGCGCGCAGAAGCGAGCATTTACATAAGTCACGCTCGCATATGTAAACAGTGTTCAAACCACACATGTGAGGTATCGGCGCAATCGTTAGAGCGAGAGCAATAATTCTAGCAAAATAACTTCTCTGTATCGCAAAACAGGTAACCTGTAGAAAGTTTTAAACGTCACCAATGGAGATTTTTAAGGGTCAAATTTTGTCGCCATGACACGAGTGGGCGGAATTTTGAAGCGTGACATGTTGGGTATCAATTTACTCATCGTAACATTATCTTTCACAATATATATAAAATGGGCTAACTTTACTGTTTTCGTATTTTTTAATTCAATACATTTTATGTTTTCCAAAAAATTTGCGCAGATACGGTGTGACAAAGTATTGCAAAGACCGCCGTTTTATTCTCTAGGGTGTTTGAAAAAAAATAGACTGTTTGGGGGTTCGAAGTAATTTTCTAGCAAAAAAAAAAATGCTTTTTGAAAAATAGGCATGGTCTTTAAGTGGACATACTCTGCACTGCACTATACAGTATCTCACAAAAGTGGGTACACCCCTTGCATTTTTGTAAATATTTTATTATATCTTTTCATGTGGCAACACTGAAGAAATGACACTTTGCTACAAAGCAAAGTAATGAGTGTACAGCTTGTATAACAGTGTAAATTTGCTGTCCCCTCAAAATAACTCAACACACAGCCATTAATGTCTAAACCGCTGGCAACAAAAGTGAGTACACCCCTAGGGGAAAATGTCCAAATTGGGCCCAACTAGCCATTTTCCCTCTCAAGTGTCATGTGACTTGTTAGTGTTACAAGGTCTCAGGTGTAAATGAGGAGCAGGTGTGTTAAATTTGGTGTTATCGCTCTCAATCTCTCATACTGGACACTGGAAGTTCAACATGGCACCTCATGCCAAAGAACTCTCTGAAGATCTGAAGAAAATAATTGTTGCTGTACATAAAGATGGTCAAGGCTATAAGAAGATTGCCAAGACCCTGAAAATGAGCTGCAGCATGGTGGCCAAGACCATTCAGTGGTTTAACAGGACAGGTTCCACTCAGAACAGGCCTTGCCATGGTCGACCAAAGAAGTTGAGTGCACGTGCTCAGCGTCATATCCAGAGGTTGTCTTTGGGAAATAGACGTATGAGTGCTGCCAGCATTGCTGCGGAGGTTGAAGGGATGGGGGGATAGCCTGTCAGTGCTCAGACCATATGCTGCACACTGCATGAAATTGGTCTGTATGGCTGTCGTCCCAGAAGGAAGCTTCTTCTAAAGATGATGCTAAAGAAAGCCCACAGTTTGCTGAAGACAAGCAGACTAAGTATATGGATTACTGGAAACATGTCCTATGATCTGATGAGACCAAGATAAACTTATTTGGTTCAGATGGTGTCAAGCGTGTGTGGCGGCAAACAGGTGAGGAGTACAAAGACAGGTGGGTCTTGCCTACAGTCAAGCATGGTGGTTGGAGTGTCATGGTATGGGGCTGCATGAGTGTTGCCGGCACTGGGTAGCTACAGTTCATTGAGGGAACCCTGAATGGCAACATATACTGTGGCATAGTGAAGCAGAGCACGATCCCTTCCCTTCAGAGACTGGGCCGCAGGGCAGTATTCCAACATGATAACGACCCCAAACACACCTCCAAGATGACCATTGCCATGCTAAAGAAGCTGAGGGTAAAGGTGATGGACTGGCCAAGCATGTCTCTAGACCTAAACCCTATTGAGCATCTGTGGGACATCCTCAAAATGGAAGGTGGAGGAGCGCAAGGTCTCTAAAACCCACCAGCTCTGTGATGGCATCATGGAGGAGTGTAAGAGGACTCCAATGGCAACCTGAAAAGCTCTGGTGAACTCCATGCCCAAGAGGGTTAAGTCAGTGCTGGAAAATAATGGTGGCCACACAAAATATTGACACTTTGGGTCCAATTTGAACATTTTCACTTAGGAGTGTGCTCACTTTTGTTGCCAGCGGTTTAGACATTAATGGCTGTGTGTTGAGTTATTTTAAGGGGACAGCAATTTTACACTGTTATACAAGCTGTAAACTCACTACTTTACAACTATATACACTCTGGTATATACACTCCATTTCTCCTCCTGCACATCACTTCCTTTCTAATGTTCACTCCTCTCTCCTCCTGCACATCGCTCCCTCTCTAATGTTCACTCCTCTCTCCTCCTGCATATCGCTCCCTCTCTAATGTTCACTCCTCTCTCCTCCTGCACATCGCTCCCTCTCTAATGTTCACTCCTCTCTCCTCCTGCACATAGCTGCCTCTCTAATGTTCACTCCTCTCTCATCCTGCTCATTGCTCCCTCTCTAATGTTCATTCCTCTCTCCTCCTGCACATTGCTCCCTCTCTAATTTTCCTTTCTCTCTCCCCCTGCACATCGCTTCCTTTCTAATGTTCACTCCTCTCTCCTCCTGCACATCGCTTCCACTCTAATGTTCACTTCTCTCTCCTCCTGCACATCACGTCCTCTCTAATGTTCACTCCTCTCTCCCCTGCACATTGCTTCCTCTCTAATGTTCAGGTACAACTAGCACAAAGTGGATAGGCCTGACGCCGGCACCACCAGGCCTTAGCAGTTGCCCTTTGCAGGCAGGGACCACGATCCCCTATAGTGTAGCAAAATAGAAAGTCTCTGGTGCTAGCTGTCCTACATGCGGCTACTGAGCCCAGTAAGCCATCTTCAGGCCCTGCCAGCCTTCCTGACTGCAGCTGCCCTTCTACACTGCCCATGACACCACAGTCCATTCCTCTGGTTCTGCACACATTCCAGACTGCATCCTCCCAGTCCTCTCAGGCGAGCCTCTGAACTATATTATATATACTATACAGACTGCACTATATCCTCTGAACTGCATTATATTATACTATACAAACTGCACTATATACTCTGAACTGTGTTATATATACTATACGGACTGCACTATATACTCTGAACTGTATTATATATACTATACGGACTGCACTATATGCTCTGAACTGCATTATATGTACTATACGGACTGCACTATATACTCTGAACTGTATTATATATACTATACAGACTGCACCATTTACTCTGAACTGTATTATAAAGTATCTCACAAAAATGAGTACACCCCTCATATTTTTGTAAATATTTTATTATATCTTTTCATGTGACAACACTGAAGAAATAACACTTTGTTACAGTGTAAAGTAGTGATTGTACAGCTTGTATAACAGTGTAAATTTACTGTCCCCTCAAAATAACTCGACACAGCCATTAATCTCTAAACCGCTGGCAACAAAAGTGAGTACACCCCTAAGTGAAAATATCCAAATTGAGCCCAATTAGCTATGTTCCCTCCCCAGTGTCATGTGACTCATTAGTGTTACAAGGTCTCAGGTGTGAATAGGGAGCAGGTGTGTTAAATTTGGTGTTATCGCTCTCGCTCTCTCATACCTCATGGCAAAGAACTCTTAGAGGATCTGAAAAAAAAATTGCTGCTCTAGATAAAGATGGCCTAGGCTCTAAGAAGATTGCCAAGACCCTGAAATTGAGCTGCAGCATGGTGACCAAGAATATGCAGTGGTTTAACAGGACAGGTTCCACTCAGAACAGGCCTCGCTATGGTCGACCAAAGAAGTTGCATGCATGTGCTCAGCATCATATCCAGAGGTTGTCTTTGGAAAATAGACGTATGAGTGTTGCCAGCATTGCTGAAGAGGTTTAAGGGGTGGGGGGTCAGCCTGTCAGTGATCAGACCATACGCCGCACACTGCATCAAATAGGTTTGCATGGCTGCCATCCCATAAGGAAGCCTCTTCTAAAGATGATGCACAAGAAAGCCTGAAACCAGTTTGCTGAAGACAAGCAGACTAAGGACATGGATTATTGGAGCCATGTCCTGTGGTCTGATGAGACCAAGATAAACTTATTTGGTTCTGATGGTGTCAAGCGTGTGTGGCGGCAGCCACGTGAGGAGTACAAAGACAAGGTTGTCTTGCCTACAGTCAAGCATGGTGGTGGGAGTGCCATGGTCTGGGGCTGCATGAGTGCTGCCGGCACTGGGGAGCTACAGTTCATTGAGGGAACCATGAATTCCAACATGTACTGTGACATACTGAAGCAGAGCATGATCCCCTCCCTTCGGAGAATGGGGCACAGGGCAGTATTCCAACATGATAATGACCCCAAACACCCCTCCAAGATGAACACTGCCTTGGTAAGGAAGCTGAGGGCAAAGTTGATGAACCTAAACCCTATTGAGCATCTGTGGGGCATCCTCAAATAGAGGGTGGAGGAGCACAAGTGGAAGTGGAGTGGAAGAGGACTCCAGTGGCAACCTGTGAAGCTCTGGTCAACTCCATGCCTAAGAAGGTTAAGGCAGTGCTGGAAAATAATGGTGGCCACACAAAATATTGACACTTTGGGCCCAATTTGGACATTTTCACTTAGGGCAGTACTCACTTTTGTTGCCAGCGGTTTAGACATTAATGGCTGTGTGTTGAGTTATTTTGAGGGTACAGAAAATGTACACTGTTATACAAGCTGTACACTCACTACTTTACATTGTAGCAAAGTGTGAGGGGTGTACTCACTTCTGTGAGATACTGTATATATATATATATATATATATATACACACACACACACACACACAGTACACTAACCGCATATATGGCATACTCTGAATATATACTACACTGGCTGACTGCTCACTACACTACACTTCCTGTCTAATCTCCATTCATTCACTATATATGGCCACAATGTAAGCAGCAGCCTTATATAGTGTGGGGTGTGGACTTAGCCCCGAGCCATGATTGGCCGGGTGCATACTTTGGCCAATCAGTAGTCGTCAATGCACTGCGATCTCAATGTGCATTATGGGGCGCTCAAATTTGCTGTGAATGCCCTATATGTTACTTACATTGGGCTCGAACATTGGGACCATCCCTAGAAATAATATTTATAATAATAATTTTTTATATCATAAAAAATTCCCCAATTTGGGTGGCCAATTTTATAATGGTTCACCCTAGGTATTGGAGTCCACATGGACACTCCAACACATAGTATGAACTTAGAATGAACTTATCAATCTTATAGGACCATGATGTATGTGTGGCACTAAATTCTGTCCTTATCCCCTCTTTATTTGCTACTTTCCTGACATCCTTTACCGCTGAAAAACCCTTTTTGGTCAGGGATGTTGTGCACTAATTTGGCTCTCAATGCTGGGGCCCTCCAATATATACATGTAGGCTTTTTTGGAGAGGAATTTCTCCAGTGTTTTGTTTTTTAATAAAATAGGCCAGTACTTTCTGACACTTCTTTCTATCATCTTTTATTGTCTGTTGTACTGTGTAATGAAGGTGAGATCCTGATTGTTGTTAATCTTATAATTTTAATTGTACAAAATAAATATTGATAATTTAATTCAATTTTGGTAGTAGTAAAGTCCCATTATGACTATTTTCAATGTTTAGCTTCTGTGCTGTCATCATTCTTCTTTCATCTCTCTTTTCACTTATTCACTCCAAGCTGTATAGGCTCGAAAGCCTACTACCAATTAAGCATATTAGGTGATGTGCATCTCAGTAATGAGAAGGGGTGTGGTTTAATGACATCAACACCCTATATCAGGTGTGCATAATTATTAGGCAACTTCCTTTCCTTTGGCAAAATGGGTCAAAAGAAGGACTTGACAGGCTCCGAAAAGTCAAAAATAGTGAGATATCTTGCAGAGGGATGCAGCACTCTTAAAATTGCCAAGCTTCTGAAGCGTGATCATCGAACAATCAAGCGTTTCATTCAAAATAGCCAACAGGGTCGCAAGAAGCGTGTGGAAAAACCAAGGCGCAAAATAACTGCCCGTGAACTGAGAAAAGTCAAGCGTACAGCTGCCAAGATGCCACTTGCCACCAGTTTTGCCATATTTCAGAGCTGCAAC
>BLSH010286071.1:2688330-2703218 GCA_018402905.1 Glandirana rugosa | reverse complement strand
TAATGATCATTTTTTATTTTTTTATTATTTTTGGGGTCTTTACTTAAGAGTAGTAGGCATTTGCGACGTTGAAAACGCGTTTAGTTAGTTATTTGCGTCTAACGTTAAAAAAATTGTTTTTATACTCCTTCTTATATTTAGCCGGTTTTGGCTAACTTTTTTTTTTAAAAAATATATAAAAAAAACCTAAACATAAAATCGTTTTTCATTCTGTAAATCCAAAAAAACGTTTTAACAGTGAACTGACAATTGCACGGTTGTGCGACATTGTACCCAAACAAAATTTGCGTCCTTTTTTTCCCACAACTAGAGCTTTCTTTTGGTGGTATTTGATCACCTCTGCGTCATTTCTGATCGCCGCTATAAACAAAAGAAGAGTGACAATTTTGCAAAAAAACCTAAATGTCTTACTTTTTGCTAAAATACAAATCCAAAAAAAATATATAAAAAATTTTTTTTTTCAATCGGTTTTGGCCGATTTATATTCTTCCTCATATTTTTGTTAAAAAAATTGCAATCTGCGTTTATTGATTGATTTGCGCAAAAGTTGCAGCGTTTACGGATGATGAGAATTCATTTCTGGGGTTTTTATTATTTTTTTATTTTTTACTAGTAATGGCGGTGATCTGCAATTTTTAGCGGTACTGCGATATTGCAGTGGACATGTCGGACCATTTTGACACTTTTTTGGGACCATTGGCATTTATACAGCAATCAGTGCTATAAAAATGCACTGATTACTGTGTAAATGCCATTGGCAGTGAAGGGGCTAACCTGGAGGGGGCGCTCTAAGGGTTAACTGTGTTCCCTGGGCGGGTTCTAACTGTATGTGGGCTGGCCTGGCTGGGGGAAGGGAGTGATCACGGCTTCCATATACAGGAAGCCTGTGATCACAGCCCTTCCCCCTCTAACAGAATGGAGATCCGTGTTTACTTACACGGACCTCCGTTCTTTCACTGCGGGCCACCTTGCCGCTGTCACGATGCGGCAGGTGGTCGGCAAGTGGTTAAATACCTTTTCTCATGATTGGATGCACCTGTCTATGAAGTTCAAGGCTTAATGAGCTCATCAAACCAACTGTGTGTTCCAATCAATCAGTGCTAAGTAGTTACAGGTATTCAAATCAACAAAATTACAAGGGTGCCCAAATTTATGCTCCTGTCTAATTTCGTTTTGACGCATATTGCACATTTTCTGCTAATCCAATAAACCTCATTTCACTACTGAAATATTACTGTGTCCTTCAGTTATTTGATAGATCAAAATTAAATTTCTGATCCAAACCCCCAAATATTTATAAATGACAATCATGGAAATTGTCAGGGGTTCCTAAACGTTTGCATAAAACTGTATAAAGTATAGCCCAAGAGGGGAGGAGAGTTACTTGGACCTGGCATTTAACCTGGGTACTTTGGAAGAGTGAATTGACTCTTGGTGTCCCCTGTCAATCTGTAGAGTGTGGAGGAGCAGGAGGATACCATTATTAAAGAGCTGTGGAGGATTAGTTCAATGGGGGCCACCTTCCCTGGGAAAAAGGTAGTTCACATGGCAGGTTTTCTTAAAATCTGGCTTGTTGCCAGATTTATTTAATAGGTTGAACATTGAAAACAAATAAACAGAACATAAAATAAATACGCGCCATCCAGGCACTAACTAAACATTTCAGCTTCCTATCTGAGCAGTGCAGGGCTTCTCCCAGACACCCACAAAACATACACAGCGCAAACCTTTTTGTCTTTAGTCCATTAACACACTTCCTTGTGTCAGCTCTTTCTTAGGCTTGATGATTCCTGAGTCCCAGGCCAGAGCAAATCTTTCCTCTAGACCTGGTTATTTAAACCACTTGATGATGGACTCCAGTGGACCACAAAATCTGGTCCGGAACCAACCCTGCCAAGGTGGCTGGTAAAACCTGAACCGGATTCCACCTTAGTCCACTCCAAATGAATGCCTGCCTGCGAGGCGACACATAGCATCCATGTTTCCTATCGTTGCATATCCCCTCCCCCTCTGCTCAAGCCCCTGTGGCTGAGAAACTGTCCCAACCATACTGTGGACCCAGGAAAGGGCATCCACATTATTCTGCAGTTTCCCGGCTCTATGCTCCACTGTGAAGTTGAACGCTTGCAAAGCAAGGAACCACCTTGTCACCCGACTGTTTTTCACTTTATTATCACACATCCACTTAAGAGGGGCATGGTCAGTGACCAATTTGAATGGTCTCCCCAAAAGGTAATATTTGAGGACATCTAGGGCCCATTTAATAGCTAAACATTCCTTCTCAACAATGACATTTTTGTCTCTGTTGAGTTTTAAGCTAAGATAGACTACTGGGTGCTCCGCCCCGTCTCTGACCTGGGACAGTACAGCACCCAGTCCCACATCAGAGGCGTCCGTCTGTCTGTACCACAAATTCAAACACAGGTTGTACACACAGGACTTGCTTTAACATTTGAAATGCCTTTTCTGCCTCCGGATTCCACTTGATCACGAAGGGCCCTCTAACCCTTCGTCAGATCTGTCAGTGGGGCTGCAATGGTGGCAAAATTGTGATTAAAGCAAACTTGTTTTTTATTTATAGGTTGGGGCCACTTTTGAACTGCCTCAATTTTGTTGATCTGAGGTTTGATCAGCCCCCGACCAATAATGTAGCCAAGGTATTTGGCCTACTCCAAGCCTATGCACACTTTCTGGGGCTGGCCGTGAGTCTTGCTTTACTAAGGGAATCTATTACTGCCTTTATCCAGGGAAAATGGGATTCCCAATCTGGACTGTGGATGACTACATCATCCAAATAGGTGGCTGTGTATTGGCGATGTGGTCTTAAGGACTTGTCCATCATTTTCTGGAACGAGGTAGGAGCACCATGCAGGCCAAAAGGCACCCGCTTATACTGGAAGGACCCCTCTGGGGTAGGAAACACAGTTTTCTCTTGCACTGACTCTGGTAGGGGTATCTGCCAATAGCCTTTAGTCAGGTCTAACATAGTTATGTACTGAGCACCACCCAATCTGTCGACAAGCTCGTCGACCTGAAGCTTTGGGTACACATCGAAGTTGGACATGCTGTTTAACTTTCTGAAATCGTTACAAAACCTTATCTTTCCATCGGGTTTTGGGACCAAAACTATGGGGCTGGACCAGTCACTGTGGGATTCCTGTATTAGAAACAAAAGAGGCAGCATAGGAGGCTGCCCCTAAAAAGGGCCATTGATAGAGCCACTGGAGTCTGGTGTGATAAGTTGAATCATTATATAAAACAAAAATGTAAATGTACACGTTATTGGTAATACAACATAACTACAAAAGTGCATAAATGAGCAATCTTATGCATAGGTCAGTGACACAACCACAGACAACATCATAAAAAATGTTAAAAAACAGACACCAAACATATCCGGACAAGCTGAACCGACATTTATGCACCCATGCCTATATTACAATGTGTGATAGACCTAAATAGGTATGTATATAAGAGAGCATGGGTCAAACATATGCATATGTATCAAAAACAAATTGAAGAGGCACCTGGGGCATAAGGAGCCATGAAGACAAGAGAAAATAAAATAGTAATAGGGTACAATCCTGGACACGGATGTATACGGCCCGATGTATGGGGGGGGGGGCACAAGCCGCAGAGGATAAATAAATAGCACAATGGCTATAGACCTGGTGCGGTGGCTGCCCGATGATGGCAAAACCTAAACGGTGGGCTACAGGCAGGCACACCGAGTGGGGACGGTCTCTGAGTTGGAAGTCAAGGCTGACCAAGGTGGAACAAGGTGTTAGCAGTGCAGTGTGGGGGAAAGGAGGAAGGAGGGAGGGGAGTAGATCTCATCCATCCACAGCATCCCTGTGCGATCCTCCTAAGCAAGCTCCATGCTGCGTTACAAGTGTTGTGTTCCGGGTGCCGGCTCGTGGTCCCCGACCAGGGTGTACAGGGGTGAGGTCCAAGGGTATCTCTGTGAGGACGCAAACCTTCCTAGGTCACCGATCAGTGTACCTTACATGTGACCGCTTCCATGGCTGCAGGGCTTCAGAAGGATGTCGATGGTACCGCCATCACGGCATGTGTGGTGATCTGCTGTGCAGACCATCTATGCATTTCCCTGGTCAAGCCAGCTTCGTCAAGATGGTGGGATTCCTCTAACACAGTTTTCTCTTTCGCTGACTCTGTTAGGAGTATCTGCCAATAGCCTTTAGTCAGGTCTAATGTAGTTATGTACTGAGCACCACCCAATCTGTCGACAAGCTCGACGACCCGAGGCATTGGGTACACATCGAAGTTGGACACGCTGTTTATCTTTCTGAAATCATTACAAAGCCTTATCGTTCCATTGGGTTTTGGGACCAAAACTATGGGACTGGACCAGTCACTGTGGGATTCCTCTATCACGTCTAGCTCTAAACTTTTCTTTACCTCATTGGTAACTGCTTTGTGCCTGGCCTTGGGTATTCTATAGGGCTTTATGTTTAGGCGGACACCTGGTTCCGAAATGATGTCATGCTGTATAACTGTGGTCAATCCGGGCAGGTGAGAGAAAAAGTCTCTATTCTTATTTACAAATTCTTTACCGTCCTTCTGTAGTGTCACTGACAAAATTTCAATTATGGGTACTTCAGGAGTCACGGGGCCATGTCCTTTTGGGGGGTTGGCACTGTCAGTAAAGTCTCTCTGTCCTTCCAAGGTTTCAAGAGATTAATGTGATATATTTGCTTGGGTTTTCTTTTCCCTGGCTGGTAAACTTTGTAGTTTACCTCCCCTACTCCATAATTTCAAAGGAACCTTGCCACTTTGCTAGGAATTTACTCTCAACGGTGGGGACTAGCACCAGTACACTATCACCAGGGTTGAAGACCCGGGTCTTGGCACCCCGATTATAAACCCTTCTCTGGGCCTCCTGGGCTTGCTCCATTTGTTCCTGTACCAGCAGCATGACAGCAGCGATTCTATCTTGCATCAGTGAGATATGCTCAATTACGCTTCTATAAGGCGTGGTCGCTCCCTCCTATGTTTCTTTTGCAACATTTAGCAATCCCCTGGGATGTCTCCCATACAGTAGTTCAAAGGGGGAGTAACCTGTAAATGCCTGAGGTACCTCTCGTATGGCAAACATGAGGTATGGCAGTAATAAAGCCCCAATTTCCCATCTTTGTCTACCACCTTTACTAACGTGCTTTTGAGCGTTTTGTTAAATCTCTCCACCATCAGTTTGTGGGTGGTAGACAGAGGTACAGAGATGGGAGATTTTGAGCTTACACAGTTCTTTAGTGACTCAGGACATAAATGCGGTGCCTTGATCCATCAATATTCCTTTTGGAATACTTACACGGCTAAATACCTGGACAAGCTCTTTGGCAATGGTTTTAGCTGAGGTATTACGCAATGGCTTCCAAATATCGCGTGGCATAGTCCAGTATTACCAGTATGTGCTAATGGCCCCGGGCAGACTTTACTACTGGTCCCAACAGATCCATGCCAATCCTTTCAAAAGGCACAATGATTGGTAATGGTACCAGCGGGCTGCGAAAATGGGGCAATGGCGCAGAATACTGACACTCTGGGCATGACTCACAATTTGTTTTGACATCTGCATATAACCCAGGCCAAAATAATCTCTGGGTTATTCTCTCCATGACCTTCTCAATACCTAGATGTTCCCCACCATATGACCATGGGCCAAATCTAATACCATCTGGCGATAGGGTTTGGGAACCACCAGCTGCTCTACCTCCTCTTCCCCTTGCTTTACCACCTGATACAGCAAGTTATTTTTAAGAGCCATGTAGGACAAAGACACCCCTACATTAGGTTCAACAGGTTCCACATCTACCATTTTAATGTTTTCTCTGGCTCTATTGAGTGTGGCGTCTTTTATTTACTCCGTTCAAAAATCATCTTTTCTGACTTCTAAGTCAGGCACCACATTCTGTCCACTCTCACTATTAGAGTCAGAGATAACTTCTTGTTCATTAACCTCCAGCTGGGGGCTGTATTCAAGCTCCTCCTGCTCCCTAGCCATTAAAGCAAAAGTAAAAGGAGCTTCCTCTTCCTTGGACACGTCAACCGCTTTCCTTTCAATCTGGCAATCAAAAGGGTCTGGTGTGAGTTCCCATGTTTTCCCAGCAGGGGGAGCTCTGTCCTCCAGACTCCTTTTTGTTTTTTGACTTCAGAAGTGAGGAAAATATCTCCCCAATAGAGTGTCATGCAGCAGTGAGGGTACCACCACCACTGAATGTGTCGCCATGCCCCAAGGGGTATCAATCTCAACCACAGCTGTCTGGTAATCAGGTGTGTCACCATGTATACAAATAACACCAATAGTGCTAGGGTGCAACCTTGTAGTATTTATACAATCACCTTTAACTAAGGTTAAATACACTACCAGAATCTAGCGGAGCTGTGACTGGCTTACCATCAACTGAAATTACACACATTTGATTTTTCATGTGTTCCTGACATGTTGCAGTACATGCTACCTGTGCAAAAAGAGGCATACGTTTTTTCAAGTAAGCATTAATACATTGCATTGGTTCATCAACAGTTAGCAGTAATATGACCAAAACGCTTTGCAGCGATAACATTTTATATGTTCTGTACCCAGTCCTCTAAACGACCTCAGAGACCTTCCTGACCTATTTGGCCAGTCTCCAGGTCCTGAGCCCATAGTCTCATTATCTGTGACAACAGACTTGTAATTTCTTCCCACGCCCTTGAACCCTGGAACAGTCTTACTTGATCCTCTGGGCGATTTTTCAACCCTCGAGACATTGGAGCGGGGCACGGATGGGTTCAACAAGTTCTCGGCAGCCGTATATCTCTCCACCAAGTCCACCAGCTGGTTTGCATTTTTAGGGTCCCCATGGCTGGACCACTTCCTCAAAGTGGAAGGGAGCGCCCACAAATAATGGTCCATGACCACACGCTCTACAATTTTAGGGCCCGACAAAATCTCTGGCTGCAGCCATTTCTTGGAGAGATGTATCAAATCAAACATTTGGGAGCCTGGTGGCTTGTCAGTATTGTATGACCAACGCTGCACCCGTTGAGCCCGGACTGCAATAGTGACGCCCATGCATGCAAACATCTCGGCTTTCAAGGTCTCATAATCCTGGGCCTCCTCTGATTCCGGGTCATAATAGGCTTTTTGGGGTTCTCCTATCAGAAAAGGCGCTAGCAGTCCTGCTCATTACTCTTTTTGCCATCCCTCTCGAACAGCGGCTTCCACATCATCTGCAGGTGTCATGTTTTGCAGGAAATGGCTGGCACACACTCTTTTCTGTTCCACCGGTACCAGACTTGCAGACCCCTTTAATTCCACCAGGGCCTCCACAAACTGGTGATTCGTCTCCTGCTGGGCTGCGATGGCCTGGCGACTCGCCTCATGCTCCCTGTGGTTTTCCTCCTGCTGAGCTGCGATGGCCCGGCAACTCGCCTCATGCTGCCTGCGATTTTCTTCCTGCTGCACTGCAGTGGTGTGTGCTATCTGGCGATTTAGTTTCTGTTGGATTGCAGTAGCCTGCAACAGGGCTTTCAACACATCCTCCATCTTCCACCTACTCAGAAAGATGCCCGCCGAGTCCACCATGTGTGGGGAATTAGTTCAATGGGGAACACCTTCCCTGGGAAAAAGGTAGTTCACAAGGCAGGCTTTCTTAAAATCTGGTTTGTTGCCAGATTTATTTAAAAGGTTGCATGTTGAAAACAAACAAAACAGAAAATAAATCCTCGCCATCCAGGCACCAACTAAACATTTCAGCTTCCTATCTGAGCAGTGCAGGGCTTCTCCCAGACACCCACAAAACATACACAGTGCAAACCTTTTGTCTTTAGTCTATTAGCAAACTTCCTTGTGTCAGCTCTCTCTCAGGCTTGATGATTCCTGAGTCCCAGGCCAGATCAAATCTTTCCTCTAGACCTGGTTATTTAAACCACCTGATGGTGGACTCCAGTGGACCACAAAATCTGGTCCGGAACCAACCCTGCCAAGATGGCTGGTAAAACCTGGACCGGATTCCACCAGAGTCATCTCCAAATGAACACTTGTGAGGCAACACATAGCGTCCATCTACTACCTCGCATAACATCACAGAGCATATAGACCTACTTATTTATATAAGAGGTCACACTGTCTCTGGGTTAGTGTAGTTAGAGGGAGTGGTAGGGGCTCATAGAAAAGGAAGGCCAGTGCGGGGTTTGAGCACCCAAACAAATTTGCCAAGTTGGGTAAAGATGAGGAGGTGGCAACTGTAAAAGTCACAGCTACCCCTAACAGCAGGGAGAGCAGCCCATCTAGTAGGGGTGGTGAAGGTAGTGCAGAAAGGCCAAGACAGTGGCTGGTAATAGCGGATTCTATAATTAAAATAACTGATAGAATAATTTGTTGCCAGGATCACCTCAGCTGGATGGTTTGCTGTCTCCTCGTTGCCAGGGTTTGGCATGTGGTGGATCGGATTGATAAATTATTGGGGGGGGGGGGCTGGGCATGACCCAGCTGTTCTGGTCCACATCAGAACCAATGACAGTAGATGTGGAAGATGGAGGTTCCTTAAGAATCAGTTTAAAGAAATAGGCTTAAGGAAGGACCTCCAAAGTGAAATTCTCTGGAATATTGCCCATGGCATGTGCAACACAGCATAGACAGGGGGAGCCTATAGAACTAAATGCGTAGCTAAAGACCTGGTATAAGGGGGAATGATTTGGGTTTCTAGAGTACTGGGTTGACTTTTAATTCGGGTATATTCTAAAGATGGTTTGCACCTAAATGGAAGGGGATCTTCTGTGCTGGGGTTTATACAAATACAAAAAAGAAATACAGAAAAAAGCAGCACTCTGTAATTATTGCACCATACCTCTGTGCAACTGCTTGAAATTAGACATACACAATTTCTAAAATACAATTTCTAAAATACATCTAATTCATATATGTGAAAAAATGCATAAAACTACACAAATGTGCCAAAAAAGCATGTATGTACAACAGGTGAATAATAATGTGCATCCATATTGACATTAAGTCAGTGTCTGTGTGATTATTTATAAAGTGCTTCAAAATCACTATTATGCTGCACCAATGAAAAGTCCAAGTGCCAAATCTGTCAGCAACTGGTGTGACCAGAGATGTGTGAACTGCAACAGAGAATGTCAGGCACAAGTAGTGTAAAATAATATAATTTATTTAAAAGATAAGTGGACAAAGATGTAAATGCACCTACAACACACCAAACAGTGTAAAACAAGCCGAATAACCAAATAGTGAAACACAAATAATAACTGCCTAAACAAAGTATATACAGCAGATGCCAAACCGTAAACGTAGCAGGGCTCGGGTCATACACAGGAGATCAGTCAGAGGGAGCTGGGGGCAAGACAGGGCAGGAACAGGGAACAGGAGACAGATAGAGCAGGTGGGAAGGGATCAGGCTGCAAGACAGGGGTCCAGGAATGGATGCAAGATACACAGGTCAGGGGCACATAGAGACCAAACACCAAGGCAATCAAGTACATGACAGACAGGGTTTAAATATTCTTCCTGAAACGAGCATCAGGTGATGACTAATGAGCTTCAGGTTGCTGGGAGACACCCGCTGGTGGATATAGGAACAGAAGCCTATGGATCCAGGAGCCACAGTGCCACCAGCACGTGAACCATTACCTGACACCCACTGATGGACACTGGAACTGCAGCCCATGGATTCGGGTGCCACAGCGCCACCAGCAGGAGAGCCTTTTACTGACAGTACCCCCCCCCAAGGAGCGGCCTTAGGACGCTCCAAACAGCAGTAGCTTAACCAGTCTGTAAAAAACAGTCTTTACTTACATAAGTCCACAGAAAAGGTTCTTTGTAAGCTGAAGAAGTGCCAGGTTCCAAGCAAGATGTCCTACTGTCAAGATCCATTGATGGGTAAAGTGTCCCCCCACCTGGGTCAGGTAACTGGCTGGGTATCCCACTGTTGGGGTCAAGCAACTGGCTGGGTGTCCTGCTGGCCAGATTCCCTGAAACATACAGAATTTGACACCTAAAGTCCCTCAAAACAGCAGATACCCTAACGCTGGGGTTTCATGGATTATGGCTTCCCTGTACAGTCACTTCTGGTCAGGACTGGCCTTGGAGTTATGTCAGCAACTGATGTGACCAGAGATGTGTGAATTGCAACAGAAGTAGTGTAAAATAATAAAATGTATTTAAAAGATAAGTGGACAAAGATGTAAATGCACCTCCAACAAACCAAACAGTGTAAAATAAGCCAAATAACCAAATAGTGAAACACAAAGAATAACTGCCTAAACAAAGTTTATACAGCAGATAGGGAAATGCCAAACCGTAAATGTAGCCAAGCCCGGGCCATACACAAGAGATCAGTGAGAGGGAGCTGGTGGCAAGACAGGGCAGGAACAAGGAACAGGAGATTGAGAGAGCAGGTGGGAAGGGATCAGGCTGCAAGACAGGGGTCCAGGAACGGATTGCAGGATATACAGGTCAGGGGCACAAAAAAACAAATGCAATCAGTACATGGCAGACAGGGTTTAAATATCCTTCCTGAAACGAGCATCAGGTGATGACTAATGAGCTTCTGGTTGCTGGGAGAGACCTGCTGGTGGCCACTGGAACTGCAGCCTATCAATCCAGGAGCCACAGTGCCATCAGCAGGTAAGCTCTTACCTGGCACCCGCCGGTGGACACTGGAACTGCAGCCCATGGATCCAGCAGCCACAGCGCCACCAGCAGGTGAGTCTTTTCCTGACAAAATCACAGCAAAAGTGACACTCTACACCAGGGATATGCAATTAGCGGACCTTCAGCTGTTGCAAAACTACAAGTCCCATCTTGCTCTGCCTCTGGTTGTCATGCTTGTGGCTGTCAGAGTCTTGCTATGCCTCATGGGATTTGTAGTTCTGCAACATCTGGAGGTCCGCTAATTGCATATCCCTGCTCTACACCATCAATCTTCAGTGACATGATAATCGGTGTTCCCCACAGATGTACTCACCAGAAGTTTCTGACCCAAAAGCTACAACTGGGTCAAGAACTCCAGCCCCAGTAAAGATACATCTCTCTCACCAGAATATATGAGTTTTATTCTTGTAGTTTTGAACTCGTCTTTCATTTATAATCTGTTGTGCAATGATATGTAGTTTGCGGTTTTCTCTATCCCTGTATTGGTGCCATATAATCTAAGCTTCCTGGAGAGTTGAAGGTTCTTCCTTACTGGAGGCTAGACCAAATGAAGAGATTATGAATAATTAAGTGAGTTCTTGACCCAATTGTAGCTTTTGGATCAAAACTTCTAGTGAGTGTACACCTGCTTGAAACAGGCACTTAGAACACTTCCCTACCAGACTAATTTTCAGCTTTCAATGCTGTTGCGCTTTGAATAACAATTGCGCGGTCATGTGACGCTGTACCCCAACAAGGTTTTTATCATTTTGTTCCCACAAATAGAGCTTTCTTTTGGTGGTATTTGGTCACCCCTCCGGTTTTTATTTTTTGCGCTACAAATAAAAGGAGACAGAAAATTTTGAAATAAAAAGTTCTCTGTTTCTGTCACAAAAATTTGTGAGCAAGTATGTTTTCTCCATCACTGATGGGCACTGATGAGGCTACACTGACGGGCACTGATGAGGCGGCACTGACAATAAGGCACATATATGCAGCACTGATAAGCAGCACTGATGGGCCCTGATAGGTGGAACTGATAGTTGGCACTGAGTGCCCTCCATGTTGGCCACTGTGCCCCTTACCTGGTGCTCTAGGATCGACTCCCTGGTGGTCCTGGGTGAGCACATCCCTGGTGATCCCTGGGCAGGCTCCCTGGTAGTCTAGGGTGGCAATCCTAGGGGGGCCGCGCTAGACCCCCCCTGTCAGGAGAGCAGCCGATCGGATCTCCACTACTCCTGTCTGCAGATGACCAGCCGTGATTGGTCACGGCTGATCACATGGTAAAGAGCTTATAATGGAAGCTCTGTACCAAGATCGGTAATGTGGTGGGTCAGACTGACCCACCACACCACCGATCGTCGCGATGCACCCCCATGGGCGGCATGTTATCCTGCTGGACATCATATGACGCCCAGTCAGGATAACTGAACCACTTTGGGCTGTCATTCTGCATACGGTGGTAGGGAATTGGTTAATCGGTATTGTTGAATATTGACTTCATTGCTCATATGACTGGGCTATTAATATTCCTGTCTATGCTCTCTTTCTGAGAGACAGTGTAAAAAAGGAAAAGCAGCTGTGTCTGTTAGAACAGTTAAAGATCAAAAATGTATACTGTATATGACACAATAATTTTATGGTACGGTTCATAGAAGCCACAACTAGAAATGATGCTCTGCTGGTAATCTCAAACCATGCAGAGCTTATTATTAATGTTCATATAAAAGAACTTCTGGGTAGCAGTGACCATAGCAGGATTTCATTTAACCACTTCACCCCCGTAGCCCTTTTTTACATTTGTTGTTTACAAATTAAAATCATTTTTTTTTGATAGAAAATTACTTAGAACCCACAAGATTATATATTGTTTTTGTCAAACACCCTATAGAATAAAATGGCGATCATTGCAATACTTTTTGTCACTCCGTATTTGCACAGCGGTCATTCAATCGCAATTTTTTTGGAAAGAATTCAATTTTTTGAGTTTAAAAATAAGACAACAGTAAATTTAGCCCAATTTTTTGTATATTGTGAAAGAGGATGTTAGGCCGAGTAAATAGATACCAAGCATGTTATGGTTGAAAATTGTGCACACTCGCAAAATGGCGACAAACTCGGGTACTTAAAAATCTCCATAGGCGATGCTTTAACCGCTTGCCGACGGCTGATCGTCAATTGACGGCGACAGAGTGGCTCTGTAACGCGAAACGCCGTCATACGACGGCGGCCGTGATACAGAGCCACTGTGAGCGCGCGCGCTCACTGTGTTCGGGGGGAGCCAGGGAGCGGGTGCGGCGGTTTTGATTGCCGCCGGCCACCCGCAATGCCCCCCCCCCGGAGTGAAGGAGCGGAGGTCCGTGTAAGTAAACACGGACCTCCGCTCTGTGTGAGGGGGAAGGGCTGTGATCACAGCCTTCCTGTACGTGAAGGCTGTGACCACTTCCCTTCCCCTGTTAGGGCAGTCCCCATACAGTTAGAACACGCCCAGGGAACATAGTTAACCCTTAGAGCGCCCCCTGCAGGTTAACCCCTTCACTGCCAATGGCATTTACACAGTAATCAGTGCATTTTTATAGCACTGATCGCTGTATAAATGCCAATGGTCCCAAAAAAGTGTCAAAACGTTCCGACATGTCCGCCCCAATATCTCAGTACCGCTAAAAATCGCAGATCGCTGCCATTACTAGAAAAAAATAAAAAAATAATAAAAACCCCAAAAATGAATTCTCATCATCCGTAAACGCGACCACTTTTGCGTAAACCAATCAATAAACGCCGATTGCGATTTTTTTTATTGCAAATATGAGGAAGAATATAAATGGGCCAAAAACGGTGAAAAAAAATATTTTTTTATATTTTTTTTTTTTGGATTTGTATTTTAGCAAAAAGTAAGAAATTTGGGTTTTTTTGCAAAATTGTCGCTCTTCTTTTGTTTATAGCGGCGATCAGAAATGACGCAGAGGTGATCAAATACCACCAAAAGAAAGCTCTATTTGTGGGAAAAAAAGGACGCAAATTTCGTTTGGGTACAACGTCGCATGACCGCGCAATTGTCAGTTAAAGCGACGCAGCGCCGAATCGCAAAAAGGGCTCCGGTCCTAAAGCTGGAAATCCTTCCGGGGCTGAAGTGGTTAAAAAAAAATTAACGGTAACCAGGTTAGAGCTACAGAGGAGGTATAGTGCCAGAATTATTGCTCACACTCCGGCGATCGTGGTGATACCTCACATGTGTGATTTGAACACTGTTTTCATATGCGGGAGCGACTTGCATATGGGCTTTCTTTTTTTTTTTATTTATTTTGTTTATATATATATATTTTTTTTTTTTTAGCAATGTTCCATTAAAAAAAAAAATCTGATCACTTTTATTGCTATCACAAGGAATGTAAACATCCCTTGTGATAGTAATATATGGTAACAGGTACTCTTTATGGAAGGATCAAGGGTCTAAAAGACCCCCCATCCCTCCTTTATACTTCACAGTATTCAGATCGCCAAAAACGGCGATTCTGAATACTGTCATTTTTTTAAAACCCGCGCCGCTAGGCACCGAGTAAACCGGAAGTGACATGAAGGAGACCCGATCGGAGCAAATTCCGGCTTCCTTCAGGTCTCCACACAGCCAGCGGACACGCCGGATCAGAGCTCTGGTCTCCCGGTGGGACAGGAGGCCGGAGAAGAGTGGCGGAAGGCAGTGGGAGGGGGGATGTCCCCTCCCGTGGCCCGGGATAATGGCCGATCGGCTCCCGAGCCGGATCGGCCTTTATCGCCGGAAAGCCGATCACCCGCTCTAAAAAACAGTACTGGGGTATAGCCTGTAGCGATTCTCGTTACATGGTTAATGTTAGCTGTAAGCAAGAAACACATACTGGAAATATAAAAAAAAATAACTTTAAGGGCTGTTTTCAAAAGCTAGGAATATTGCTGGGAATATTGTCATTACACAGAACAGAGTTAGGAATGGACTGAAAGGGCTTATATATATATGAGCCCGTCAGCATGGGCATGTGGCCGCCCCCCCCCCCTTTTCTAATTTAAAATATAAACAAATAAAATAGAAATAATAATAATAGACATTTAGGTAAATATACATTTATAGTGTTCATGTGACGTTTTAAAGAAAACTTTGAACGTTACATGACTGAAAAAAAAAAAAAAGAGGGGCTCATTATATAAAGCCCCTTCCCGCTCAAATTTGCGCCAGTCAGTCAGAGTGCAGCAACAAGCT
>BLSH010286071.1:2619319-2665740 GCA_018402905.1 Glandirana rugosa | reverse complement strand
AAAATTGCCCCCCCCCCCCCCCACTGACCTCTTCCCTCTCATTGTCTCTTTTGCTTGATCTACCACCATGACTACACCCCACACCTGGACCTTCTGTTCACCACTGCTCCTTAATTTTAGCATCTATGGTACCCCTACATTCCACCACTCTACCTGTAAAACATAAAACCTCAGAACACACACAAAGGATTTTGTTATATATGTTTCTTGATAAAATTGCTAACTATTCAAACTGTTGTATTAGTTGCAACCTTTTGCATCTTTTGGGGTTTTAGAGGCAAGTAGATTGTGCACTTTGCAAGTGCAGTTGCACTCATTTTCCCAGAGCTTAGTTAATGTGGTGAAGCTTCACTTTGTAAAGAATACCCAATCAGATCAAAAATAAAAAAGCAGCATTTTTGCTTGCACATAATTGGATGATGGAAATCAGCAGAGCTTCACCACATTCACTAACCCCAGGGGAAAATTAGTGCACCTGCACTTACAAAATGCAAGTCTATTTGCTTTTAGTAAATCAACCCCTTTGCCATTTAGTTTGTCAGTAACTGCAATTCAGACATGTGAGCCCTCTCTTTGCCCTTGGTTGTGTTTATTATAAGATTAATTTCATTGTACCATCATTGTGTGTGAATCCTATAAATAAAATAATTAAAAAACAGCTTTTTTCTCTTGGGGATTGTTTCATAGTTACATAGTTAGTGAGGTTGAAAAAAGACACGAGTCCATCAAGTTCAACCTATGTGTGTGCTTTCATGTCAGTATTACATTGTATATCCCTTAATGCTTTGGTCCCTTAGATGTGCATCTAGTAGTTTTTTGAATGTATCTATACTCCCGGCAGAGACCACTGCTTGTGGAAGAGAATTCCACATTCTCACTGCTCTTACCGTAAAGAAACCTCTACTCATTTTAAGGTTAAACCGCCTTTCCTCTATTCTTAGTGAATGGCCGCGTGTCTTTGTGTACTCCCTTGCACTGAATAGTTTTGTCCCTATAGTGGGGTCACCAGTACAGTCTTTGTACATTAAAATCATATCCCCTCTCAAGTGTCTTTTCTCCAGAGAGAATAAGTTCAGTGCTTGTAATCTTTCCCCATAACTAAGGTCTTCCAATCCCTTAATTAGCTTTGTGGCCCTTCTCTGAACCCTTTCCAATACCTGGACATCCTTCCTGAGGACTGGTGCCCAGAACTGGACGGCATACTCCAGGTGTGGCCTCACCAGAGACTTGTATAGTGGGAGAATTATTGATTTATCCCTGAAGTTAATCCCTTTCTTGATGCATGCCAACACTTTGTTAGCTTTGCTTGCAGCAGCTTGGCATTGCATGCCACTGCTGAGCCTATTCTCTACTAGGACCCCTAGGTCTTTTTCCATCCTATTTTCCCCCAGGGGCTCCCCCCCTAGTGAGTAGTTTGCATTCATGTTCTTGGTACCCAAATGCATTGTTGAAAATTACCTTAAGTGTTATCAAAGGGCACTTCTTTTATCTGCATATAAAAGCAATAATTGGCTAATCGGACTGTGCTGTAGTAATCTAACAATGAAATTAAGGCTTTTTGTAAAGTTTTGTGCATTGTTTTAAACTCAGGTTACATAAAGTAACAAATGTGTAAAACAAAATAAAGTTTAACCATACAAATTAATTAAAAAAAAAAAAGATAATGAGTGCAATGTGAGGAATGAGTGAATTAGCTGTAACTACTCTTATTTAAATAGTTAACAAATAAATAACTTTTATTTAAAAACCTAAAAAAAAAAACATTTTTTCCACTTGGGGATTTAGTGGAGCTGATGTTGTGAACCGTTGCACTCCTCATTTACACAGGTGTCAATATCGCTGGTTCAGCATCACAGAAGCAGGGCCTTGGTTGTCCATCTGAATGAACACAGCAGATAAAATAAGGGAGAGTAGGACACACAAGGTATGCCCAAGGTATTGAAAATGGAACTAAAGACAAAACTTTTTTCAATCTGGATAGAGTAATGGAGGGTATATAACCCATGTCAGGTTTTTCTTGATATTTGTGTCCCATGGAGGAAATTTCCCCTCCCTTCCTGTCCCATAGTCAAAATAGGTGCGAGCATAAATACCTCCAAAAAAGAGGGAATCCCTGGATGTCACCAGAATTAGTGTCCCCATTGGAAGATTTTCCCTATATTACTGTTCTGGGGGCAACCCAAAATTGTGTATTTTTACTTTAGATGAGAAAGGTAAACAGGACAAAGAGAAAGGGTGAATCTCCCTTACGGGTGCACAGAAAGCGGTGAAGACCTGACAGGTGTTCTAATACCTCTTCACTCTATCGAAAAGGGGAAAAAAAAATTATATTTTATGTATGACTTTACATAAACTCTAACAAGGTGTACTTCATACGCCTAAGATCTTAAACCTGTTAAATAATGGAAATCAAAACAAAATGAATAATGGCAGAATTTGTCACCATTTTGGATCACTTTCAAGAGGTTAGTGTATGCTATCATTTCAAGTAACAGTAATAACAACCACTTTAAAGATTTTAACTTCTCACAGAAAAGACAAAGAACACATTTCAAAACAATTTATTTTATTTATTCTTTTTTTTTGTTGTCAGACAAACACATTGAATTCTGGACCACAGTAGAGGATGGAAACCTTTCACAAACTTATTTATTTGAAAATACAAATATAAAATTATACTTTCCACATCTATTATGTGAGAGACCCCCATCCACATTATTTTACAACAAGGCTTTGAGAAGCCATACACAAAGACCTGAAAGATGCGATGCTTGAGATATATATATATATAGATACATACATATGTATATATATAAAAAAAATAGTCACTACCAAAGTTCTCATCAGTTCATACTAAAGTATAAAAGTAAGGGCTAGGTCTGCCACAGTGCCATTAATAAAGTTAGTTTGTGTTAAGATACATAGAACCACCAGTGATGCTGTGTTTGCCATTCTGAAAACCTAGGAATCTAGCGCTTAAACAATGCATAAGCTTCTAGATTGATCAGCCTTCATTCATTCCAATAGAGGCACACATATCTTGCACTGGGTGCTTTGTGCAGTTTATAGTAAGCATTGGAGACTCTTCTTTTTATTCCCTATCTACCCTGTTAGATTGGAAAAAGACAAAAAATGAAAAATGAATTTTAATTCACTTACAGAACAGTACATTCTGATTGTTCAATAATACATGATACATTTGAATGGGCAACTTGGGTGACTTAATCTTTGCAATTCTTTTTTAAGTTTCAGTTTATTTTTGGTAAAGTCATTACAGTGTAGAGAAGTATTGCTTAACATACTGAAATCTTAGTGTTTACACAAAAGTTAATAGTCAGATTTCTGAACACTCATGAATAGCTTCTGTAAAACAGAACTGTATGTACAGAATATCTTGATAAAGTAAAATTACACTGGCGCTATCACAGATTCATTAAGTTCCTTAGAAAATCATTTTACATAAGTAACAGACATGGTAGAATTACCTTCAAAGGAATACCATACAAGACACTTATTTTTCAAGTTAAATACAAGTTAGTGTTTTTGTAAACAGTTGTACATCACACAAACAATGGATGACACATTACCAATGTAATAAATAATATTGCTTAAGTCTTGCTTATGTTATGGCAAACATTTAAAACATCTGTGTGGCTACATCCCTAGCCCTCATTCACACTTAAGAATAAAAAATGGCATTTTACTCCTGAAAAAAACAAAAACAATATACAAATTAGAACACCTTTCAGGTCGTCATAACCAACAATTACCCAACAATTGACCTAGTCTAGTATAATGTGCCTCATTCATCGGTTGTAAACTGCTGTACAATGAAACAAAATGACAGTGACAGAGCCATGCTACCTTAAAGTCCAAGCTACAAGTTCAACTTTAGGTGAACAAAATGAAACCTAGGGGAAAAAAGGATAGGTCAAGCTTCATTTTAACCAAGGGGATCGTGCTCATGAATTTGCTGTTTTTTTGCACTGAGAAGTTGATCTGTATAAAATAACTTTTAGGATATGGTGTACTTGTCTCCTATTATGGAAGGGATAGATATCTGCACACCATGAAATTTTGTCCTGCTTAATCCTGTATTGGAACACAATATATTTTTCTAAATTAGTTTTTATTTATACTAGTGTCTGTGCAATTGTGTTTTAGAACAGATACAAGCTATTTGTTTCTTTATTATTATTTTTTTTTATTTCTATTTAAGTTCAGTTAACAAGCTTTTTGTATTTTTGTACCATACTTTTACATTCCATGTAACAGACTCTTAGTGCTAAATAGTTTATTTGTATGTGTTTATAGTACTAGGGTCTCATGAAGTGCTTTAGTTCAACATAAGGAAGGCATTGGAAATGACCAATCCATAATGTCTTAAGACAATAAGAAAAAAATAAAATAAAACAAAACAGACAATGCTCATGAAAAAGGTCAATGAAGGCCTAGCAATTCTAGGGTTTTACCTCAGTGTAATATGAAGGCGCTTCACTCATATTTCAAGATAACAGTGCACTTAAAGTCCAGTATTGCTTGTACATTACTCGTTCCACTATACAAAGGCACTGATTAGCATTGTCGTGCCAATCTTTTTCAAAAACTGGTTTCATGGATGTCTAAAACTAACATCGCCATTGGCAGTAAAACATAACATTAAATGATTTCAGTAGTAGTCAGTAGTTTCAGTCATTACTTGCTATAAAAAATGTAGGCAACAGAAAGTCAGCTACAGGTTGCAAACAAGGGTTCTGCTCATCTATTACACACTTCTGACAATATAAAAGCTGGCAGGTATAACAGTCAGCTTTTACATTAAAGAGCTACAAGTTGCAGCCATGTATATCAAAACTTTTTTAGGTTTGCCAACCAACAAATAACTATTTGGCTCACCCAGTTCACTTTGCCATCACAGTTTTATGTCAGTAAAGCTGAATAATCGTCTTTGTTGTAAGCAACATTTCAAAAGGTACATGAGAGAGAAAAAAAATCAAAAATAGGTAGTAGAACTCAGTTTGGACTGACCAGCTATTTTTACAGTTTTAATAACAAAATTATTATGGAAAATGGTATTAAATCTTTTGAACTTTTAAAATATTTCAGAACTGCACGCACATTTTCACAAATGACTTCATCCTAACAAATATCCTAGTATTACTCCCACAGTTGCCACAGTATTTACCAAAAACAGTATACATTTACACAACCTGTGACATCGGGCATTATTCAATACTCAGCTGGCTTTCCCAGTCTTGTGTTATGAAGGTTTTAGTCTCTATGTTGATAAGGATTTCAAGCACAGTTAAGCCCCATACACACGGTGCGACGTATGTATGCAAACGGTAGCACGACCACTTGTTGTACGATCATCCGACCGTTAGTACACGCGATTAGAACAGCCGACGGTCGTACAACAGGAGTTGGATGAGCAAAGTAGAAAACTTTGGTTGTACCAACAAGCGGTCGTATGACCGTTGTATCGTGTGTACAGAGGAGTTGGTCTAACAAATTGTACGTGCAAAACACGCATGCTCAGAAGTCAGGAACGTCGGAAGTATCCGTTCTTGTAAACCCAAGTTCCTAATTCACAAATTACATGCACCTGAAAGTCCTCTTTATACGCTGGTAGCACGTCACTACGTTCGGCTTGGTTGTACAAACGCTTAGTGCATGTCAGTATGCGAGACACAACAGCCAACATACGATTTGGGCCATTCGGTCGTACGAACGTTGCACCGTGTATACGGGGCTTTACAAGCTTCTTATTACATGGATTTGTATCCACAGACACACATTCCAAATTCATTTACTTAAAATATAAAGTTATGTAGCTGTTATATGCAAATTAATTATCTAAAATATTTTACTTCTGAAGCCCCATTTATAATATTATTGCAGATCCAGTCTACTTTATAAAATGTTTTGCAATTTATACCTTCCTTACTAAAAAGTTTCACTAATTAATGCTTTATTTTAAATGTATGGCTGATTTACCTTACTGCTGTCACCTTAACATGGACTAATACAAATAAAAGAGAAAAAAAAAACACCACCCACCCCCACCTGTCCACCCTGCCATCATCTAATAGAAAACAAAACTTAAAAATTCCCTCCAATACTTACCTTTGGTTTTCACTGCTGTTAGTAATGTGATCAGATGTTTTGCCATTTGGCTTCATGACTTCAGCTGAAGTGGCTTTGATTATGACCTAAGGAGGATAATTAGCAGCCCTAATCATGATCCTCACCCCTCTGTACTTTATTCTGTAGCACAGGTTAAAGGGCTTGTATTTTTTATTTTTTTCTAAATATAACAAGAGGGAAGGGCAACAATGTTTTAAACTATGCTTGGTCACTGGCCTAAATGGTTGAAGGTTCATAAAACTGCCTCCAGGCACCTCCTTTTACTGATTGATATTATTTAGCAAGGGTCCTTGGAATCCAAAAAAACAAGGCACATTATTATGCAAATTGAGACAACAGCTTTTATACTTGCATCCTGAATTCCCCTGCACATTTACTTTTTCGACCAGTGATGCTGTCATGACACAGCAGTCTGTCAAATAGGAATTATATGGTGAAGCCAGAGGAAGTTTGGACAGAAAAGAACCATGCAAGCTCTGGTCTGAGTTTGCATATCTTATTAGCTCAAGTTTTGGGGAACCAGAATGCTATCAAAATAATCTAAGACCGCAAGCATGCACATGGACATTTCTGCTTAACTTCTACACATCCGCACTATAGCCGAAAGACGGCTACAGCGCCAATCTGAATTGCCGTGTGGAAATTAATGGACGCCCGCCCCTTTGCGCGCTCCCCACGCACCCTCACAGTGCCAGCCGCATGCTGCGTGAGAGTGCCTGTGAGTCGGGCGGACTCTATGTCCACTGGCGACCCGCGATCTCTCTGTGCAGAGGCAGAACGGGGAACCGTCAATGTAAATACAGCATTTCCCCGTTCTGTCAGGGGACATAACAGAGATCTACTGATCCCTGTCATCGGGATCAGTGAGATCTGTTATGTCCCTGCCAGCCCAGCCCCCACACAGTTAGAACACAGTGAGGGAACACATTTAACCCCTAGATGTCCCCTAGTGTTAACCCTTTCCCTGCCAATGACATTTATACAGTAATCAGTGGCTATTTTTAGCACCGATCGCTGTATAAGTGTCATTGGTCCCAAAAAGTGTCAAAAATGTCCGATCTGTCCTCGGCAATATTGCAGCCCCAATAAAAATCGAAGATCGCCGCCATTACCAGTAAAAAAAATAATAATAAAAAGGCCATAAATCAATTGCGATAGTTTGCAGATGCTATGAATATTGTGCAACCCAATCAATAAACGATTGGGATTTGTTTACCAAAAATATGTAAAAGAATATATATTGGCTTAAACTGATGAATAAATGTGTTTTTTATATATATTTTTTGGACATTTATTATAGAAAAAAGTAAAAAAAAAAAATGTTTTTTTCAAAATTGTTGCCATTTTTTTGTTTACAGCGCAATACATAAAAACCGCAGAGGTGAGCAAATACCACCAAAAAAAGCTCTATTTGTGGGAAGAAAACGTTGCACGACCGCGCAATTGTAATTCATAATGGGACAGTGTTGAATGCTGAAAATTGTTCTGGGCAGGAGGGGGGTCTAAGTGCCCAGTAAGCAAGTGGTTAAATAGACCTGAAGTCACTTAAAGTGAGGAGAGCCCACAGACCTGTCTGAATTAACCACTTGCCGACCGCCCGCCGCAGCGGGACGGTGACAAAGTGGCTCGTTGTCGCAAACCACTGTCACCTGACGATGGCCGCAATAACTAGTATTGTGAGCGTGCTCACTGTGTTCCGGGGGGGCCAGGGAGCAGGTAGGGCAGACTCGATCTCCACCGGCTACCCGCGATGGCCCCCCCCACCGCAGTGAGAGAACGGAGGTCCGTGTATGTAAACACGGATCTCCGTTCTGACAGAGGGGGAAGGGCTGTGATCACAGGCTTCCTGTATATGGAAGCCATGATCATTCCCCTCCCCCTGCCAGCCCAGCCCCCATACAGTTAGAACACACTGAGGGAACACAGTTAACCCTTAGAGCGCCCCCTCCAGGTTAACCCCTTCACTGCCAATGGCATTGTCACAGTAATCAGTGAATTTCTATAGCACTGATCGCTGTATAAATGCCAATGGTCCCACAAAAGTGTCAAAATGGTCCGACATGTCCACTGCAATATCACAGTACCACTAAAAATCGCAGATCGCCACCAATACTAGTAAAAAAAAAAAAATCCCAGAAATGAATTCTCATCATTCGTAAATGCGGCAACTTTTGTGCAAACCAATCAATAAATGCCGATTGCGATTTTTTTTTACCATAAATACGAGGAAGAATATAAATTGCCCAAAACTGATGAAAAAAAATTTTTTTTAGGATTTGTATTTTAGCAAAAATTAAGAAAAATTATTTTTTTTCAAAATTTACGCTATTTGTTGTTTATAGCGGCGATCAGAAATGACGCAGAGGTGATCAAATACCACCAAAAGAAAGCTCTATTTGTGGGAAAAAAAGGACGCAAATTTTGTTTGGGTACAAGGTCGCACAACCGCACAATTGTCAGTTAAAGCGACACAGTGCCGAATCGCAAAAAGTGCTCTGGTCCTAAAGGGTGAAATCCTTCCGGGGCTGAAGTGTTTAAGGTGGCCACACACATTAAGGTTTCAGTTGGTCAAATCATCAAAATGTACAAAGTTTAACATCAACCAAGTTATAAATGGACACAACCTAAGGTGCCAGTTTAAAATTTATTTAGTTGGAATGGGTATATACAGTATTTTGGGACTGGTAAAACTGCACCAATCAAAATTCTATAACTGATTGCTTTTCGGAGGCATTTGGCAGGTGGCTTGGAGGTGATATGTCTCCTCCAGAATGCCTATTTAAACTCCTGAAAAGATGCAGCAGCATGTTGCAGTTGTGCGCATCGCATGCGGTTCCAGGGCAGTGGAGGAACGTCCCCATTCACTTTAATGTGTGGTGTTTGGCAGCGGTACTGCCTGCTGAACGTTCCTGTGGCATAATTTTTTTCTGCAACTGCAGCTTGTGTATCGCTCCCTCCCCCCTGGCCACTATATTAGGTTAAAGGGGCATGTAAATACTAAGACAACCCCCCCACAAGTGTAAACAAGGCCTTAAAAGTGTTAAATATTCAAGTAGACCTTGCTTTTTTGGACTTCTGAGCCAATGACACTCAACTAGATGAAATCTTATGTATTTTTATTGTGTGTATCTTAAACTTCACTGCAGGACACATGCCCCAACATTTTTTCATTAAGCTAAAAAATACATGATAAAACGAAGTGCATCTGATCTATTGTCATACTTCACGTAATATAGCTCAACATTTTTTATAAAATGAAAGACTACCAGAACTTAATATTTTTTTTATTTTTCTCCAACCAGCAGAGAAGGAGAGTTTCTAATGGTACATACTTTACCCACTAACAAGAGTGACAAGTAACAAATGGAGGAAAGGCTGAGATCATCAAACTACTATAAGACAATATGTAAGTCCATTATTATATTGAACAATATTTAATAACATTCATATATTTATGCATCACATTACAATGATGGTATGTGTGTAAGTAAGGCTATACTTGGTCACCTTACATAACATCTGTCAAATCTGTGTCACTGATAAAAAGCACCTATTGTCCTAGCAGCAAGCTAATAGAATATAGATCAATTGCTGACAGATCTGATACCATTAGATATCACAGCTGCTATAAAACTGTTTCACCCAGAATCATCTATGCTGACAGCTAATACTCCTGCACTTATAATAAATGCATACAGTCAAACAAAAACAGGTGATGTACCACATAATTAAAAGAAGACATTAGACGTATATGTGCAAGAACGTACTTCTTCATCCACTAAAGTAAACGTAACATGCTAATAATGTATATGTAATATAAAGACTTTGGGATAATGTGGTGTTGTTTACTTCCAGCAGGCAAAAAAAAAAATCAAATAAAATTAAACTTTAAGGTCATAACTAAATTATGCCTAAAAATTCAAAATGCACATAATGTTAATTCAGATGCTCTTTCAGTATGCCTAGCATTTAATTTTGAATGTGCATTCAGAGGGACATTATGTGGAAGGATTAGAACATGTCATAATAATAAAAAACATCCACAACGGATAGCTGGTAATGCGATTGTCTTCTGAAATGACTTCCAGTTAAAAAAACAGCAGTTTTCGCATAAGAATCAGGCATGATACTTATGCTACCATGAGAGTTAGTATTGCTTAAAACATTCACTGGTCAGCTGGTGATCAGACGTAATAAATATGAGTTCTACTAAAAAAGTTGAATGCGTTCATTAAGTATAAATGCTAAAATAAAAGTGAAGTTGTGCTACAGTAAAACAATTTCTTTAATTGTAATGGTTCCTATACAACCTATGCAATTTTTGGATGCCTTCATCAAGCAAATGATCAACAACTGATGCTGGTGTAGCAATCTAATGAGAAAACACAATTTTATAATTGTGTTCTGGAGGCACGACCCTTTGCCCTTGAGTAAAATAAAGAGACAATTAAACTTTGTGCTAGAGAGTATACAAAACCATAAAAAGCACTAGATGAGCAGGGAACTAGAGCAAACCTTGATCTAGGTAGCCACATTGAAACATTTAGCAGGTTCCACATTTCATCTATGGGGCAATGGGACTCTTATATAGCAACATGTAAAACATATTCACACAGATTATCTATTTCATCTGAGCATTCTTAAAAAAATATTTGTTTTATCTTAGTAAAATCATTTTATATACCATGCCTCCCTCTTTAAAAAATAAATTAAAAAATCCAGTTTTGCATATATAGCATTAGCATTTAAGGTAGTATGGCATTCCCCTTTTAAAATCAAGGGAGGGTAGGGAGATCTGCAAAATGCCTATTAGAGATTGCCAGCATTTTTAGCATTGTGAGACCTTTGGTTAGTTGAAACCACTTCAGATCAATAAAATAACAAATCATAGATACTTCATCAAAAAAAAAAAAAAAAGTCTAAAAATCATTCTTAATTTAAAGAAAGTTCTATCCTTACTGGTCCTAAATCCGAAGAACTACATCTAATCGTGTCTGTACTTTTAATTTCTACACATCTACCAATATTTACTAGAAGAAAAGAGAAAATGAATTTAGTATGTTAGCAACAGGAAAGCACAATTACACAACAGCCACTATTTACACTGCTAAGATACAGGTAAGGACAAAAGAATATTCTATGAGGTGACTGGGAATGGAAAGAAAATATTTATATATATGTAAATATATATATATATATATATATATAATATATGGAAGTACAGTACATTATCAACATTAACAAAATATTTGCTTTAAAAAAATCCCCTGACTTTAAAGATTAAACTTTGGGGAAACACGTTTACTTTTTATATTTTTTTTTTATCTTTTTTTAATTACATATAGCTGTTTGGTTTGATTTATTTAAAGTAATTTAATTTCAATGTTAAAAAAAAATAGAATTTTATTTGAACAAAACAAAAAGTGACTTTCCACATTCACACGAGGACAAAGGAAGATTTAAAAAAAAAAGTTTCTTTTAAGTCAGTATGATCGCTCCCTATTCAGTAATATCTATATTGTTTCTAGTTTACGTATGGTATCACTACTTGTTACTAACATTTATAAAAGATAGGAGTGCAGCAGCTTTTGTCTCAGAAATGTAGCATTCAGTGTCTTGTACTGGCTGTATGAAAAGAAAGGTACCAATTTTATACATGTAACAGTTAATAAAATTATAAAAACTTGGTGTGTATATATGGATATATATATATATATATATATATATATATATATATATATATATATCCACACACAAACGCACACAACAGTAAGGTGTTGATGCCATATACACCAAGTTATACTTCTAGTTGCTGTTGTAGGAACTTTAATTGATATTAAAAAAATTAAATTAAAATATCCTTCATAAGTTTCCCCAGAGAGGATCAAATATAAAACAGCCAAAAAAAGCTTGTGCAAATAGGAAATTGTCAGTTTTCCCTACCAGTCACAGTGCAATGATGTTCCATACCCTTGTTATTATTATTTCTACAATAAATTATTTATTTTATCTTCTCTATTGTGATAGTTAGAGCACTGAGGTATTAAAACAAATGGTTTGCATCCCTAATTAGTGAAAAAAAAAACAATTATAATTATAGGGTGAATGATGCCTTTCCTGTATGGCATATGTCAGTAACTGGAGACAACAAAGCAGAAGAAAAACAATACAGATATACAGAGCAGCTGAAATGACTGGACAATTAGTTGACCTATTTTAAATATAAAAAAAAAAAAACTTGTTGCATTTCAGTCTTAAAATACTTTAAATATTAAACTGTAGCTTAATTTTCATTTTGGGTATTTTTGTCTTTATCCTCAAATCAACAAAAATAGAACTAGACTTTTAAGCTGTGCACATAGTTTAAATAGGTAATATGCTGGTATGACACTAGTACAGTTATCAGGTCTAAACAACTACACAACAAATTTAACAGTGTTAATCTAAGTAACAGGGCGCATCGTGGCAACTCTTTGGGGGTTTAATTTTAACAATGCTGTTATCGATCCCCTTCATTATTTAGAGATGCTACTGACTGCTTGCCCTTCCAAAAAAAAAAAAAAATTATATATATATATATATATATATATATATATATATTGTCATTCTCTTTTCTAAGAATGTACATATAGTTATGGAAGGTTATTTACAGCACTTCTCTTTGCATTAAGAATGAATTTCATAAAACCTTAGAATATCACCTTTTTCAACAAGGAAAAAAAAAGCATTTATATAAAAACCGAGGACTCATAAATTTTGTCGTCCTTAAGTTATTGCCGAAAATAGATATAATCAGTTTAACAAAGGGAGACATCACAAAAATTCTACATAATCACCTTAGTCAGCTGCTCTTTTACATTATGTACATCATGAAATATACTTCAGTACCAAATAAAAACCTACTGCAACATTCATGTGCTAAAATCCAACCTTATATCACTGTTCGCAAAATGCTGCTTGCCAATATTGTTTTCTTCTTACTGACAGGTACCAAAGTTTTCAACTTATTCAAAGTTCAATCTCTTTTGAGCCATAATAATAATGAAAGTAAAGACTAATAAATTCAACAATTAATACCTGTACTATGGTTAGCTTCAACTAAACACAAATAGAAAGAAACATAATAAGGGTGAACTAAAATGTGCCCCACAATCCCAATGCAAAAAAAAAAATAACAAAGCAAAAATAAAAGCAATACAGGTCTGCACAATTTTCTTGTAAAGAAAAAAAAGCTGTAGATTTTATAGCACAGCAGGTTCATGAGATGAAGAGATTGAAACAGTTGCAGTCCCCAGAGTGCCATCTCTCCAGTTGTGTTTCTGTGTATATATCTTGTACTAGTGAAAATGTAGTACTCAAGGCCTGATGACATCATCCCAACATGGGACCATTCAGAAACTTCGCCCGGTCTTGCCTGGGCATCCAGATAAATTCTACAGTAGGAAAAACAAAGTGAGTTTAACACACATACACAGACTACAAAAATAAATATATTTACTACAGGTTAATTATTGAAAATTATATTCAAACAAGGTAAACATCAATTCTTTTGACAACCCCCATTGTACACCCATGTATATTTCTCTAGCTTTCATTCAACAAAAGCATGCCTGGAACTTCTTAAGTTACTCCCAATGACTGTGCCTAACCTTATGGGTCAACTCACACAACACTCCCTAATTTTGATTCAATTAAACAAAGTAGAAATTTTATTTTGTACTCTGCTGATCCAGACTAAATGACCTAAAGATAATCATACCCATCCCAATATTTTTTCAAACAAGAGCATGTTTTGTAATTTATGGGCTCTGTAGGGGTTAATCCCAATGCAATTACAAGAACTTAAGTTAATGCACAAGCAAAGATCTATGTTTAAGAATCTTTGTGGTTGTTTAGGAATCATTCAATTCTTACAGACAAAAAGAAACATGTGCATCATATCTTTTTGTCAACAACATCAAGATGGAAAACTGCAGGCAATCCAAAAGATGTATACAAATTTGTTCAATAGTTGGTCTCCATTGTTGTGTGCAACAAAAGCTGAGTTGGCGGTCTGTCTCTGGTCTTCTATGCAGGTTGGCATATAATCTTAATGGGATAGAACATTCAACATTCAAACAAGACTGTCCAAAACCATGACTGAAATACTGAAAACACACACAACTAGGTAGACAAGACGACACCTTGATATGTGAGATGATTGTGTTTAATGTGACATGACATAAATGCAGTGCTTGTCCAGAGGTGAAAATACAATAACATATCATAGCTTATCATCATAGATGTATTTAGAGATCTACTCGGGAAAACGAAGAAGGGAGGGGGGATTGCAAAAAATAAATAAATTACAAAATAAAAAATAGCATTAAAGGTAGAATTTCAACAGAGCTAATTAAAAATCTATATTTTTTTAATTACCTAGCTACCATATGGTCCATCAAGTAGGATTAAGTAATATTTTCTGATAATACACAAGTATACACTTCACACTTTATCTTGCTTGAAGAAAGAAAAAATAATTTGTTTACCTAAAACATACATCTGACAAATGCTAATTAGGCAAATGAAATGTCCACATAAAGCTATCTCACAATCCAAAAAAGCAGACTGAAGCTAGTGTGGGAGGAATGCACAAGAAGGCCTAGCTTTAAATGAGTAAAATGTATTAAAACAATTACATTAACTAATGATTAACAAATTGCTCATAATAATCACGATTTAGAAATATCTATTTCTACAAAAATATTTCCAGAGGATTTCAAACTTCCAAGGGGCAAGCATGTTGTAGACAATATCTGATTTACTAGTAGGCATTGGTGGACTGAAGCCAGGGCAGTAATATTAGATGGAGCAGCATTAAACCGAGATATTTACTATTGTTCATGCATTTCTTTTCTTTTTTTCCTCATCTTGCTGCCTTTGAGAAAATAAAATCCCAGCTCTTCAGTGAAATAGGATTCCTGGGCTATAGAGAGAAGTTTTAGGCCCACCCACTTGTAATATGCAGCCTTTTACTCACTGTTTAGACACTTGACCATTGGACTACAAGGTCCAAACTCAGTAGTATTATTTATTGAGTAGAGAGCAAGCTGCTTTAACAGTAGCATATCTTGGTTTTAATGAAGCATAACATGATTTCTGGTCAAATAGACATAGCCTGAACAAAGAGATTCCATTGTTCACATATGCCTCTGACAGCCTGAGTGTATGAAATCATGCAGCACAGACATCACCGAATAATCACTGAGCTGATGTCTACATTACAAATGAGCGAATAATTAAAATCGGCTCCGTCAGTAATTCTAGTAGTCTGCTCCTGAGACTATATTAAAGTCTCAAAGTGTCATTTCAGCTTGACACACTACATATGGCCTATCCCCTAGCACCCCTCACTATGTTCATACCAGCCTGTATGATCTTAAGCAGCAAGCAGTGTTTACCAAAAATTAGAAGGAAGGTAATGCAGTTGCAAGAAAAAGTATGTGAACCCTTTGGAATGATATGGATTTCTGCACAAATTGGTCATAAAATGTGATCTGATCTTCATCTAAGTCACAACAATAGACAATCACAGTCTGCTTAAACTAATAACACACAAAAAATTAAATGTTACCATGTTTTTATTGAACACACCATGTAAACATTCACAGTGCAGGTGGAAAAAGTATGTGAACCCTTGGATTTAATAACTGGTTGAACCTCCTTTGGCAGCAATAACTTCAACCAAACGTTTCCTGTAGATGCAGATCTCAATCGGGTTGAGGTCAGGACTCTGACTGGGCCACTCCAGAAGGCGTTCTGTTTAAGCCATTCTGTTGTTGTTTTACTTCTATGCTTTGGGTCGTTGTCCTGTTGCAACACCCATCTTCTGTTGAGCTTCAACTGCTGGACAGATGGCCTTAAGTTCTCCTGCAAAATGTCTTGATAAACGTGGGAATTCATTTTTCCTTCGATGATAGCAATCCGTCCAGGCCCTGATGCAGCAAAGCAGCCCCAAACCATGATGCCCCCACCACCCTACTTCACAGCTGGGATGAGGTTTTGATGTTGGTGTGCTGTGCCTCTATTTCTCCACACATAATGTTGTGTGTTTCTTCCAAACAACTCAACTTTGGTTTCATCTGTCCACAGAATATTTTGCCAGTACTGCTGTAGAACATCCAGGTGCTCTTGTGCAAACTGTAAATGTGCAGCAATGTTTTTTTTGGACAGCAGTGGCTTCCTCTGTGGTATCCACTTATCAAATCCATTCTAGTTTAGTGTTTTACATATCGTAGATTCCCTAACAGGATGTTAGCATATGCCAGAGACTTTTGTAAGTCTTTAGCTGACACTCTATGATTCTTCTTCACCTCATTGAGCAGTCTGCGCTGTGCTCTTGCAGTCATCGTTACAGGGTGGCCACTCCTAGGGAGAGTAGCAGCAGTGCTGAACTTTCTCCATTTATAGACAATTTGTCTTACCGTGGACTGATGAACAGCAAGGCTTTTGGAGATGCTTTTATAACCCTTTCCAGCTTTATGCAAGTCAACAATTCTTAATCGTAGGTCTTCTGAGAGCTATTTTGTGTGAGGCATCATTCACATCAGGCAAGTCTTCTTGTGAAAAGCAAACCCAGAACTGGTGTGTATTTTTTATAGGGCAGGGCAGCTGTAACCAACACCTCCAATCTCATCTCATTGATTGGACTCCAGTTGGCTGACACCTCACTCCAATTAGCTCTTGGAGATGTCATTAGTCTAGAGATGCACATACTTTTTCCACCTGCACTGTGAATGTTTACATGGTGTGTTCAATAAAAACATGGTAATATTTCATTCTTTGTGTGTTATTAGTTTAAGCAGACTGTGATTGTCTAGTGTTGTGACTTAGATGAAGATCAGATCAAATTTTATGACCAATTTGTGCAGAAATCCATATCATTCCAAAGGGTTCACATACTTTTTCTTGCAACTGTATGAGAGTTATATGCATATATACTAAGACTTTTTATTTTTATTTTTTTTACACTCTGCCCTGCTGACCAGGTAAAGGAGCCTGCGGGACTCAATAAGACACAGAAAATAAAAGGAAAAAAGTAATCTCTCTTTAAATGATCACTATACTTTTATAGCCCTAAAGGTTCATGAGATGAAGAGACTCAAATAGTTGCAGTCTCCAGGTTACCATATCTTCCACTGTGTTTCTGTGAGCATATCTTGTGAAAATGTAGAAAGTCACAGAATGATGACATTAACCCAGCCAGGGAACTTTCACAGGAACTTCAGCTGATTTTACTTGGGCGTCCAGATTAATTCTGGGACTATTCAAAGGATAGGCAGTGAGCAGAGGTTTAGGGGTTATCACTTCTGCCTTAAAGTTCACAATCAGGACACTAACTGCTTGGAGTTTACCCTTTCTTTCTGTGCTTACAACAGTTTCCTTTGGGTACTCTGGTTTCCTCTCGTAATCCAAAGGCTTGAAGTGGTAGGTGAACTGGCTTCTGTCAAAATAGGCCCAAGAATGTATATGTATGCATGCATGCGAGATAGGGACCTTATGTGTAATGTACAATATGTAAAAAGCCACATAAATTCTCATCGCTATAAAACGACTTGTAATAAATAAATATCTTTACTAAATGTGCAGTTAGCCATTAAATAAACGTTAGCATAGATTTACAAATGAACTCAAATAGGCCTCATCCTATAACCGGTCTACTCTCACAGTTTCCATGCTGTGACAGATTATTTCCTTTATTCATGGGAAAACTTTGCTAGGCCTCTTTCACAGGCTGGATTGCGGTTTCTTCTGCCCTCTGAAGCAGTGACTTTTAGGTATTCAGGAGGTGATTCTGTCAACTCCTGAATGGGGGGTTTTCTTTTCTGCCTGGGTTTTTTTCCAGCTGAACAGGGATTTGATATTGAACAATTGCACCAAGTGTTTGGCTCACAGTTGTGGTGTAATCCTATCAACTTCCACTTCAATGGGCAAGTTTGATATTTGGTGCCACCAGTCAAACTTGGCATGTCAAACACATTAACCTTGGGCATGTGACCAACCCCCTATGGCTTCCATGTCCACGTGGCTGTTTTTACTGCCAGTGTGAAAGAGCCCTTACAGTGTTTCTTTTAAAACAATGAAATATGAAATGCTTGTTAAGATACCAGAGTACAGATAATGAAGTGTGGTGTCTTCCATAAACTGATGCTCTAGTATTAAAATAAATGTCTGTGATGTCTTAATATATTATGTGCCTGGAATCTGCAGGATAAAGAATTTTTCTACCAAAATGATAACCTATATAATGCTATTTATTGAAGACTCCCTGTATGAGATATATGTTTTTCCTATAGCTAGATTTGTGTCATAGTGAATGTGTAAGAGATCCAAAAATGTTGTCATTAACTCACTAAGGGACAGTGTGGTAGTGTGGTATCTCATCAGGCAAAGAACACAGGATTCTCAACCAGACGGGTTGAGGGGCTCCAGGAAGTTTGCATACTTGGAAGGAAACTGTTTTTTCAGTTTCCTCTTTGTTTAGGAAAATTGGTTTTGGGACCTGATCTGGGTGGGATAAAATTCTGTGTCCAGATTTTGGGATACACCAGCACACTGACTGGTCAGTTGTGTGATAGCTATTTGTAGACACCTGACCATGGTTCTGGGCTCCACCCTCCCGAGGAGTCCAGGCTTGCAAGGGAGAAGCCAGCCAGGGTGTGCACTGGAGAAGCCAGAGAGTGCAGGTCGGCACTGAAAGCCAGAGACCCAAGCTTGAGTTTGCTGACAGGAGTCAGGAGGGCTCCATGTTGCAGTGGTCCTACTGCTAAAGAGAGCCAGGTGGCTTGTTATTTTTTATTTGCAATGTTGCATGTGTAAGCCAGGAGGCTGAATATATGATTCTTTGATGCTGATGGTGAAAACCCCCTGTGAGGGAAACCGTGCGGTTTTGCTTTTCTGAACTTTCTTTATTAAAAGTGGGCCAACAAGCCTTGAAAAGGAACTATTTGGTGTGGACTGTACTCAATAACAGGCTCTACACTTGAGCTAAACAACCCCCAACATTACAACAGATATATTGTGTATGAACCCTACAATTACCTACAGCTCCTTTTTGGGGCAGCCAAGATGTGAGAGTCTAGAACTAACCAGTTATGAGTGCACCATTTTATCCTCCATCTTTAAACATCAACTTAATCCAGTCAGCTCTTGAATCTTGTGGATTGGTTTGCTAGTCTGGAGTATGCATTTCTGCTACAGCCAGATATAGTAAACAGACATACAGTATCTCACAAAAGTGAGTACACCCCTCACATTTTTGTAATTATTTTATTAAAACTTTCAAGTGACAACACTGAAGAAATGACACTTTGCTACAAAGTAGTGAGTACACAGCTTGTATAACAGTGTACATTTGTCCCCTCAAAATAACGCGACACACAGCCATTAATGTTTAAACCACTGGCAACAAAAGTGAGTACACCCCTAAGGGAAAAAGTCCCAATTTGGCCCAATTAGATATTTTCCCTCCCCGGTGTCAAGTGACTCGTTAGTGTTACAAGGTGTGTAAAATTTGGTGATATCTCTCTCATACTGGTCACTGAAAGTTCAACATGGCACCTCATGCCAAAGAACTCTCTGAGGATCTGAAAAAAAGAATTGTTGCTCTACATAAAGATGGTCAAGGCTATAAGAAGATTGCCAAGACCCTGAAAATGAGCTGCAGCATGGTGGCCAAGACCATACAGTGGTTTAACAGGACAGGTTCCACTCAGAACAGGCCTCGCCATGGTCAACCAAAGAAGTTGAGTGCACGTGCTCAGCATCATATCCAGAGGTTGTCTTTGGGAAATAGACGTATGAGTGCTGCCAGCATTGCTGCAGAGGTTGAAGGGGTGGGAGGGTCAGCCTGTCAGTGCTCAGACCATACGCCGCACACTACATCAAATTGGACTGCATGGATGTCGTCCCAGAAGGAAGCCTCTTCTAAAAAGATGATGCACAAGAAAGTCTGCAACCAGTTTGCTGAAGACAAGCAGACTTAGGTAATTACTGGAACCATGTCCTGTGGTCTGATGAGACCAAGATAAACTTATTTGGTTCAGATAGTGTGTGGCGGCAACCAGGTGAGGAGTACAAAGACAGTGTGTCTTGCCTACAGTCAAGCATGGTGGTGGGAGTGTCATGGTCTGGGGCTGCATGAGTGCTGCCGGCACTGGGGAGCTACATTTCATTGAGGGAACCATGAATGCCAACATGTACTGTGACATACTGAAGCACAGCATGATCCCCTCCCTTCAGAGACTGGGCCGCAGGGTAGTATTCAAACATGATAACATGATCTCCTCTCGCATTACTAACTTACTAACTGACATATCAGCATGGATGTCACAACACTTCCTCAAACTTAATCTTTCTAAAACTGAGCTCATAATTTTTCCTCCAGCCCGTGCCCCTCCCCCTGACTTCTCCATCGAGATCAATAATACAATTATCAGTCCCTCACCTCATGCCAAGGTCCTAGGTGTAATCCTGGACTCTGACCTGTCCTTTCAGCCCCAAATCCAATCACTATCCAAATCGTGCCGACTTCACCTCCGAAATATCTCCAAAATACGTCCCTTCCTAACCGCTGACACTACTAAGCAACTTATTCACTCCCTTGTTATCGCTCGCCTTGACTATTGTAACTCCCTCCTAATTGGCCTACCTCTCCGCAAGCTATCCCCTCTTCAGTCTATCATGAATGCTGCTGCCAGACTCATCCACCTTACCAACCGTTCGGTGTCAGCCACTCCTCTCTGCCAATCCCTCCACTGGCTTCCCATTTTCCAAAGAATCAAATTCAAAACCCTAACCATGGTATACAAGGCCATTTACAATTCTGCCCCAAGCTACATCACCAATCTTATCTCCAAATATCGACCAAACCGTCCTCTTCGCTCCTCCCAAGACCTTCTGCTCTCTAGCTCTCTTGTCTCCTCCTCACATGCTCATCTCCAGGACTTCTCCAGAGCTGCTCCCATCCTCTGGAACTCTCTACCCCAATCTGTCCGCCTATCCCCTACTCTGTCCACTCTTAGGCAATCCCTGAAAACTCATCTCTTCAAGGAGGCCTATCCTGCCTCCAACTAACAACAGAATCTCCAACTCCCCTCATCAGTTCATCCCCCACTGTCCCTACCTTTTGTTTCACCAGCCCCCCCTCTTAGATTGTAAGCTCACAGGAGCAGGGCCCTCTAACCCTCTTGTTTTAAACTGTACTGTTGCTGTAATGTCTCTTTATCTTGTAAAGCGCTGCGCAAACTGTTGGCGCTATATAAATCCTGTATAATAATAATAATAATAATGATAACGACACCAAACACACGTGCAAGATGACCACTGCCTTTCTAAAAAAGCTGAGGGTAAAGGTTATGGACTGGCCAAGCATGTCTCCAGACCTAAACCCTATTGTGCATCGGTGTGGCATCCTCAAATGGAAGGTGGAAGAGTACAAGGTCTCTAACATCCCCCAGCTATGTGATGTCATCATGGAGGAGTGGAAGAGGACTCCAGTGGCAACCTGTGAAGCTCTGGTGAGTTCCATGCCCAAGAGGGTTAAGGCAGTGGCCACACAAAATATTGACACTTTGGACATTTTCAGTTAGGAGTGTACTCACTTTTGTTGCCCGCGGTTTAGACATTAATGGCTGTGTGTTGAGTTATTTTGATGGGACAGCAAATGTACACTGTTATACAAGCTGTACACTCACTACTTTACATTGTAGCAAAGTGTCATTTCTTCAGTTTGCCACATGAAAAGATATAATAAAATATTTACAAAAATGTGAGGGATGTACTCACTTTTGTGAGATACTGTATGTACATATGATGAAGTATAAAATGATTTTAAAGTTTTTTTTTTCCCAGTTAGGGAAAAAAAAACAGCTATAAACAAAGTGTTCACCTTACTGTTATAGCTTGTTTAGATTGAACAAGTACAGTGATATACAGCTGGCACTGCAGCTTTTTGAAAGTTAGTTAAGCCATTGGTAAAGCCTTGTACACGCAGGCAGAAAACCATCCGTGTGTATTGGTCAGTTCAGCAGGAACCAGCTGACTTTTGGCCTGTGCGTACAGCTATCTATTCTGCATAAGTTGGTACTCACAACCAGCTTCTGTAGAATGGGCAATACTGGAAACCCAGCATTCAACCAGTGTGTTTTGGCAGGAAAGGGGGGTTTGGTGGGCAGTCCTCCTGTCCTCCTGTCAGAATACAATAGCACAGCGGGGGAGATTGCTGCACTAACGTCGCTTGTATTAGTATGCATATCTCTCAGTTTTTTTTTTTTCATTCAACTTGTGTACTCAGCTTAACCACCTCTGGACCAACGCCGCGACCTGATGGTGGACACATTGCCGCTGTATACCGTTGTTATCGTAGCAGATAATACCAGAGTTATGGTAGCTTTTTTTTCAGCCGGCGATTCTCTGTAAGATAAAAGTGGTCTCAGTGGCGGATTCGCTGCGAGATCACTTTTTTCTAGGGCGGGAGAGGTGCCCCCCCCGCCGTTTTCCCGTCATCTCCGCCACTTACTGAACCCGCCGGTAGCAGCGGAGATGATCGGGTCTGCTCCCCCCCAGTGCCTGGATGCCGACTGAGCGGAAGATGCCACCCACTCGGCTCCATAGCATTGCAGGGTGGAAGCGATGTCACAAGTCACTTCCACCCAATGCTCTTAAATGGGACATTTTTTTTCAATGTCATTTTATGTATTTATTTATTTTATTGCATTTTAGTGTAAATATGAGATCTGAGGTCTTTTTGACCCCAGATCTCATATTTAGGAGGCCCTGGCATGCTTTTTTTTCTATTACAAGGAATGTTTATATTTCTTGTAATAGGAATAAAGTAATCAATTTTTTTTAAAAGAATGGTGTAAAGATAAAAAATAAAAATTAAAATAAATAAGAGAAAAAAAAATGAAAGCGCCCCGTCCCCACGAGCTTGTGCGCAGAAACTAATGCATACGTAAGTCACGCCCGCATATGAAAACGGTGTTCAAACCACACGTGAGGTTTCACCGGGATTGTTAGAGTGAGGGCAATAATTCTAGCACTAGACCTGTAACTAGATCTGTAACTCAAAACTGGTAACCTGTAGGAATTTTTAAACGTCGCCAACGGAGATTTTTAAGTGCAAAAGTTTGTCGCCATTCCACGAGCGGGCATAATTTTGAAGCATGACAAGTTGGGTATCAATTTACTCGGCATAACATTACCTTTCACAATATGTAAAAAAATTGTTGTCTTATTTAACTCAAAAAGTGAAATTTTTACAAAAAAAAATCATGCTTGTAAGACCGCTGCGCAAATACGGTGCAACAAAAAGTATTGCAACGACCACCATTTTATTCTCTAGGGTGTTAGAAAAAAAAAAAAAAACAATATATAATGCTTGGGGGTGCTACGTAATTTTATAGCAAAAACACTGAAAAAACACCAAGTGTCAAAAATAGGCTCGGTCTGGAAGTGGTTAAGTATAGCTACATAGGTCACTGCTCTTATCAAACTATAGGGGTGCATTGGCGTTAATTAAATAATTACCAAAGAAACCATATTTGCCAGATTCCCTGTCCACTAATTTGGGAAATTGGAGAATGAACTCAACTGTTCTAGCTTTTGTTACTTATCTGGTCTACTTTCATTTACCTTGTAGTCTAGACATGGAGGCTGTAGTTTTAAATGGAGATAAAAAGTGCTAAGCTGGGAGGATGTGTAAGCCAAGGAGCTCATGTACAGTGCATCCAGAAAGTATTCCTAGCCAGTGACGTCACTAGGGGGGGCAGGGGGTGCGGACCGCACTCGGGTTAAGAGGAGATGTGCTGGGGGGCACTATGGGAGGGGAGAGGGGGTCTGCACTGAGGGAGGGGGGCAATACTGATAGAGGGGGTCTGCACTGAGAGGGGGTCTATACTGATAGAGAGGGTCTGCACTGAAGGGGTTCTATACTGATAGAGGAGGGTCTGCACTGGAGCGGGTCTGTTCTGAGGGAGGGGGTTTATACTGCGGGATGGGGTCTGTACTTAGTGGGGGGTCTAAACTGAGGAACGCGAGTCTGTACTTAGTGAGGGGGTCTGTACTGATGGATGGAATCTATACTGCGCGAGGGGAGTCTGTACCCAGTGGGGGGGTCTATGCTGAGAAAAGGAGTCTGTACTTAGTGGGTGTCTATACTGAGAGCAGGGTCTGTATTTAATGGAGGGGGGTCTGTACTGAGGGGGACTATAGTTGGTGGAGGGGGGGTGACACCATGTTTCTCCGCACCGAGTGACACCAAACCTGGTGACGCCACAGTTTACAGCGCTTCACATTTTGTTATGTGCCTGCCATTCAGGTCAAAGAGTTCAATCTTTGTTTCATCAGACCAGAGAACTTTGTTTCTCATGGTCTGAGAGTCCTTCAGGTGCCTTTTGGCAAACTCCTGTCATGTGCCTTTTACTGAGAAGTGGCTTCTCTCTGGCCACTCTACCATGCAGGCCAGATTGGTGGAATGCTGCAAAGATGGTTGTTCTCCTGGAAGGTTCTCCTCTCTACAGAGAAATGCTGGAGCTCTCTTAGAGTGACCATCAGTTCTTGGTCACCTCCCTGACTATGGCCCCTCCCCCAATCACTCAGTTTGGTTGGACGGCCTCCTCTAGGAAGCGTCCTGGTGGTTCCAAACTTCTTCCATTTACAGATGATGGAGGCCACTGTGCTCATTGGGACCTTCAAGGCTGCAGACATTTTGCTGTACTTTTCCCCAGATTTGTACCTCAATACAATTCTGTCTCAGAGGTCTACAGACAGGTTCTTGGACTTGGCTTGTGCTCTGACATGCACTGTTAACTGTGGGACCTTATATATACAGATTTGTGTCTTTCCAAATCATGTCCAATCTACTGAATTTACCACAGGTGGACTCCAATCAAGTTGTAGAAACAGCTCAAGGATGATCAGTGGAAACAGGATGCAGCTGAGCTCAATTTTGAGTGTCATGGCTGTGAATACTTATGTGCATGTGGATTTTTCGTTTTTTATTTTTAATAAATGTGCAAAGATTTCAAACAAACTTATTTCATGTCATTATGGGATATTGTTTGTATAGTTTTGAGGAAAATAATGATTTTAATCCTTTTTTAAATAAGGCTGTAACATAACAAAATGTTGAAAAAGTGAAGCGCTATGAATACTTTCCGGATGCATTATAGGAAAAAAGCAGATGGGCTCAGGGCATTACATCACATTTTCAAGGTTGGTTATGTTCATGGCCAAATGCAGCCAAGGCTTCACTGTTCTTGTTCTGCTGAATAAATGTTGACGGGGTTACTGGACCTCACACTCACCTCCCTGTCTATACAAACCACTGTCTTTATTATGTCCTCTCCTTATCAACTGCAACTTACCAGCAAACCCAACTGTGAGCCTAACTGGTGTAACATGAAAGAATAGCGGACTTGTCTTATTGATAATATGGTAATCGTTTTTGAGAATTGTTTAAGCACAAATACCTGCAAAGTCTTGTATGCGTAACAGTATAAGATTTTAAAATTCAGATAAATTTGTAAAACATTATGGAACATGCCTTACATCATATCAAGTTTGCAGCAATCAACTTACAACACAGTTTGAGATGCAGTAACAATCAGCATGACATGCATTTAGCATGTGTGCAAACGGCATTCTTACTGATATATATATATATATATATATATATGTAAGTATATACATAAAAGCATGTGAAATGCAGCTTCAGCTAGAGAAAACCTTTAATTGCCATATCTGAATTCTCAAAGCTGTTTGAATTATTTCAAAGGTAGGGTCTACTGAAAAGAATTTTTAATCAGCAGGTCATACAAAGGTTAGGAACTTTCATTTAATACAGGCATGCTTTGTAACTCTTCTCCAGCCACAGCCGTGATTTTAAAACCACTTGGCCTTTAATATTTTCATACATTCTGCCACTTATGTATTAGAAGGTCAAGAAAAAACAAACTGTAACCTCAAAAGTATGAAGAGACTTTAAAAATACGCATTGGAGAACGAAGTCTAAAGTTCACTTTGTGTTTTAGGGGAAAAAATGGCAAGTGCTTATAAAATCTAGGCAGATCAAATCAGCTACACTGTAATTTCCACATGTCGGTAGCAGAGCAATTTTTCAAAACGAAGAAAGCAGCCAAAATGCCTAAATATTATTGCAGCTTCACAAGAGAAAATTAGTTTAATACTTCACAAAAAATTGCTGCTCTTTTTTTATTCCTGAATGAGGTGCTTGAAGTGCATTGTGAATGACAGGAATGCAAGCATTTATGCAAAATGACTGGAATTTACAAGGAAATATACTGTGATGAATTTAAACATCTGGTTATTCCTTTATTTTCTTTTAAGGTAATCGCTTAACAGTGCTCTCCAGGCAAGGGTAGAGAACAGTTTGTGAAGTATGGCTTTAGCCATTAGTGTAGTACCTTGTTAAAACAAGTAAAGATTGAGTTGATAAAGGATACTTAGCATAATAAAGTGGTTATTTTACAATGTAGAACACAATAAAATTAGCGTATAAATTATATCATCTTATAATCCACAGTGATGTGAAATTAAACGAAATGCAGTATCAGCAAATCATTTTCGAAATCTTCACACATGTATTTTTTATACCGAATGTTGAACTCCAGCAAAAATGCATTTTTTTTTTGTGCGTAAAGATTACAATATCTTACTAGGAAAGGGGGTGCAGAGCAATAATCGTTTGAGCAAGTAAATAAGTGAATGTAAATATCCTATAATGTTTAACATGTTAATATAATTCAAAAGTTCTGTTCAAACTTCTTAAAGTGATTGTAAAGGTAACAATAAAAAATAAAAATGACAAACATGTCTATACCTACCTGCTCTGTGCAGTGGAATTGCACAGAGTGGCTGTGAACCTCCTCTTTTCGAGTCCACCGGCACTCCTGGCCCCTCCCCTCTGTCCAGTGCCCCCATGGGAACCCACTTCCTATGAGGGCACTCGTGCGTGCTCACATCCGAGCCCCGCCCCCTGCTCCCTTGTCACTAGCTTTGATTGACAGCACTGAGAGCCAATGGCTCCCGATGCCCCAGCAAAGCCAGGGAGACCCAGAAGTGAGGAGAGAGAAGAGCTGCAGATGTGCACGGCTCTGAATTGAATGAGGGCTCAGGTAAGTAAAAGGGGGGGGGGGAATGCTGACACCTAAACATTTTTTACCTTAATGCAAGGTATGCATTAAAATGGAAGTCCACCTTAAATCTTAACACTAACCTCTCTAGCCCTGTAAAGAAAAATTCACTATACATACCTTTTCTGAAGCTGATCCAACCCGATCCCCAGAGGCGGAAGCTCTGCACATGACGTGGCTGACAATGGCTGTGAAATTAATGGGATGTGACATCACCCATAGACTTACTATGGCGCTTCTTTTGTTGATCATGTCCTCTGCACCCGGCTCTACACAGAAGCCGCAGCTGACAGTTCAGTGTGGGTTTGAGTCGGGGTGGCATCAGAAAAAGTATGTATAGTGAGTTTTTCTTTTCAAGGCTAGAGAGGTTAGTGTTAGAATGGGGGGGGGGGGGTCTATAGATGCAGGGATTTTAGATTTAGGGTGGACTTCCACTTTAAGGTAAAAAATGTTTAGGCTTTACAACCACTTTAAATCTGCAGCTTTCTTTATAGTATTCTAAAATATTTCTAATGGAAAAACACATTGAAGCACATTATCAAATCTCACTTGCATTAGCTCTCTGAAGAATGATACAAGGAAGATTGCTTTTCAGAGGGTGTATCGCAGACGGTGAGAAGGTGTTATGTCACCTCCTCATCACTTGTGTTAACCCATAAAAGCCTGCATTACCATGACACAGCCATGATTTAGACCCCTTTCACACCAAGGCATTTTACAGGCGCTTTGGCGCTAAAAATAGCGACTAAAAAGTGCCTGAAAAACGCCCCCTAATACTCCCCAGTGTGAAAGCCAGAGTGCTTTCACACTAGGGCGGTGCGCTTGTGGGACGGTAAAAAAAGTCCCGCAAGCCGCATCTTTGCAGTGGTGTGGGAGCGGTGTATTCATCGCTCCTATACTGCCCCTGCCCATTGAAAACAATGGGGCAGCACTCCCAAGGCACTGAACACCGCTTCGGGAGCGCGGTTAACCGGCACTTTTAACCCCTTGTGGGGGGGAGTTTCAAGTGCACCACTGCCGCCTGAATGGCAGCGCCATATCGCCGCTACAGCGAGCGGTAAAGCGCCGCAAATTCGCCTGAACACCGCTTCGGGAGTGCCACAAACTGGCACTTTTAACCCGTTTAACCCTTTGTGGGGGGTTAAAAGCACACCGCTATAATGAGCAGTAAAGCGCTGCAAATTAGCAGTGTTTTACTGCTAACGCTAGGGCGGCTCTGGTGTGAAAGGTGCCTTAGAAAAGAGAGGAACACATTTAGTCCATTATCTTTGTGTCAAATAGAATTACCATTCTTAGTTCAAAAGCTTTTTTTTTTTCTTGAGTAGTTCTTAAGTTCTCTTTAGGAACTAAAACATTCAGGTCTTCCATAGTGTGGTCTGGTTGTGAGAAATGATGTACCATGAGTGTGTAGACATCAATCTCCTTATGCTTGTTAATGGTGTGTCTGTGTAAATACATTCTTGTTTGTAATCTCCGTCCTGTTTTGCAACCATAAGATCCCCGATTGCATTTTTTTGATAGGATGAAGTATACAACAATACTGGAGATACTGCTGTATGATCCTGTGATACTGAATTTCCCTTTGGTATGTGTGCAATTTTAATGGACTAATTTGGCTGTACAAGTTGCCGTGTTTCTTTGTTCCTTTATTTGTGACGTCAGAATGAAGTTTCCTGCTGATTAGTGCATGTCTGAGGTTGGGTGGTTGACTGAAAGTTTGCACTGGGGTTTATTGGACAGTTTTTTTTTTAGCGTTATATTCTCTGTTATGATGGGTTGCAAATCTTTGATCATCTTTCTTATTCCTTCCAGCGCTGGATTTTATGTGGTTACTAAAGGTACACGGTTATTTGGATTGTTTTTACTCTTTGTATAGAAGGAGATTTTCTCTTTGGGGTTTCAGGGCTGTTTTCTCTACAGGTTTTCAGACAAACTAATCAGCAGGAAAATTCATTCTGATTATGAAGTCACAAACAAAGAGACCAAGCCTTGCAACAAAAAAAATGCTACAAATTGTGAAGTCAAATCAATCCATTAAAAGGATCATACAGCTCTACCTCCAGTAATGTAGTGTACCTCATTCAATGCAAAGAAAATGCATTAGAAAATCTGTGTGCACAATCAAGAGTGCTGCTTACAACGGAAGAATTTTTTTCTCTACCCATTCATCAGGCCTCTCCCTACCATTTTGGTTAGGAAAATCAAAACAGGGGTGTGAATATACTACTTACACACACACTTGCTCATACTTTGAGATGTGACAATTATGTACCGTGACCTCTTTCAGTGTCAAAAACAGACATTTTTAATGTAAGATGCCATGTTAAATGTCTTAAAGGAAATCGTCTCTCCAAATTTCTCATAAGTAATTCAGCTGGGAAACCTCCTGCACCCTGCTTGAAAGACCTGGGGGGGGGGGGGGGCTGAATTGGTCTTTAAAATTATTTTCCTAAGCTTTTGCGGATAGAATAATGAGCTAATAACTTAAATGGCTGTGGACAGAGCTAGACATGACTCTTAACTGATAAGGCTATCAACAGTGCCATTATGTAAGCAACTACAACAGTAGCAAGGGTTAAAACACTACAATGATTATAATGCAGAAGGAAGAGCCCTGTCACCCTACCAAAAGCACTGCCTATTCTAAAGCTCCACTGGCAAGATCAACATGTATTTACAAAATGTTAAAGAGGTACTTAGAAAAACCGAGTCATGGGGTATGTTTTACTATTAGAGTAGCCTACATCACATGTGATTTTACATACTTTAATCAATGACATCAATTTTTATATAAGTATGAACATTTATCAATGTAGTCTAATAAATCATTTATTTCCTGTGCATTACCAAAACGCTTTAAAAGGCAAGTCCATCCAAAATGAAGTACTTTGTTATGCCTTCAAACATGGACTTTTTCAGTGATATAAAAAAAAAAAAAAAAAAAAAGGGAAGGAAGAGCTGCTTGTGATAGTGAACGATTGATAGATAGTGAATGATTCAAAAAGCCAGCACCTTTCCATATCCAAAATGTTACTAGACCAGACCAACCCTTTATGATTGAACTTAGCAGTATGTAAGATATTTAAAAATAGTAACATATACGATTAACACATTTTTTGTTTATGGGCATAACTTAAATTGGTGCATGCAAGCAAGAAATGGCAAAGAAGAAAAAGACAAATCCAAAATGAACTAGAGAAAAGGTTAGAAAGCTGGCAATGTTCCCGATACAAAATACTAAGATAACATAATGTGTTAGGTTGGATCCTGTTTGGTTTAAATATTTTTTTTTAAATTGACATAATTGTTCCAAAATTATTAGAAGACTGTTATCTTCAGAAAGAAATATTGGCACGTTATTTATTGTGGTATCCAACGAGCGTAAAAAAATTATCTGTCTGCCTTTGTTGAGAAAAGTGCAGTGTTTATTAGGATATAGAAATAGTTTAAACAAGCACAAGCTCAATGTGGTGTTTTTCTTAACACAAAGAGGTCTTGTGGGCAAATATGTAACATGTGATATGAAGATATTTATGGTTTAAGTGGTATTAAAATGTAATATACTGCACCTTATCAATCCTTAGATGCATTAGCTCCATTGGCTTTCTTTCCTTAATTTTACCTGATAATTCGGGCAGTAACACAGTTCTGTCTCAGAGTGTCTCCACTCTGGATGAAGTAGTAAAGCAGACACCTCTGGACAGCAACAATATTAGCGCAGGGATAGGGTTGTGTTAAGCCTAGAACACACTATTTTTTTTTCCATTCAACCCAGCGGGCTTAACAACAAAAAGAAGAGCTTTGGAGGAGCTGCTGTACTAACTATGCAATGTATGTACAGCGATCTGCCCTGCTGAGCTATTGTGTTCTGACAGGGGGACCCGACCCCCACCAAAACACACTGGTCAGCGCTCTCAGACATTGGCTGAGAGTGCTGATTGGATGCTGATCAACAGACCTTTTTTAGTCATTACCCTTTGATAGAAGCCGAAAGGCCGGCTTTTGTTAGACCAGCTGCCGTACACATGGCTGCATGTTGGCCGGTTTCTGCTGAACCGGCCAATGCTGCCTGATATTCGGCCCTTTAGACAAGTAGACACAGATGGGCTTGACTGACAAATCAATGCTGAACTCCTTAAAGCAAACAGTTTGTTGTCCTATTGAGATAAAGGTTTTACATAAATGAATTAAAGCGGAGCACTGCAAGCCCCCATCAGTGGTAAATGGTTTATCTGGACAGCTTGGTCTGTTAAAGCAAGTTGAAAAATAGCAGATATACTGACTGGATCACCAGGTGAAAATAAAGCAAAAAACCCTAAAACTAATACAGACACCATATCTCAGAATTGGTGAGGTGCAAATACATTTTTATGTTTGGGTTTAATATCTGCCTTAAGAAAAATACAAACTAAAGAGTTACTGCCATGCAATGCAGAAAAACATGGTACATCCTGAGTTATCCAATTAATAAGCTATTAATACAAACCTATGGTAAAGCAAAGCTAAAAGTATAAAAACTTCCCTTAGTTTCAATAGTCTGATGGCCGGAACGTCCCTCGCTGACACTGGCATGTTCTTCCCAGGATCTTTTGGTTGTCAGTCTTTGGCCACTCTCATTGGCTGGCGCGGGGGCACAGTCATCCTGGCACACTGGTAGTGTGAAATGTACACTGAACTCTACATGCGCATCTCAGTTTACATTCCAGCACACAGGATTGTGGCTAGGCAGGTAAGAATGTCTCTTCTGCAATTAAAAAGTCTGCCTGTACACAATTTGCTTTAGATTTTGTTCTGATTTAACAGAAAGTATCAAACTGGAGACATGTGACTGTTGAAAAGCCAAATTTTCCCTAAACTGAATTTTTTTATGTTTTCCATAGTAACTACAAGTAAAAGGACATGTTGGTTTCTCACATCTCTAGCGTACTCCAGTAATGAAATATTCCATTCAGTTAACTTAGTTCTATCTAACTGCAATAATAATTACAAACTAAAATGTTGACGTCAATTAAGGGAAATGGCTTTTAAAGGCCAACTCTACCTTTTAAAGCATGTTGCATGTTATACACATGGCACCAAGTCAACTCCAGCCCTCACCATCTCCTGCCATAACGTGTGGGGGTTCTTTTCCCTAGCAGGTGCTGTCAGTTTTCAAGTTAGCATGGCTGTACGGCTGGATGTACATGGCTCCATCCTCACAACCATATCATTCAATCACAGAGATCAGTAAACAAACAAAATACAAGTACCATCTGTCACAGTGCCAGTTATCAATGGAGAGCAGTGGCGGCTGGTGCATATGGGGCGCTTGGGAGCCGTCTCCCCCCCCCCGCTGAGAAGAAAAAAAAAAAGTCAGCCCGGCCCCCCTGCAGGTAGCGTCGGTACATTGACTTTTCTTTTTTTTTTCCTTGGCTCCTTGCTGTCAGCTGACAGCAAGTAGTGAGCCGATTGGTCAGCCATTAAAGTCTATGTGTATGCGCTTACTATGTGTGTGAGCCTACACACATAGGTTGATTGGCTGCCCCCTGAGCCATCAGAGCCAATGACTCTCTGTCATTGGATGCTGTTGGCGGGGGGCGGCACTACGGTGGATGTGCTGCCTGTGTGATTACTCATGCAGGCACAGCACTCCCCGGGACTTCCGAGCAGACTGCCAGCGTGCTCTCCGCTAGCGCTGCCTCTGCATAATGTCAGCCCGCTCTCCATATGCCAATCTCTGCAACACTGCCAGCCTGAGCCTGTCTATTAGATGGAGTAAGTGCGGGACTTGTCCCGACCGGGGGGGTGACTGTATACCCTACCTGGGGCTCTGTATACTGCTATCTGGCACCCTGTATACTGCTACCTGGGACCCTGTATACCCTACCTGGCACCCTGTATACTGCTACTTGGGGCTCTATATACTGCTACCTGGCACCCTGTATACTGCTACCTGGCACCCTATATACTGCTACCTAGTACCCTATATACTGCTACCTGGCACCCTGTATACTGCTACCTGGGACCCTGTATACACTACCTGGCACCCTGTACACTGCTACCTGGGGCTCTGTATACTGCTACCTGGCACCCTGTATACTGCGACCTGGGGCTCTGTATACCCTATCTGGGACCCCTGTATACTGCTACCTGGCACCCTGTATACTGGTACATGGGGCTCTGTATACTCTATCTGGGAACCCTGTATACTGCTATCTGGGACCCTGCATACTGCTATCTGGGACCCTGTATACTGCTACCCGTGACCCCTGTATACTGCTATCTGGGACCCCTGTATACTGCTACCTGGAACCCTGTATACTGCTACCTGGGAGCCTGTATGCTGATATATGGTGATTCTGTATACTGCTATCTGGGGCTCTGTATACTGCTATATGGTGACTCTGTGTACTGCTATCTAGGGCTCTGTATACTGCTACCTGGGACTCTGTATACTGCTATATGGTGACTGTATACTGCTATATGGTTACTCTGTATACTGCTATATGGTGACTCTCTATACTGCTATATGGTGACTCTCTATACTGCTATCTGGTGATGCTGTATATACCACTATCTGTGATGCTGTATACCCTATCTGGTAATGCTGGGCTGTACACTCCTGACACAAGCGGTGGAAACTATAAGCAGTGGGTCTTATGAAAAGTGTGAGGGGTCAAAAAGGAAGGGCGGGGTCTGGCGCCCCCATCCTAAAATTTCACTAGCCACCACTGATGGAGCATGATTACCACACTAGTAGTCGATTGATACTTCCTCCAGTTCTCTAACTGAAAGTCTGTACTTCATTAAGGACAAAGAGCTGGAGGAAGAGTCTGCAAATCGCACAGGTGTGAATGAGTACTAAAGCAGAGATTCTGCTTGTTATGTCATTCTATACCTAAATCTGGCCATAGATGGGTATTTTTTTTTCACTCTGTCAACTGGATGAATAAAAACAATTAACAGATTCCTCCAATTACACACACAAATTGGGACATTGTACCCCAAGGGTGTCTCTCGCTGAGGTCAGAAAACATTGATCAGCAGCTGCAGCCGCTGAATGACAAAGGTTTTCCAACTTTTCTGTATGATAGAAGTCGATTGCTAGATTGACTTCTGTCGAAAAGTGATGGCCACACACTGAAGAATAAATTAAAGATTAGCCAAAACTCAGTCCAAGAGATATGTGTTCTCCTCTCCTTTCACTAAAGTTTTCCTCCTTTGATGCCACCACCACCCACCACACAATCTTCCGGTGTGGCAGGGGTTAATAAAACTAAGTAGAAAATGACGGCAACTGAGATGCTTCTTCTGATAAATCCTTATTTGGCACCAACAACAATGCTACATCTGAAAATCTAACGCATTTCGACTGAAGCCTTTCTCATAGCATACAAATTTACAACAACATCCAGTTTATATAGAAAAATATCCATTCCTCTTAAAAAAGGAGGCGGTAAAATTCCATTTAAATCAATTAATGATTAAAAACAAGTGGTTGGCAGAATGATGTTATTGTAAATTTGTATGCTATGAGGAAGGCTTTGGCCAAAACGCATTAGTATTTCAGATGTAGCATTGCTGTTGGTGCCAAATAAAGATTTATCAGAAGAAGCAGCTGTGACAGGCACTCATCAATATGTGTTGAGTTAAGAAAGCCCATTCCATTGAATGATCTGCCAATGCATGGCAACACAGACAAAAATGGATATATGATTTTTTTTTTTAATTCAGTGGAGCACAATATGTAGTATTTGGGGTGTGCTGTGGGGAAGGTCCGTTGACAGTTACTGTGTGAGTGCTGTTCACAGAATGTTGTGCATTGCGGTAACAAGCAACAATCACAATGCAACAGTGTAAAGGGAGCCTTAGGTTAGGGGTTAGTTCAATTTAATTTTTTATAGGATACAAATACAGTATTTGTACACTAAGAACATGTATACAGCCATGGCCAAAAGTTTTGAGAATGACACAAATATTCATTTTCACAAAGTCTGCTGCCTCAGTGTTTATGATGACAATTGGCATATACTCCAGAATGTTATGAAGAGTGATCAGATGAATTGCAATTAATTGCAAAGTCCCTCTTTGCCATGAAAATTAACTTAATCTCACATAAAACATTTCCGCTGCATCTGTGAAGAAGGCTTCAGGGTGCCCAATAAAGTCTAGGAAGCACCAGGACCGTCTTCCAGAGCTTGCTCAGGAATGGCAGCAGGCAGGTGTGAGTGCATCTGCATGCACAGTCAGGTGAATATTTCTGGAGGATGGCCTGGTGTCAAGATGGGCAGTAAAGAAGCCAATTCTCTCCAGGAAAAATATCAGGGACAGACTGATATTCTGCAAAAAGTATAGGGATTGGACTGCTGAGAACTGGGGTAAAGTCATTATCTCTGATGAATCCCCTTTCTGATTGTTTGGGACATCCGGAAAGAACCGTGTCCGGAGAAGAAAAGGTGAGCACTAACATCAGTCCTGTGTCATGCCAACAGTAAAGCATTCTGAGACCATTCATGTGTGGGGTTGCTTCTCAGCCAAGGGAGTGGGCTCACTCACAATTTTGCCTAAGAACGCAGCCATGAATAATGAATGGTACAAAAACATCCTCCGAGATCAACTTGTCCCAATCATCCAAGAAAAGTTTGGTGACCAACAATGCCTTTTCCTGCATGACGGGACATCTTGCCATAAGGCAAAAGTGAGAACCAAGTGGCTTGAGGAACAAAACATGGACATTTTGGGCCCATGGCCAGGAAACTCCCCAGAACTTAATCCCATTGATAACTTGTGGTCAGTCCTCAAGAGGTGGGTGAAAAACCCCCCAAAATTCTGACAAACTCTAAGCTTTGATTATGCAAGAATGGGCTGCCATCAGTCAGGATGTGGCCCATAAGTTGATTGGCAGCATGCCAGGACAAATTGCAGAAGTCTTGAAATAGAAGGGTCAACGCTGCAAATATTAACTCTTTGCATAAACTTAATGTAACTGTCAATAAAAACCTTTGACACTTACGAAATGCTTGTAATTATATTTCAGCATACCATAGTAGCATCTGACAAAAAAAATATCTAAAAACACTGAAGCAGCAGACTTTGTGAAAATTAATAGTTGTGTCATTCTCAAAACTTTTGGCTACGACTGTACTGTGAAAAGCATTATATTTTGTAACCTGCTAGATTTCTCAAATAAAGCCCAGACAGCATACATTTTTTGTTTTACTTAAAGAAAAAACACCCCTAGCACAGCTGTGATATGCTAAGCTCAGCTTCTCTGTTGATTTTTTTTTTTTTATAAACTTTTATGTAAAAGGGACAAGGGATGGCAGAAGACAAAAATGCTTTACTGCTTAAATCTGTTTCTGAAATTTTTATTTTATTTTTTACAGGTACTTGTATAGCACCGTCAATTTATGCAGCACCGTTTATATATATTTTACATTCAAATCAGTCCCTGTCCTCAAGGAGCTTACAATCTAAGGTCCCTAAACTCACATTCATACATACACATATTAGGGCCAATTTAGACAGGAGCCATTAACCTACTAGCATGTCTTTGGAGTGTAGGAGGAAACCAGAATATCTGGAGGACACCACGCAGGTACAGGGAGAAGATGAACACTCTGGTTGTAGTTTAACCGATGACTAGGGGGAAGTGCTAACTACTTTGCCACTGTGCTGCCCAATCTGTTTTACAACATAATCATAATCTTTGCTTTGAGATACAGTCACTTCTAATTGTGCGGTTCTGAGTGGTATTTAGATCACAGACCTACACTGCAATAGGTATATGATTAAACAGATACATATAATATATAATGCAGCCCTCAACCTCCACAGTATAAGTTTTCTAGTCTTTCTTGCACCAGTTGCCCCTTTAACCGTCTGTCTAATGCAGCCTTGATACCAATGCAGTAAGCTACCTTTCTATTGAGGGGATCCAGACAGCTCAGCAGGTTGAGAGCCCCCCATGTGCTTTCTGCAATTCTCTTCAGACACTGCTGACTTCACCACTTCAGCTCCCTGAGCTATCGATAGAGCTTCATTCAGGGAGGTAATTATGCCTCTCATCTTACTGCCCACAGACACCCACTCTGCTGTTAGCTCTCCTCCCTACTTCCCTCTGAGCTCAGCATCCCACAGCTCCTCTTACATGTCAAAAAACTAAGAATGCAGAGAGTGCAGTCGGAGCATGCACAGTATGAAAAGTGGTTGAAGGGAATAGCAGAGTGTGTAATCTAATTTTTCTACTGGTTAACACTGAGCTCACTGTCTGTGAGCCAGCCAGCGGGCTACCTACATGCACTTGTATATACAGGACATGCAGCACACTGATGGTTTTCACTGACATGGGTAATGAACTAATAAAGTTCAGACCAAAGACTTCACTGAGTTGTGCAGTCTGGCACCTCTACATTCTTTCCAATGACAGCAGAACACAGATACTGGGAAAATTCATAGCTGCTGCCCTGAGAAGAGCTTTTGCCCTCATTCAGACACAGTGAAAGTGTTTGTTGAAAGCTGCCCTCCAAATTTTGGATACATAGTTTTTCAGAAATTCCTAGGTCTCCTTGCTCTGTAACAGCTGGTGCAGAATAGAACGGGTTTCTGGGTATAGGTGAGCATTGATCTCCCCTATGACGCAGTCCTATGCCCAAGCACTGAAATATGGAGGATGAGAACTGGCTGAGGGAGGCCCAGTCTGTGCAAAGTCTCTTAACTGTGCAGGAGTGCCATCAGGTATATGGTGAGATCCAGTTGTCCATGTGTTCAGGATACCATCAGCCAACTGAGAACCGCTGCATATGGGAGCACCCGCTGGGGATACTTTATGTAGATTTTGACCTTCTTTGAGAGGTGTAAATGAGGCGTGCTTCTACTGAGAAAAGAGGAAGAGCGCTACTTTCTTGGGTGTCACCATTATGGTCAAGTTTGGATGCATTAATTTGCACTGAGCACTTTATTTGGACTGTACATTATGGACTTTTTGCACAATTGCTTATTTGATAACACTTGTATTTATAAGAGCGCAGTCTACTTTTCATCCCTTTTACTGCTCTATAGGCTGCCTGCACAGTGCCTGGGGCAAATGCACGTGCAAAAATCAAGAGAGGCTGCATGCAGATGGGTCTTTGATAGCATCTGAAGGAAGTCCATGGCCTTTTTCACATAGGGCGTATGAATCTGTCCCACATGGGGATGCACAGGTGTTCTGTGCATCCTTGTGAAGGCAAACACAAACTGTGTAAGATTTAGGGCCATGCATCTGCACCGATCTCAAATTGGGGGCAGTGGTTGTGTCCCAACTGCAATGGGACTGCCTGCATAGGGATGCATGGAAAATATGTGCACCATCATGCAGGTAAACGTGACCTTCACATGGTGTACAGATTCATACACCCCTTGTGAATGAGGCCTAAGTTTAAAAAGTATCTTGCGAGATCTGGATGACACTTGTATTTGCTGCACAAGCATAAAATGCCCACATAAACACAAGGTCATTAAAGTGTTAAGCAAACTCATCTCTGTGAAAAACGTTGTGGTCATGCTAGATTGTGCCCTCATCAAGCCAACTTAAAGTTATCTCAATGTTACACTAATCATTTACGCAAACCATTTTTTACCTACTCTACGCGCATTACAATGTAGCATCAAAGGGGAACAAAGGTCTTTTAAAGTAAAATGCGTATATTTGCTTTGAGCTTTAATATTCCGCTGCATTACATAGTCACAAGTCACACTAATGTGCTATCATTTTAACTAGCAGACTTTGTTGATTACACTTTGGGCCAAATCTTTGAGGGTGCACAAAATATGTAAACGTTGCATTAGAAAAATTACAAAAAAATGCAATTTTTTTTTACTATTGATTCTCAATAAATGCTAAAGAAATATAAACATATGTATCCAACTGTTCTCTCAAATTAAAGCCCTATTAGTTCTGGAAAAAAATCAACATATATTATTTTACAGTAGGCTACAAAGCTAAAATATATAATTCACTATACTGAAATCTCACCACAATGAGGGCCTGCCACTATTAAACCACATTAAATGCAATAAGTTGCCTTCTGGGCCCTGCCATGTTCCCACCAATTGACTAAGGCATATTTGTATGGCATTCTTGTATATGGAAGAGGTAGCTGAAGATTGTGTTTAAGAAACCTATCACTGTATTTATGCTTTTGTTGAAAAATTTGTATTTAACATTTTTTTTCTTTGACATTTTGCTGCAAATTGCGTTCTGAAAAATTGCACTTCAAAGTCTAAGTTATAACCCTTTCCAAAAACATTGAAGGGTCAGCTTTTCTAAATAGAAACATTTTGGGGTATGTTCTGGGACCCTGCCACTCCTGAGCCATTGTAAATGTAGTAGTATGGTGCAAAAAAAAAAATTGAACATGTCAGTTTTTAGTAATTAACGGCAGACTGGGCCCTACCATTATCACACAATGGGACTAGGACATACTTATGTGATGTAAATAAGTAGTAGTACAAAGTATTTTACAGCATAATTACCTACTTATATAAGAAAACTCCAAAAAAAAAAACTAAAAACAATAATTTAAAATTAACTGTCTTTTTGCATTTTTTTTTTTTTTTTTACTATAATTTTAAGTAACCCGAATACCAATAAAAAAGACATCTTTGCATAAGTTTCACCATTTGTTCTCTCAAAAAAAGCTATAATTTAAAGACAATCTATCACATGTTCAAAACCTGAAAAAAGCTGGGATTCAAGGGGGTTTATGTGGTTAAAGCATACAGTACTGTATCTAGCCAGTACACTATGGATCTTCCAAATTGCATCCTAAAGTTTATTTTAGCGATCACATCATATCAAAGAATTGCAGTGTTTTGAGTCACATGCCTGATGATCACATCACTGATGAAGTACTGTGTAGCCCTGAAACATCACAATTCTTTGCTGTGATGAGATTGCTTTAATAAACTTTTGGGCTCTATTTTGAGCATCTACAGTGTGTCTGCTATATATGCTTTAGCTAAGTTCTGACAATGTAACTCATTTTACAATACTAGGCCCCTTTGGGGAACTGCAGCATAAAATATGAGTTGTGGCATTAGTAGTAATGCCCAGTACTCAAACAGCTGCAACTGCAATATGATGCACAAAGCTGACTTTGCTGAATAATGTTAACACCACCATTGCAGATACGTTTAACTTAACACAGCAAAGTTTAGCCATGACATACACAAGTGCACCTCAGAGAAGAACTATTTACTGACCATTTCATTTTGACATTTCAAATACCTCATTAGGGAAAATAAAGAGGAAATTAACTTCTTTCAAACAATATATTTCATGGTTCTTTACAACACCAGATAGCTAGGATATCAGTTTCCTTTTTGCCATACAAGTCCCTTGGTTGGCCCCCTGTGCTAGAGGGATTGATACGGGTGCCCTTTTTACTCTTTTATTTAAATGACCCTAATGGCTGTATACAGACCATAGGGCCCCCAGTCTATGCCTGTAACTCTGATCTATTTAGCTGCAACATAACTTCTATTCACTGGTGTAGGTATAGTGTGCCTCATGCTGTATGTGCATTGCTACTGTTCTTCACATGTAAACTTTGAGATTATGCTATTCCTACGCAACATAATATAGTTTTAATACAAATTTTCAACTTTGCAGCTATTAAACAAAAAGTAATGCAAACTGTTGGAAGAATAAAATACTGCAAACACACTGGCACTCAACCAAAATATACATATAGCAGATGATAAAATATATTTTAATGTCTTACGTATGTTAAAAATAAACATTCAGGCTTTCTTGCATTTCTGTAGCATTCTGACTAAAAATGCTAATAGACCTTATTTAAAAAAAAAAAAAAAAAAAATTGGAAGGAAAAATGTCTGTGCTCCCCACATAACATCTCAGCTGCTATTTTTATATAGGTTGGGAAAATAAAAACTAGAATCTGATTCACTGCAAAAGACAGCTCAGACTTCTATCTTCTAGATATTTTCTCTGCATGATGGATACTGCTTTTCTGTAAAACGATTCCATTTTGGTGAGTTTTGGTAAGAACAGTCCTTCACTCATTCAGATTCCGATTCAGTACTGATTGGATAGCAGAGTCAAGTCCTCTGTGCAGTATAAAAGCCAGACTACTGCACTGTACAGTAAAAGGAGATGTAATTCAACAGATACAGTAAGTGATATGGTAATATGAAAAGTGAGATAGGTGTTAGACAAGAAAAGGTTATAAAGATGACATAGTTATAAGGAGATAAATAGGAGACAGCAGATTACATGAATATACTTCCATAAAATACAATGGTAGAAATGAGAATACCTCAAAGTGAGATGGCAACCAACCACCTGAAACGTTTCAATGGTATCCATTTGTAAATGCCGTTGCAATCAAAGGCCCCTAAAAGTGTACAATTGTTGAGTTTTGTCAGTGCCCTATTCAAAAGTACAGTCCTATGCAGTTCATCTAAATATTGTAGGGCTGGCATGAATGTGCATTTTTCATACATACTGCAACTGATCCAGAGTCCATTTATTAACTTCATACTCTGCACAGCACAGCTGTGCCAATGGTGCATGTGGTAAGGAAAATTAATATCACCATGGGTTTAGACAATAGAGTTAGGCAACCAGTAGCTGCTGCTGTGAGTTTTAACACAACAGCTGGGAAGCCACGGATTGCTTTGTTAACAAACAAATGTATCAACTACAAGTAAAAAATCCACTAAAAACAGCTGCCAATCTTCCCTCATCTGTGCATTGTAATGGCCTTGCAGAGAAATATTAGCAGAATGAAACTGCAAGCTGAAGAATATGCTTTCATCTGAGCAGCCCAGAGGTCACACTAGTCAAGCTTTAAAGCACAGAGGGCTTTTCCAGTAGGTGAGGTATAAAATGAGACAAGTTTGGAGGGGTGAGAGAGGGTAATTTACCTTAGTACTGCTGTTAGCTGGATGGTAATGCTTCCCATTTGATAGTACAAGCCAACTAGATGAGATTTTTAAGGTTACTATGGTGACATGATAATCGGAAGAGGAATTTGACCAGGTTCAAAGGGTTAGTGATTGAACTGACACTGTACAAGAAAATGCAGCAACTGCTAAGACAGAAAAACGGTATGGAGGTTCCACAAAAAGGATATAAAACACAGTCAAGTATATTTTTCTTATTTTAAAAGTGTGCTCATACCCATAAAAATAAAAGGCTGGTAAAACTCGTGCTATTGTTCAGTGGAAGATTAGTTTTTCTGCGTGGCGTTTGTGTTCACTGTTAAATAAAACACTTTAAATAGGCCCGCAAAGCCTTATAATTACTGCACTAAGTACAAATATGTTAAATCTCTGATGCAATATAAGAAATGGATGATTTGTAAGAGGCGATTACATTGTGCATCAGACACAGGTATAAATCTATACATGTACTAATATAAAAAGTGGGCCAGGTGTGTTATGGGACCACAGAGAAGTTAGTTGCATTTATCTTTTTTAAGAGTATAAAAACAGAGGACTCATGGAGTGGGGTAGAGTTATAGGGGACATCCAAAAGACATGTCCTTCAAAGCTTTACAGTGTTCATTCACCTGAAGAAACCCAGGATCTATGAATATCACAGCTGTGTCCGCGTCTCTAACACTGAGAACTGAGCAATCAAAGACCGCTGTTCGGTCAGTTGTCAGTCACCGCTGTCCCCCCCCCCGCACTCACTGAAGCACTGGGCTGTGGAAGGGCTGGCTCAGGCTCTCAGTGGCTAGTTAAGAGGCTGAGGCAGGTGCCGGTCCAGGCATCTGGGTGGATAGTTGCAATCCTTCCTGATCCTGGACCTACTTTGCGATATCAGCCGACTGCGGGCTTCAGGCCACTGTCTGTTGAAAACAGGTCACAGGAGTGCAGAACGAACTACACTTCTGTGATCCACAGGAGAAGTACAGCTAAACAAGCTTTGGCTGTACTTCTCCTCTAACATGCAGTAAGAGATGCTCTTACATAAAATGCAGCATATGGCACTTCAAAAGGAAAATTCTTATTAAATAGTTTCACTGATGTTAATCTGTTTGGACTTCAAAATGTGCACAAGCAAACAGAATGCATTCTTCGTGAAAATAACTACTGAATACTAACATCTGAAAGGCCACTGTTGATTACTATATCTTGTAAATAACTGTATTTTGTACTGCTTTAATGCATAAGTCTCCCAAGTCAGGCCAACAGAGACATCCCAAGTCAGGCCAACAGAGACATCCCAAGTCAGGCCAACAGGGACATCTGCTTCCCTTATTCTCAAATTTCACCTTTAGTAAAATCAATGTTAAGAGAATTGGTACTTCTTTAAGGTAGGCCATAGATTATGTGATTCACTTGATTCCTCCATCAACACAGTCACGGTTGATGGGGGAATCCCTCCCGCAGCACTATTTTGTTCTGCTGGCAGGAGCCTTTCCTGATGGCAGAACACAATGATCACTGCAAGCAGCTATAGCTACCTGCAGTGATCATATGCAAAAAATCAGACAGGCTGGTTGTACTGAACCAATCGATGTATTGGCTTCTGATCAACCAGCCTGTCCATAGATGGATCAAATCTTGGCCGGTGCCTGCTGAACCAGCGGAGATTTGATCCATCTATGGCCGGCTAAAGTGCTAAAATGATGACACAGGGGATTAACTAACCATTTCTATTAAACAAAGCAAAGGGAAAGGACCCTTTCTGTAAAATGTAAAAGAACATATATGTGGGGTTATTGTACCAATATAGATGCTGTTACAGGTCATTACACTGTACAGTCTGTTAGATCTGGCTTCTGTGAATAACTATATAACTTCAGAATAATTGCAAAATGTTTGAACAAATTGATTCTCAGACTACAGTGTCTGATCGTCTGGTGATGCTAAAATGTCTGATTGACTGAGGATAATGAGACATGGCTCAAAAGAAACTGGAAAGTTAACTGTTAAGTTGAAATGTATTTTAAGGTTTCATTTATGAAATTTCAGCCTGTAATTTTAATGGGTATGTTTTCCAGTCAAAAGTCAATTAGAATAAAACCAAAATATCTAAAACAAATAATTGTAAAATAAAAGCTATCTATAAAGAGCGATTTCCATTCACCAAATGCACTCTAACACTTAATAAAGGAAATAGTGATCCTGAATCACTGCTTGACAATAGGTCCAAAGGGTGGATTACATATCTAAGGGTGTCTCTAAGGGGTCCTGAAAAACTAAAAGGTATAGTAACGATATTAAAAAAATATATATAAAAACATACAAAATGACTAAAAGTAAGGGCAATGAAAAGTGGTATTAAACCCAAAACTAAAACTCTAATATATTGCAGCTTGCCAATCATCAGATGCGGTGGCTGCATTTGTTCTTTTTTAGGCTTTTTCCCCTCTTTTCACCTGGTGATCCAGCCAGTAACACACCTTCTGCATTAGAGTATCCCCACAGGATGAAGGAGCGTAGGGTACACAGGAGACAACAGCATTGTCAGTATAGGAAGGGTAGTGATATACAGCTGTGCTCATAAGTTTACATATTCTGGCAGAATTTATGATTTTTTGGCCATTTTTAAGAGAACATGAATGATGAAACAAACTTTTCATTCACTCGTGGTTAGTGTTTGGCTGAAGCCATTTATTATCAATCAACTGTGTTTACTCTTTTTAAATTATGACAACAGAAACTACCCAAATGGCCCTGATCAAAAGTTTACATACCCCAGTTCTTAATACCGTGTATTGCCCCCTTTAACATCAATAACAGCTTGTCTTTTGTTGTATTTGTGGATGAGACTATCTTCTTAGATGGTAAAGCTGCCCATTCCTCTTGGCAAAAAGCCTCCAGTTCCAGGAAATTCTTGGGCTGTCTTGCATGAACTGCACGTTTGAGATCTCCCCAGAGTGGCTCAATGATATTGAGGTCAGGAGGCTGCTATGGCCACTCCAGAACCTTCACTTTTATTCTGCTGTAGCCAATGACAGGTGTTTTGGATCTGTCACGTACCTGGTGGAAGAGTCTGGCTTATGCAGCGGGCAACCTCCCTTACGACCCTGACTCGGGAACCTCTGGTAGAGTAGACAGGTGGCTCGAGAGTGCAGGATGGCACGAGGGTCGGACTGGATCACTGGTGTTGATAGGAAGTCCGTTGGTGCGCTCGTGCACTAGTAGCGAGGTAGTACAGGCTGGGTCGTGAACCGGGCTGGTGGTGCAGTACAAGAGGAGCAGGCAGGTGGGTAGTTGGATCCAATCAGGGTCATCAACAGGTGGGCAGCAACGGTATCCGAGGATCAGGTAGGAGAGTGGTCGTAGGCAAGCCGGGGTCGGTGCAGGTGGAAATCAACAAGGTCAGGCAGGGCGGGTCACAGAAACAGGTAATCAGGTACAGATAGCTCAGGAAACACACACTAAACTCTGCAGATCAGACAGCACTTGCTGCAGGGCATGCACAGTTGAAATAGAGCCGTTTCACGTGAGCGCGCGCGCGTGAACGTGCAAATAGCGCTAGAAAGTCCAGGAAATGCAGGATTTTCTCCTAACAGGATCATTGTCATTTTGGAATGTCCAAGTACATCCCATGCTCAGCTTCCTGGCTGACGAATGCAAATGTTTCTCCAGTATTTTTTGATAACATACTGCGTTCATCTTGCCATCAATTTTGACCAAATTTCCTGTGCCTTTGTAGCTCACACATCCCCAAAACATCAGCGATCCACCTCCATGTTTCACAGATCTTGTTGACCCCTCTCCAAATATAGCCTTTATGGTTGTTGCCAAAAAGCTCAATTTTGGTCTCATCACTCCAAATGACTTTGTGCCAGAAGGTTCGAGGCTTGTCTCTGTGCTGTTTGGCGTATTGTAAGTGGGATACTTTATGGCATTTGCGTAGTAATGGCTTTCTTCTGGTGACTCAACCATGCAGCCCATCTTTGTTCAAGTGCCTCCTTATTGTGCATCTTGAAACAGCCACACCACATGTTTTCAGAGAGTCCTGTATTTCACCTGAAGTTATTTGTGGGTTTTTCTTTGCATCCTGAACAATTTCCCTGCCAGTTGCAGCTGAAATTTTAGCTGGTCTACCTGACCTATGTCCTGAGAGACTTTTGT
>BLSH010286071.1:2575217-2601481 GCA_018402905.1 Glandirana rugosa | reverse complement strand
TGCCCAGGCCTAAAGCTGTCTAAGGGGGCCCACAATTTCTGATGGCTGTCCTGGGTACATCGGTATGCTTGGACCATACAAGGCCTTAAACACAACAGCATTCAGTATTTTTATTTTTTACTTTGATGCAACAATAGGTAGAGAAAAAGGATTTAAAAAAAAAATGCTTAACAGTGTAAAAATTGCCAATGTTTTAAAAAAGTGTATAAAAAGCTGCCCTGTAGTGAAACATGCTGGAGAACCAGAACACTGGAGTGCAGTGGTCTATCCTTCCAATCAACAGCACTTACACTTCATGAATAGTGCTTTTCATTGGAGCAATGTGCATGGGGCATGAAAACAGATACAGGACAGTTTCAATCATTGTTAGGCCCCTTTCACACAGGGCGGACTCTGGCAGGCAATCCGCCGGCTCAGCGGGGGATTTGTCTGCTGATTGCCGCTGAGCAGGAGGATGACAGGTCTGTGTCCGCTCCACTGATGCAGAGCGGACAAGGAAACAACCCGCTGTTCTCTATGGCGCAGTAGGATGGAAACTGACCGCCTGTTAGTTCCCATCCCATCCACCAGGGAACGGATCCCCAACAGTCTATTTTTAGAGGATTGAATGTTGGTGGGTATGCCAGACACATTACCCCCACTCCATAGAGAGCCATGGATGGTCCAATCAGGTCCGCCTGAAAAACTGACATGCAGATCAAATAGGGGCCTTAACCACAAACACATAATAAAACATAAAACAATGCAATATTGTTTACTTGTTATCCACAAAAACTAAAACAAGTAAATTAACCACTTAAGGACCAGGCCTATTCTGCCAATTTTTGTTTACAAGTAAACATCAGGGTTTTTTGCTAGAAAATTACTTAGAACCCCCAAAGATTATATATATTTTTAGCAAAGGCCCTAGAGTATGAAATGGCGGTTTTGCAATGTTTCATGTCATATGGTATTTGTGTGCAGTGGCTTTTCTAACGCTTTTTTTTTCTTGCAAAAAAATGCACTTCAATGATTTAAAAAAAATCCAATATGTAACCCATTTTTTTTTTAAATATGAAAGATGATGTTACGCCGTAAATAGATACCCAACATGTCATGCTTTAAAATTTAGCATGCTCGTGGAATGGCGCCAAACTACGGTATTTAAAATTCTCCATAGACAACACTTTAAACATTTTTACAGGATACAAGTTTAGAGTTACAGAGGAGGTCTAGTGCTAGAATCATTGCTCTTACTCTGACATTCACAGCGACTCCTCACATGTGTGGTGTATTCTATTTACATATGTGGACGTGACCTACATGACCTTCTTTCTTATTATTTATTTTATTACATTTTTTTTTTCATTTTTACACTGTCCCTTTAAAAAAAAAAAAAAAAGATCACTTTTATTCCTTTCACAAGGACTGTAAACATCCCTTGTGATAAAAATAAGGCATGACATTTATGGAGGGATCAGGGGTCAATAAGACCCAACATCTCTTCTCTACAATGGAAAGCAAAAAAACATTGAACTGATGCTTTAAAAAAAAAAAATTGGCTTTTACAAGGGCCGTGAACCAGAAGTGGCGTCATGGCGTTGCTTCGGGCCTCCTAGGCCATAGAGATGAGCGAAGGACATCCTTCCTCTGCTTATCTCTATGGCCTGCCGCTGCAACTGCCAGATTGGTTCTTGGGCTTCCCAGGTAAGCCCAAGAACCACTGGAAAGTGGCAGGAGGGGGTCGCCCTAATGAGCCACTTGGATCACTTTTATCAGAAAGAGCGGTAGCTGCAGAAAATCCTAATACCGAAGTTATGGAATTTGGTTGCAGCCATAGTATTAAACGTCAAAGTAATGACGTATTTTCCCAGTTAGGCGGTTGGTAAGTGGTTGCGTGTACATAATAGTCACTATGATATAAATATGTTTTTTCTGCTTTCTTTGTAATTTGTTATACAGTGCAAGACAAGGTTGACAAAATAAATGGAAATAGGTATTACAGACATGAAAAAAAGGTGGTTCCACCCAGCACTTAATACCTACTTTTTATGTTTTTGAGGTATCCTAATGTCTTTTTAAGACACCTCAAAAACATAAGAAGCCATGTACAGTTCATACAGCACTGTGCAGTGTTTCTGAAGTATCAAAAAAAGTGACACAGGTCTGTACTCTCTTTGTAATCTGTTACATGGTACAAGGAAAGCTTGGCAAAAAAAAATTTAAATATACACCAAAAATACAGCAGCCCAACTCTGGATACAATCTAAGACTGCTTAGGGGCACAACAGCTTTCAATAGCTTACATAGAAAGCAGTCTATTTATTTAGCAGATGTGAAAAAGTAATAATCTAATGTTATGAAACATACTAAGGCAATCCATTTGCCCAGTAAAATGTTAATGCAAAAGACAAACCATATGGAAAGGTGGCTACAGTCTTACAACAATGATAGAAAACTGGCGTAACAGAACTAGGTCTTAGGCATGAATGTACTCAAAGTTCTGTTATAGATATGTGTTTTTTTTATCCAAAAGTGCAGAACACAAATTTGGTTTTATATTTATATATATATATATATATATATATATATATATATATATATATATAAATAAAACCAAATTGGTGTACACAAATACACACAGTATATACATCTTCATTTTCAATGCTTTAAATAATCCAGTAGAAATCATAAACATATTTCAATGCATTTAGATTCAAGAGTTAGCCTAAGAACTGTTGGTTATCTTATTGGGATACTTATACATTTTATGCATTGAGACTCAGCAAGCACCATTAGTTTGGTAAAATAGCATACAATGGAGAAAATAAGTATTTGATCAATGCAGATTTTGAAAGTTTGGCCACTTACAAAGAAATGAAGTGTCTATAAATGTTTATCATAGGTGTATTTTAAGTGATAGAGACAGAATATCAACCAAGAATCCAGAAAAAAACATAAAATGAATGCTATAAATGAAGTTGCAGTTCAATGAGTAAAATAAGTATTTGATCCCCACGCAAAACATGGCTTAGTACTTGGTGGAGAAACCCTTGCTGGCAAGCACAGAGGTAAGACATTTCTTGCAGTTGGTGACCAGGTTTGGACACATCTCATGAGGGATTTTGGTTCACTCTTCTTTACAGATCTTCTCTAAATCCTTAGGGTTTCTTGGCAACTCAAGTTTCAGCTCCATCCATAAATGTTATATGGGATTAAGGTCTGGAGGCTGACTAGGCCACTCCATGACCTTAATGTGCTTCTTCTTGAGCCACTCATTTGTTGCCTTGACAGTATGTTTTGGGTCATTGTCATGCTGGAAGACCCATCCACCACCCATCTTCATTGTTCTGGCTGAGGTAAGGTGGTTCTCATCCAAGATTTTACAATACACGGCCCTGTCCATTGGCCCCTCAATGCAGCAAAGTCGGCCTGTACTTTTAGCAGAGAAACAGCCCCAAAGCATCATGTATCCACCTCTGCGCTTGTCTGTAGGAATGGTGTTCTTAAAGTCATAGTCAGCATATTTCTTCTTCCAAACATGGCGAGTCACGTTAATGCCAAAGAGCTTAATTTTAGTCTCATCTAACCACAGCACTTTCTCCCAATCCTTCTCTGAATCATTTAGATGTTCAGTGACATGACTGTACATGTTTCTTCTTGAGGAAGGGGACTCACCGTGTTTGGAGGAAGAAAAATGCTGACTATGACCCTAAGAACACCATCTCTACAGTCAAGCATGGAGGTGGAAACATTATACTTAGGGGCCATTTCTCTGCTAAATGTACAGAACGACTTTGCTGCATTGAGGGCCAATAGATGGGGCCATGCATTGTAAAATCTTGGATGAAAACCTTCTTCCCTCATCCAGAACACTGAACATGGGTCATGGATGGGTCTTTAAGAATGACAATGGCCTAAAACATACCACTAAGGCAACAAAGGATTAGTTCAAGAAGAAGCACATGAAGGTCATGGAGTGGCCTAGCCAGTCTCAAACCTTAATCCTGTAGAAAATTTATGAAGGGAGCTAAAACTTTGAGTTGCTAAGCGTCAGCCTGTAAAAAAAGAGTGGAGCAAAATCTCTCCTGGTCACTAACTACAAGAAACGTCTTACCTCTGTGCTTGCCATTAAGGGTTTCTCCCCCAAGTACGAAGTCATGTTTTGCTTGGGGATCAAATACTTATTTTACTCACTGAACTGAAACTAAATTTATAACATTTGTATCATGTGTTTTTTCTGGATTTCTGGTTGATATTCCATCTCTATCATTTAAAATACTCCTATGATAAAAATTATAGACCCTTCATTTTTTTTGTAAGCGGGTAAACTTACAAAATCTGCATAGAGATCAAATAATTCTTTTCCCCACTCTATATATCAAGACAATCTAAAAAAAATAACTAAAACAAGAAACACAGTAGCACCACTTACAGCCTTTAATATTTCCAAACTTAAAGCAACCTCTGACACTTAACTATTCCCTACCCTAACGCCTAAAATGACCCCTTATCACTTAACCTTAAATTGAACCCCCCAAAACCAAACCCTAAACTGAACCTCAACTTATACAAAACATCCTAGATTGTAAGCTCTAATGAGCAGGGCCCTCTGATTCCTCCTGTATTGAATTGTATTGTAATCGTACTGTCTGCCCTAATATTGTAAAGCGCTGCGCAAACTGTCGGCGCTATATAAATCCTGTATAATAATAATAATAATAATCCTAGAACTCTGACCCTAACTCTACACTTACCTAAGCGATAAAGGATTCCCAAGGCTGAACTAAATTTAGTTAGAAGGGCTAAAGGTTTTTTTACCTTCATGCATTGTATGCATGAAGGTAAAAAACCTTCAGTGTGCATGCAGCTCCCCCTCAGCCGCCCCTAATACTTACCTAAGCTCGATCCCAATCCAGCGATGTGCATGAGACCCGAGGCTCTCCCGGGTCTCTCCCTCCTGATTGGCTGAGATGCAGCAGCAGGGAGCCATTGGCTCCCAACTGCTGTCAATCACAGCCAGTGAGGCAGGAGCGGGGGGCGGAGCCGCATTCTCTGTCTTGTGCACTCAGCAAGGGAGAAGGGTGCAGAGTGTCGGTGGGGAACCTGAGAAGAGGAGGATTGGGGCTGCTCTTTGCAAAACCACTGCGCAGAGCAGGTAAGTATGACATGTTTGTTTTTTTTTTCATTTACAATCACTTTAACCACTTCCACACCGTGTGCAGTATATTTATTGCGGCAGTGTGGACGTGTCCCGCTAATCGCCGTAAATAAACGGCGATTTGTGGAGTGGCCGCTAGGGGTTGTGCCTGCCGCACTCCGGAGGAGTGTGCCCGCGGCTCGGGTGGACCCAAAGTCCGCCGGCGAGCCACGATGAGCGGCCAGAGCAAAGAACGGGAACCGCCGATGTACACACGGTGGTTTCCCGCTCTTTCAGTGGGGACATAAGAGATCTACTGATCCCTGTCATTGGGATCAGTTAGATCTCTTATGCCCATAACAGCCCAGCCCCCTCACAGTTAGAACACACCTAGGGAACACAGTTAACCCTTCACTACCCCCTGTAGGTTAACCCCTTCACTGCCAATGACATTTATACAGTAATCAGTGGACATTTAAATTTCTGATCGCTGTAAAAATGTCATTGGTCCCAAAAAAGTGTCAAAATGGTCCGACATGTCCGCTGCAATATTGCAGTACCGCTAAAAATCGCAGATCGCCGCCATTACTAGTAAAAAATAAAAAAAACAATAAAAATCCCAGAAAGGAATTCTCATCATCCGTAAATGCAGCAGCATTTGCGCAAACCAATCAATAAATGGCGATTGCGATTTTTTTAACCAAAAATATGAGGAAGAATATAAATCGGCCAAAAACGATGAAAAAAATGTTTTTTATAGTTTTTTTGGATTTGTAGTTTAGCAAAAAGTAAGAAATATGTTTTGTTTTGCAAAATTGTCGCTCTATTTTTGTTTATAGCGGCGATCAGAAATGACGCAGAGGGGATCAAATACCACCAAAAGAAAGCTCTATTTGTGGGGGAAAAAGGACGCAAATTTTGTTTGGGTACAACATCGCACAACCGCGTAATTGTCAGTTAAAGCGATGCAGTGCCGAATCGCAAAAAGTGCTCTGGTCCTAACATGGGAAATCCTTCCGGGGGTGAAGTGGTTAAGTTAGTCTTAAGTCCATATTTAATCTTAAATCCCTCTCTATCTGTCAGGGATTAGCATTATAACTATTGTGAATTTAGAAGGTGAATGTCAACAAAACAGCACGTGAAACAGTTAAATGCATTCAGACAAGAAACGACCTGGTTTCAAACTTTTTTTCAAGACTATGCCGTAAATGATACTGTTGCCTCAATGACCATCTGACACTTGGTTAAGAAAATATGGAGGTGGCATTAAAAATAAGAATATAAGAGTTCTAAATAAGAGGACTAAAAGAGTAATAAAGTTTTAGGAGTTCACGAGAACTGATGTGAGATGTGCTGAAAACCGTCCCACTAAATAGTGCAATATCTATCCAATTAGCAAGATACTGTTGTTGTTTTTTTGTATAGCCCACACATTATCTTGATTTTTTTCATTAAGTACCACCTATTTGGTCATTAAGGAAGCACCTATTTTTTTAAGGTACACTATGAATTAAAATATCTATAATATTAAATATATACTTTTTAAAACTGCAGGGAGTTCATTCATTCCTACAAAAACGTCTAATTTGGTTATGGCAATCTTGTGATCCTGACTTCTCTGCCAGGCAGTTAGTCCTTGGCCTAACCTTTTCCCTGATGGTCTGCTGTAAAGGATTCATTATCCAATTGGGGAGTAAGAATATTGGCAATGCATTATAAAGGTGTCTGAAATGCAAGGGAGCTTCCCACTTTTGAAAACGTCACCAGGAAGTGATGAAACATGTCAAGCTGAAGGCTACCAAACGTCGCTACCGGCCAAGGGAAGTGGAACGCACGCAGAGGGATTCAAGCGTCCACTGTCCCCAAAGACTGCATGGGCTGTTTTATGTTTTTACTGAAATACCGGCAAATAGAACGATTTTGTATGCTAAATAAAGAGTTTAAGATTTTACACATGCAAGATCTTTCTTTAACAAGCGCAATACCTGCATTAGAAGGATCCCAGGAGATTCATGCGCAGTGGAAGGACCGGAACGAAGGGAGGTTACCCAACCATAATAATGGTCCAGGTCTCCTTACAAATGACCTAAAAGCCTGCAAGACTCCTTTTGTCGTACAGCATAGGAGTCCAACCTATCTGGTGAGTGCGGGCTGATGGCATGTGGATCACAAAAGTCAAGAGTCTGAAGAAGCACTTAGAGCACTGAAGCACTTTATTGGGACTTTTTTTATATATAATATTTCTATACTGCATTCAGTTGATATAATATTCGTATAGCATCATCATTTTTATATATTTTTCACATTTTTATTTTCGTTGGCATTTTTGCACTTAATTGGCTTCTGTATTTTCACATTATATGTCCACTTACACAAAAAAGTGGAACATTTTGCAATTTTCATAGCACTTATATAGCACTTTATGTTAACAAGGAGGAACATGTATTGGTAATTGCTCAATATAGGGAGGAGGAGCGCTGTAATTCTTTTAAACACTGTTAGAAAATTAAAGCAGCTGCAGATTGAAAAGGAAAGGTAATTTTTAATAACATTCAATTACAATTTGACTTGCATCGCAATTATATGCACTATATTATTTTTTCTTTATTTGCTATTTTTTTCCCCACGAAAGTGGAGTTACCCTTTAACATTACTACATGGCCTCATACGTAGACAGGATGTATCAAACACTAACACTTTGTAGATCTCTACAGCTGCCACCCATTTGTAGAAGGAGGGGGAACGTTGGGATTTATAAATTGGAAAGCAGACAGTAAATAAACACCCACCAGTTCTCTGAGCTGTCGGGATTGTATGCAAACAAGGGCAATTAGAGACAAATAATAATAATGGAACAGTCTTAAATAAGGCTCTTGCATGATCCAGGATTTTTCCTTTCTTCTCTTTCTTTTAATAATGAACAAAGTCAATTCACAAGTGTACATGAACATGGAACTACCTGGAAAGCTGGTGTTCAAAAGTATAAACAAGCAATTATTTTAAAAAGAATGTGATGATATAAATGCCATAAATTAAGCCAGCACATTTGTTGTAATATTTTTAATGCACTTCAATAAATCATATAAACTAGAAAATCACCAAGTGTAGAGGTCCTCATAAGGGCCTTTGCTAAGGGGCTTTTGTTCCCCTCAATTGTGTCTTGCACCCTCATACAGGTCTATGGGAATGTAAAACCCGATTAAGGGTAGATTCACAAAGCAAAATGCTTTTACCCTATCTGGTTGGTTCACACTACCGTGCAGTGGTGGTGTGTGCTGAAAAAAAAATAGTGCATGCACTACTTTTTTTCAGCACAGCATGGTGTGAGACAATGTGCCCTGCAGCCAATAGAATTTAGTGACATGTCACTGTGTGATATTTAAATAAAGTTTGTTTAAAAAAAAAAGTGAACAGTGTGATGTACTTGATTGGTGCATCAGCACTGTTGTCATCCCACCGCACACCAACCAATGTGTTGTAATGCAGCTGTGAATTTACACTGAGGCAGATCAAGTCAAATTCAGGTCAGAAGGAGGTCACCTGCAGGTTAAATGTACCAGCAAATTAATTCTGAATCTCAGAAGCATGCCAAACTGATGCAATTTTACGAGAATGGCATGTACAAGAACTTGTATAAGAATGCAAACTATAACTGATGTGAACAAAAACCTGATGGCACAGACCTTACCTAGCATTTTTAGAAACAGAGTTCCGCAATTGCAGGCTCATCAGCACTCTAGGTTTGCTTTGGATAAGCATATTTCAGTACATCTGCCTATTATGCAACAAAGCTTATGGACTATACAGTATCCATATTTACTAACAAATATTCATTTTTATCCCACCGAAGTAGCTGTTACCTGAACCAGAGGCCCTGATGCTCAGGTCCACACTGTTCAATGTGCCACTACTGGTCCATCACTGTGGCTTCACAAGCCAGGAATGTCTTTCTAAATTCAAAAGTTTTAAGTTGCCTAGTAGTATCTTACTGCCACCTGCACAATATGAACAATAACATGTTAACCACTGTAACAGTCATCACTCTTGCTAGAACTATTTTGGAAGATTACTTTTAAATGTATACCGACCAAGTACATATTACCTGCACAGATACTGTATATGGGAAGCACACCATAAATATATTATACAGTTGATGTGCATTTGGGGTAAAAAAAAAAAAAAAAAAAAAAAAAAAAAAAAAGATATTACTGGGGTCTTATCTTCCCTAATAGAGTGATCAGATGCTTTTGTATGTGGCTACCTTTAGATGAATAAAAGCAAATATCTGACTAGTTATCGCAGGCTACAGCATAGAAGAAATATAAGTAAATGCCAACTTTTGAAGATTAAAATGTCAAACATATGCAAAATGCACCAATAGAAGTGAAATATACTCAACACAGAAGTGTCTTTTTGTGCAATCTGCTGAAGCTATAAACTATATTAAAATGCACTGTATTGTCCCCAGATTGCTAAAGCAAATCAATAACAATATTTCTGCTGGAAAATAAGTCATATGAAATGTATGTTGTGTTCATTTAAAAAAAATGTAAGTAAAAGACTTGTAAGAGTAAAATGTCAAGCTATGAATAAAATTATGCCGGAAAGTGTGTTTATAGTCAAACCTCATAATTTAAAGTAAGTGATAACAGAGTCAAGTCATTTTAGTTTCATTGAACGTTCATATAATGCTGTATTCATTCGCTGTGATCACAAAGCTGAATGTAGAAATTATGTCTGTGACAAAATCACTCCTACACATTCATTATATTGTACATTTTCCATGGGAGTGGTGGATGTTCAAGTCAGTGCATTAAGCAAACAAATAACAGGGTTGAAATTTCTACCTGTAGGAGGTAGTGAAGAAATATTTATAGATAATAAACCTATCACATTACAGCACGGAGAATGGAAGACATGGTTTAATAAACTGACTGTTGTCATTGCTATGGAGCTACATTTATTGCAGCCAATGTTAAAGAGCTCACAGGAACTACCGATACATGTGTGACAAAAGACCACTCATATATTGCAGGACGGTCAGCTGTACACAAAGCTGCAAACACTAAAGATTACAACTCTCAAAATACCCCCTCACCTCACTCATTCTAACCAGCAAAGACGTTTAGATGCACCTTTAGATTGCATTCATATGTAACACAGTTAGCTACAACAGTGAAACTAGAGCAAACAGAACTGTCATACAAATCAATCATATTCATTTATATCTGTAAACGCAAGATGGACAATTCAGCCTACAAGAATTTCACTTCATCAGTGTGCATTTGGGAACCCATACAATGAACGGTAACCCAGTAAATGCAAACATAGTGCATTTTACTGAGTTTTAACCATATGACCAAAAGACATTATTTATATTGTTACCAAGTAAGATGATGCAAAATGCAAATCAAACAACAAAAACATGCCATAATGTGTGTTGGTAAAACACACAAAACGACAAAAGTTTTCACACTCAAATTTAGCCTAACAATATGTATATCTGGTGGAAAACACCGCGCTAATGTAAAAAGAAAAAAGCAGCAACTCAACAACCTACAACAAGGTAACAAAAATAAAAAAGGCTGCGCTAGCAATATTAGATACATGTCAAGCTCCACAGTGGGTAAGATAAACCATAGGAAATAGTTCATATTTAGATTGTGACCCAAAACATGACAAGAAGGTGAATTAGATAGATGGAAAAAATTCTCAGTCCTTAATGTAGCATATAGGAGTCAATTTGATAGATGAATAAATCACACCGTGTGCTAATGATGACAAACAGGTGTACGAAAACCACCACCTGACAAACAATGCAGCTTACCAGATGTAAGCAAGAGGAACACTTGTGGCTTTCACCCGGCCAGGGTCCCACTAGGGGATGTGAAGACCTTCTCCTCGGAGAGCGTATTCCTAACACCAACTCTGTCCCTAGGGCCAGTCCCCAATCATGTAGAAAAAACTTGCAATAATGTAATACTGTTTTAAAAGTTCTAATAGTAAAAAATCATACACTCACATTTATATGTAGAAAAATCGCATATATGGAATATGCCGGCCAGCTTGGCGTATAACAATCCTGGCATTAAAATCCTATGGCAGTGATGTCAGCGCGCCCTCCCGGCTTACGTTTCGTCCTCTAACAGACTCCCGTGATGACGTCTTCTGGAGGACGAAATGTACGTCGGGAGCATGCGCTGATGTCACTGCCATAGGATTTTAACTCCAGGATTGTTATACGCCGAGTCGGCCGGCCTATTCCATAAATGCAATTTTTCTACATATAAATGTGAGTGCATGACTTTTTACTATTTAAACTTTTAAAACGGTATTACACTATTGCAAGTTTTCTCTACATGATTGGGGACTGGCTCTAGGGACGGAGTTGATGTTGGGAATACGCTCTTCAAGGAGAAGGTCTTCACATCCCTTAGTGGGACCCTGGCTGGGTGAGAGCCACAGGTGTTCCTCTTTCTTACATTTGATAAGCTGCATTGTTTGTCGGGTGGTGGTTTTCACACATCTGTTTGTCATCACACGGCGTGATTTATTCATCTATCTACTTGACTCCTATATGCTACATTAAGGACTGTGAATTTTTTCCACCTATCTAATTCACCATCTTGTCATGTTTTGAATCACGATCTAAATATGAACTATTTGCTATGGTTTACCTTACCCACTGTGGAGTTTGACATATAACTAATATTGCTAGCACAGGCTTTTTTATTCTATACTAACAATATTTATAGCTGCAGGAGTCTCAGTGAACAGCCATACCTATGTATAGTTGCAGTTAGGTTATTTTTATTATTTTAGTAACTTAGTAAATACAACTAATCTGATGGTAAGAAAACTAGCTTATGTGATCTCTGAGCATGCATTTACTAAAGGCTGGGTGGAAGAACTTTAAGACCATTGCTTCACCTTACCAGCATACATGTAGTGACTTTACTGTAAGCAGCTTCTGTGATAGTTGCCTTTAAAAGAGAAGAATGGCCAAAGCTCTCCTGTGATCCAGAATCAGCCCACTGTCAGTTGACATCACAAAGCTGCCCTAGGCTGTGGAAGGATCTTGGCAATAATGTTGGGATCTACCCAGATGTCTGATCGGCAGCTGGCTCAGCCTCTCTGGTCTTGAGCCAATTTCTCCCAGATCCCTCCCCCGCAAAGTGCCCCAATGAATGGACAGAGACCTGAGTGATCATGTGCTGCAGCATCAGTGCATCAGGTGATAGGTACATCAGTGCATCAAGTGTAGGTGAGTATGTATTTTTTTTTTTTTTTAGAATTTCACACATCTCCTTTAACCTTTTCATAAATAAGCTATTTCATGCTTTGTAACCAGAGAAAATGACACATTTCGCTGTGAACAGATTTTTAGGGAAGAAACATGTCTTTCATTCAGTAGCCACTTGTAGTGCACTTTCTCTCCCTGTTCTTTGTCAAAGAATCGGCAGAGGCTGGCAAATGCATCCACAAAGTATTATTTCGAAAAAAAAAAATGACATAGGATCCTTGGCCAACCCGTTCTTTCATGGGCTCTGATTAGGCTAAAAACAAACACTGCTTAAAAATAGACAAAACCAAACATTGAATGTATACATAATGATAGAACAACATACTAACTAAAAAAATGCACATTAGGTCATCTTGATATGGCATGTGATACTGTTCAGCATTTGCCTACTTGTTTATATACTTGTTTATAGGCAGAAATAGGACACTGTGGCTATTTATGATGTAATCTTATTGAATTAGATATATTAATTTGTGCTGTGTTGTTAACTTTTATAAAACACTGTATGCATTGCTATGCCTGGATAACTTTTTAGGTCAAATCCAAAGAACCTATAATTCGAATGGATGTATATACTACCTTGCTTAAGGAAATACAGATCAAAATATTGATGTAGTAGCTTAGCCAGTCAAATTTTATTCTTAGGTATTTCTGGTCCACTAGATAGCCTCTATGTGATTTATTGTAGTGCTCTGGTATATCAGTTGTTCTAGACTCTTGGAATACATTATACGCACTGATATGGTGTAGTTTACTTAAGACAGTTTATATCACTGATTTCTAAATTTCGACAGCAAGTGAGCATCCTTTCAAACATGTCTAGTGATAAAAATGAAAGACAGACCTTTTTAGGTAAACCCTCATATAATATAATATAATGTAGTTATTATGGTATTTTTTTTGGTATTGTTTTTTATAGGTGTCAAATTCCTTTAAAAAAAAGTAGCACCACTAATTTGTTTAATTATTTGTCAGTGTAACAAATGGAACTGCATTGAGACTAAAAATATTAGGACAATGCTTCTAGCAGAATTCATGACAACAGAAATAGTGCAAATTTTAGGTGTCAATCAGTATTGTTTCAGATACTGATAATTCTGGTATCCTTAACGCGGAATTCCACACAAAAGTGGAACTTCCGCTTTAAGTGAAGGTGACCCCAACATGCAACAATTGGCATGTAATTTTTTTGGGGGGGAGTGGGTACCTAGTTTTCATAGGTACCCAGCTCCCACTTCCTCTCCTGGCACCACGGCACTGGAAGGAAATTCACCCATCACCCCTCCCTCCCTGTAATCTTCTGGGACATATCACCGGTCCCAGAAGATTATCCTGTCATACAGAATGTGCAGAGCGGCTCGCGCCTGGCTGTAAAGCCACAGCCAGCCACCCACAGTTGTAATGCCAGCACTGCGGAGAGGAGCGAGGCATCAGGGGGCCGCATTGCTGGACTGTGGGACAGGTAAGTATCTATTTATTATAGTATTTTTAAATGGGAGGAACTCCGCTTTAAGCCTCAGCAGACAATAGCATTTCTATTTTCCCCATGATCATGCTTACACCAAATATGTGTGCTTGGACCAGCATGTTTGTACAATATACATGTTTTCCCTGTGCTTGGGTAGGTTACCTTTGGGAATTCCTCCCACACTCCAAATGCATGCTAGTAGGTTTAATGGCTCCTGAATTGACCCTAGTATGAATATATATGCATGCGAGATAGTGTGAGTGTGCAAGTTCTTTGAAGACAAGGGCTGATGTGAAGGTACAATATGTAAAGCACAGTGTAAATTGTTGGCACTATATAGGAACCTTTAATATGTTGTTAATAAATACAACAAATATAAGTGTGCATGAATACATAATAATCTGTTTAAATAATTCAAACCATGATGTCTAATGTGTATGGTCTGCTACATCCTTATTTTCCCTCGCTGACAACTTAAGTAGCTTGTGATGAGGACATCAGTTTGAGATGCTTCCTAGATCATTCAGAATTCATACACAGGTGCATTTGACCTGCAGATGGCCTCCTTCCAACCTGCATTTGACCTTCTTCAAAAGGGATCTGAACTCGACACAGGCCCCAACTCAGACACACACTCCACTCAATCTAGACACTGGCCAACAAAGTCTACAGACAGGAGTTTTCAAGACATCTTGTGACATTGGTAGATTAGTAAGCAAATAACAAAATTAATAATACAGTATGTTTATTGGGGTGAAAGAACATTTCACAACTGAAGTCATATATCTGCAAGGGAAAACAAAATATCTGCCCACAATTATCAGAAATGCACATGTATATATTGATGCCCATCCACCTCATTTCTGGGCTGCCAAAAAACTATAAGAAAAGTAATCCAAACAGCTGAGCTTTCAATTACATAAGGGACCCATCAGATTCAGCACTCACTGGAAACATCAGACCTGCATTTCTGAAAGTCTAGAAATGCTTGTGTTTTAGCCTACTGATCATCAGATTTCCAGGTAATTGCCTGTAGTTACAGTAACTACCCTGTGTTGTTCCTTCTCCTCCTAGCTCACTGATCACTCCCAAGCAGGACAGCTAAACAGGATTGCAGCTTAAAATCACCATGGACTTTCCACCTCTCTTCCAGCATATCAGGCAGAGACCCTGATACACAATCATGGAGTTTTAAAAAAAAGTGTAATGCCTGTTTAGCTGTGCTGCTATGGAGCTTGAGAGTGATCAAAAAGCTAGGAGGAGGAACAGCACTGGGCAAATGCTGTTACTAAGACTGATTAAACTACTGAGAACTGCTGATCAGGAGGCTGTAACACATGCATATAGACCTTTAGAAATGTGGGTCTGACATTTCCAGTAAATGCTAAATGTGATGGAACCCTAAATATCTGGTCAGCAAATTAAAAAATCTTTTTGTTAATTACTTATTCTATGGACAATTTATGCATTTTATACAATACCCCATAAATTAAACAAATGTAACTCACTTTTCTTTTGACTGAGAATACTCAAGGCTTTTATCAATCCATGTTGTTTGTATTTTGTTTAGTTCCTAGGAACACAGTCCTTTTCAGGATCCTGCACTAGACAGTGTCAATTCTCACTCCCTAAGGGAGGAACTAGGATGTACGTCACCACGCATGTGTGCTGAGGGTCGACCATCTTTGATGTGGGCATCATAGAGATTGTGTGTACACGGCGCTGTTTTGGGCTCTACATTTTCCTAAGCATAATTTTAACGTCCTTGAAAATGTATTTATTGAGGGAAGCCTACCCCACCTCAAAACTATAACAGCTATTACCTTTTGTATCCCCTCCCCCTCCCTTTAGATTGTAAGCTCCATGTGCAAGGCCCTCCTATTCCTTCTGAATTTAACTGTATTGTAATTGTACTGTCCCCCTTTATATTTTAAAGCACTGCATAAACTGTTGGCACATTATAAATCCTGTATAATAATAACTAATAAATTCTGATGTTTTATGGTACTGCACTAAAAGTGTGTTTACTTTTTACACGTACATCTGGGATGTTTAAATGGCCATATATCACTGCTTATGGAGGAGGTTTGTGGCAGTTGTTAAAGACGATCCGGGTGCCAACAGCTGTGGGATGTTTGCTGTAAAGGAAACCTACATGTAAAGCTGTTTTGACTGCTCTATAATTTGAGGGTCAAAATCTTCTGGTAAGCCTCTCTTCATACAAGGGTGGTGTGCAGTGGTGTGCAGTGGTGTGGCTTTAACTTTCACTCTTAAAACTATTGACTGACAGACAGCTGGCATGAAAACTTAAGCCTGAAAACATACTGAAAAAACTAAAGTAACAACATAATGTAAAACGCCATCTGAAATTTAATTTTATTAAAAGAAAAAAAAAAAAATCAGACATTTTGCAATTGACAGTCAACTATCAAATTTTATACTAGAAGTACTAAATGGTCTACATGCATGTATTAATGGTATAGATTTGCAAAATTCATGCACAAATTACAGTTTTGAAATGGGCTCACTCACTCATGGATTGCATATTACATAATTTTGTAAGGATTGCACCAGATACAGCATGTATAAAATATACTGGGCATGCAAAATTTGTACTTCATATAACATTTTCTTTACAACAATTGTTTATCACCCATTAACCCCAGTAAATTAAAAGACTGTACAAACCTGGGCTCTTAAACTGATCCGGGCTGGGAAGGTGATGGAGGGGGGAGTTACTTGCTGAAGCAGCATGCTCACTACGAAGCATCTGAGCCGCCCGAGGCCCCATGGAACCGTAATCCGCAAACGATAAAGCAGCCCGTTGGTCGCCGGGCGAAGTATAGAAACCATAATCAGGGAGTCCTAGAGACATATTGATCCCATCACTTTGAGTTCTGCATTGTGACTCAGTGCACTTAAAACAAAAGTGTCAAATGACAAACAAACAGGTCGCCAGCCCTTGCCATCCACTCTACTCATTACAACATAGAAAAATGTGCAAAAAAGCCATTTTAAAATGCAACAGTGTTATGAACAATTGTGGTGTGAACACAGAAATATTTTGACAGCAATGTGAAAGGCAAATGGTGCATTTTTTGTACACTGCTAAAGTTAAAACCACAGTGAGAAAGTATACAACTGGCAATAGTAAGCATTAATCATTTAGATATAAACAACTAGCTCAAGTGTGGTTGGTGAAGCTGTTATTTAAGGGGAATCTAAAGACAATTGTATGACCAAACTACATAGAGTAAATTCTGTTTAAAAATTCTAGCTAGGCATGAACGTGGTTGTAAACTCAATTTATTTTTATACTTACCTACTCTGTGCAAGAGTATTGCACAGAGCTGCCCCTTACCTCCTTATCTGGGGTCCCCCGCTGATGATCTAGGTTCCTTCTCTTCTGTGTCTCCCCCCATAGCAAGCCAAATGCTATGGGGGCAGATGTGCAGGATCACTTCTGATCCAGGTTGTGCGTGTCTATAGACACACACAGCCTGGCTTGGCCTCATACCCCCTCTTTGGTCACTGGCTTTGACGAATAGCATCAGGAGTCAATGGCTCCCACTACTCTCAGCAAAGTCTGTGAGATCAGGAAGAGGGGGGAGAAGCTCTGCAGCCGGGCACAGTGCTGGATCAATACAGGAGTCAGGTAAGTAATTGGGGGGGGGGGGTGACACAGTGAAAGGTTTTCATTACCTTAATGCAGAGGGTTTATTAAAGTAAAAAAAACTTTAGACTTTAGAACTACTTTAAGACAAAATCAGAAAATTAGGGGCTAATCGTATTCTAATCTATAATATATTAGAAAACACACATGTAGCATCATCACACACAGTACACAAGAGAACATAATGATACAATGATTTTAGACATATATTAGTGTGTATTTAGTACAACAATTACCTGATAATGGATGAACTCTTCTTAAAGCCGAAACTAAACCCTCCTCTATCATTTTTAGACAAGGAAGCTGGCATCTTGGCCTCTGTTTGATCTTCAACTGCCATGATGCTGCACATGTGATCAGCTATGATACCAGCCATTTGATTGTTTGACATTTTGGTTAAGAGCACAAGCCAATGTGACAGTTACATTCTCGGAGTGTGTTGGGAATGTAACTGTTTTTTGAAACGGTTAAATCGGTGGGTTTAGTTCTGCTTTAAAAGATCAGTCCACTGAAAAGTGATTTTTCAATTTTGGCTAAGATGAAGACAGGCTTAACAACATAGCTGTATTTTAAATTTGTTAGGGACTCTAGCAGCAGCTATTCATGGAAACCTCACTATTCTACTCAGTAGTTGTAAAAAGCCAGTGGGTGATTCAAACCACCAGCATCTGCTAAAACACAATATAACTGTTTTGACCCTTTAGGTTATGTAAAATGCTACAATGATGGCATATGCATCTTTGGAAGAAGATTTGTTTAAAGAATATAAATAAGATGAAGAGGAATGTTAGGCACCAACGCTGCCCAAACAGGGGGGGGCGATCTGCCATTTTATAAGTGCAGACTTGAAGTGACCACATTGCGAAAAATAAACTCTAATAACGAACTTCTGTTATTTTGATCTTTTAAATATTCAATTGAAAATTGTTATTGACAGAAATCTTGTCAGTAGATATCAAATATATTGGTTCTTTGCAATCTCAGTGGAATATAGAACCACACCCCTCTATGTTATAGAGAAGAGGATAGAGGTATGTTTCTGTTGTCCTGTCCTGTTTTTGATGTCCTAATAAAGTAGGGTATAAGGCCCGATTCACATCTATGCATTTTGCTTTTCAGCATTTTTGCAGTGCTTTTTGCTGTGCCTTTCGTGTTTTTACCACGATTTTGTCACGATTTTGCCGCAATTTGCTTTTTTTTTTGAGGGGGGGATTTTGTTGCCAGGCAGATTTAAAACCACAAATTGCAGCAAAATTGCGGTAAAACACGTCAATGCATTGATGTGAACATGTTCCATAGGAACCCATGTTAAAAAAATCCCCTGCATTTCTGCAAAATGCATCAAAATACACATTAGTGTGAATGGAGCCTAATAAAGTAGGGCGAGTGCTGTAACACTAGGACAGGCCGAGTGTTACCTGCAGAATCACTAGGTGAAAATAAAGGAAAAAGCATGAAAAAGAAAACTAATATAACCACCATATCTAAAGACTGGTAAGCCATAACATATAAAATGTTTGTTTTTGAGGTTATGTGCTAAAACTGCTATTACTTGTAAAAGCAAAAGAAGAGTGTCCGTGATGCCGAATTACAATTCCATCAGTAGAAGCATTCCCAAAAAATCCACAGCGGTGTTGATCTCTGTGGTTCCTCACAGCTCTCTAAGGGAACTTTCATACTGGACCTGAGGGGTGGTAGCAGTAAAGCGCCGCTACTTTCAGTGGAGCTTTTCCGCTGTTATAGTGGTGCTATGGCGCCGCTATGCAGACAGGAGCGGGAGCTTTTAACCCCCCACAACGGGTTAAAAAGGGGTTAAAAGTGCTGGTGTGCGGCAATTCCAAAGTGGTGGTGTTTAGCCGATTCGGAAGCACTGCCCATTGATTTCAATGGAGGGGCGGTGCAGGAGCAGTGTATACAGCGCTCAGCACACCGACCCAAAGATGTTGCTTGCAGGACTTTGTTTCTTGTCCTGCAAGCGTAGCACTCTAGCATGAAAGCACTTGGGCTTTCACACTGGGAAGACAGGAGAGGCAGTTTACGGGTGCTTTATTTGCGCTATTTTTAGCGCAAAAATGCCTGTAAACTGCCTCAGTGTGAAAGGGGCCTTGACAAGTGAAAGGAGTTTTAGATTTATTTTTTGTAACATGGTTGCTTTAAGGATAAAATAAAATATCTTGCCGGATGCTAAAGACACCATTCCTCCATGAAGTAACAGAGCCCCAATTAGATTTCACTGGTGGTAAAATAAGCAGAAAAAGTGAGAGGAATTTACACAGCACATGTTCTAGCTAATCCTCCCATTTAAACAGTTGCAGTAGATTATAGAAAACAAATTTTAAGATAAACTGAAAAGATTTTTATTTACTTTGATACAGCTGCAGTGTTTGCGGGATAAGATCTGCAGTTAACCAATTTTTACTTGGTACCCGGGACTGTTCTTTAAGGGCTCATGCACAGAGCTACAAAAAAACCCCCCAAAAAACACTACATTCCAGCACCTGCCAATCATCGAGGAGAGACACGGGTCTGAGCTCTGCATATGTAAACAATGCAGAGTTCCGTACTGACAGGTGGGATGTAACGTATTTTGTTTCCCTGCAAAACAGGGAATAAAATCCATCACATCACTTAGTGAAAGCACTATGCATAGTATACAAAAACACTGGTTAAGGCACACATGTAAGGCTTTGATCACCTTAGATGTTTAACCCCTTCCCAGGGAGTGTCATTAGTACAGCCAATGTATTAGTAAACAATGCAGAGCTCCATCCTGACAGGTGAGATGTGATGGATTTTGCTTCCCTGTCATTAGTACAGTTACAGTGCATATTTTTAGCACTGATGATTGTATTAGTGTCACTGGTTCCCACAAAGTGTCAGAATGTCTGCTGCAATAATGCAGTCCCTCTATAAGTCTCTGATTGCGACCATTACTAGTATAAAAAAATAAAAATTGCAGTATATATATCAATTGGTAGACGGTATAACATTTGCGCAAACCAATCAACAGCCTAAAATTTACTGCCCATTGTAAATGCCTTTTTTTCTTGTTTCTCCAATGGCTTACTTGAATGCCTATGAAACAGACCAGAACGCTCCTATCTGCTCTTTGGATATGGAAATTCCTAAAGGGTAGCAGCAGGCAAAAAATTATTGCCAAAACTGGCATCTAAAAACTTACAATTAGATTTGAACAACATAGATCACTCTTCCAAAGCATTTCAAGACCTTTAAATCTGATTTTTTTTTTTTTTAAGGAGGATTTCCTGAACCCTGAAACATGTTGGCTGTTTTCAGACCTTCGTGCTGCAAACTGTTTATACAGTAAAATATATTGGACTCTTGGATATTTGTTTGGAGCTCTTATTGTTCTTTTGTTTACAAGTGGATTCTTAATCTGTGTAACCCCCTTTTCCTAGGGGAATCCCTGACTTGTGAGAGTTGCTAAAATAGAGCAATTGATTCACCTAATATACACTTGCTTCCAGTGCCTATCCTCCTCCTTTCATAGGAAAATAATTAGTAATTGCTTACATTATACCACAACTACACCTTCCGTTTGTAAATTAAAATAAAATTTACATTTTATGTAATCCCATTCTACCTAAAATGTGGTACTATTTTTGGCAGTAATTACGTTTATCCCAAGCATGTTTGAAGCCATTTACTGTTGACTGTTTCACAACCTCTGTTGGTAGTTTATTCCAATCATCAACCACCCTTTCAGTAAAATAATACTTTTTAGGATTAGTTTTGAACTTCCCTCCAATTAGTTTGAATTCATGTCCCCGTGGTCCTTGATTTTGGTTTCATAATGAAAAAACTGCCCCCCTGAACCTTATTCACCCCCTTGATATATTCAAAGGCTTCAATGTCTCCCCTTTCCCTTCTTTCCTCCAGACTACACATGTTAAGTTCCTGAAGTCTCTCCTGATATATTTTATCCCCCAAACTTTTCACCATTTTTGTTACCTATCTCTGGACTCATTCTGTCTTATCAATATTTTTCTGTAAACGAGGTCTTCAGAACTGGACACAGTATTCTAAGTGAGGTCTCACTAAAGATCTATATAGGGGAATCAGAACCTCCTTCACCCTGCTGGTGATCCCTCTAGTGATGCATCCTAGAGTTCTATTCACTTTTTCTACTGCCTGGCCACACTGTTTGCTCATTTTGCAATCATCTGAGATAAGTACCCCCAAATTTTTTTCTTCTGTAGTGCTGGCTAACACTGTACCACAAATGTTTTACTCTCTCAGGGGATTTGTTTGCCCTAGGTGCATTATTTTACAGTTAGAAATATTGAACTGCAGTCTCCACTGCTTTGACCAATCTTCCAGCAATGCCAAATCATGCTTCATGTTACAGACACCTCCAGGGATATCAACCCTATTACACACCTTTTTGTCATCAGCAAAGAGACATACATTGCCCAACAAACCTTTAATTATATCGCTTACATGAACAGGACCAAGTACAGAGCCTTGTGGTACACCACTAGTGACTGGTCTCTGTTCCGCGAGAACCCCATTTACAACCGCACTCTGGGATCTATCCTTTAGCCAGCTGCATATCCACTGAACCACCCAAAGGTTAAGTTCTAGCTTGTGCAACCTTTGTATTAGATTGTTATGTGGAATTGTATCAAATGCCTTGCTGAAATCAAGATACGCTATGTCCACAGCACAACCCTGATCCAAAACATTGGTAATATAGTCAAAAAATTCAGATTAGTCTGACATGATATGCCCTCAGTAAAGCCATGTTGCTTTGGGTCCAGCAAACTGTGTATTTTTAGGTGATCAATGAACCTTCTTTTCAGGAGCTATTTCCCCAAAAACAATATAGTTTTTCTCAATATAATAGACTGGGATTAGCTGTATTGTATTCACACGCTAAGGAGATTTAGTGAAACACAGCACATTTACCTGCCAGCTCTTAAGCTGGTACACACTAAAAGTCTTTTTTTGTTCAATCCAGCAGGCTGAATGAAAAAAACAAACCAAAAAACTGAGAGTGCCATACTAACAAAAACAATGTTAGTGCTGCGATCTCCCCTGCTGTGCCTTTGTGTCCTGACAGGGGGACTGCCCCCTCCCCCAGAACACACTGATTGGATCCTGGTTAGATGTAGGTTTTTCAGCATGTCCGTTCAGCAGAAGCCGATCGTGAGACTGGCATCTGTAGAACAGACATCTGTACACACGGGCCGACAGTTGCATGGTTCCTGCCGAACCATCCAATTTTGAACCATGTGTAAAAGGCTTTATAATTGCACACAGTGAATCAACAGTCAGTGATTGTAGGGAGCACAACAGTCAGTGATTTTAGACAGCACATTACTTACTATACTTAATTTTTTTTTTTTTTAGTTGCTTCCTTTGCTGCCCAAATAGCATTTCAGCAGCATTTAGAGCATCAGAGGAGTAACTTTCACTAATCAAGACATATTCCAAATTTTAGCGATTCTGCCTCTGAAGTGTCATTAGCAATTGAATCACTCATGTCAATTTGTACATTTTATATACTAAATGACAGAGTGAACATTGGGCAAGACAGTAGATTCAGACCAGCTTGTTTAGAAAAGCAATAAAATATGTGCCATGGCTTGAGATCAAGATTCAATTTTTTTGGTCTAAACAAAACAGAAAAGGTCCTTGCAGACCTAAAGAATAGAAATGTTGCTGAGAGTGACATATAAGCCTGTATTTGAGATGTGGCTAAAACACTCCTACTACATTGCCAATGGTTTTATGCAATTTTACAATAAAATATCTTGATTTTAAAGTTCTTTGTTTGAATCTCTCCTGGTTTCAGTATACATGTCTATAACTATTGGCTAAAAAATTGAGCCACTTATTAACAACATATGCCATCTTCCTGACAGAAGTATTGCTCCTAGAATTTAGTAAGATCACAACGTGCACAGTTTCAAACCTAGCTAAAAAGCTGTATGGTTACATTATTCATTTTGTAGATTCACAAACTTAAATAACTCTTTAAAGAGCCCCAGCTAAAAAATGTTCCCACAAAAAGATCTGCATACATTTTAATGTTTCAAATATGAGTTTAATTGTTTTCAACAGAACAGATTCAAAACAATGTTTTCCTTTTCATGTAGCAACGGAAAATTACAATTTATTGTGTGCACTGCCTGGCAAACTCAAACAGTGCATGGAAATGTGTCCCAAACACCTGTGTTTCTGCCACCCCCCACACACTTTCATAATTGGCCTGATGCATAAAACAAGTTCAAGCCTGTACAATTGCAGCCTGTGCAAGACAAAAGCCATCAACCTCCAAGAAGCTCTACTTCTTTATCCCAGCACAAAATACCAATAAACGCATTTACTAGCCAATCATCAGTGCACATATGTGCTTTATTCTCCTTCTTCCTGTGTTTCTTTAATGCTTGTGCGACTTTAGTTTCCCCAGCTTCTAATTAAAGGTCGAGAGATGCCATCTCCGGTGGTAATTCGAGTGAAATAACACTGTCATATGGGAAGACTGCACATGGTGAGAATCAAAAGGTGTGGGAAGATGGGGTGAAATTAAGATCTTGCAAAAATATCTTTCTTTTTGTTCTTTTGTCTGACTTGTTCTGCTTGTAATTTCCTCTAATTTAATGCATAGACATAAAATACCTATTAAAAGCACCTGAAATCCTAATTTTCTTTGCAAGGAATGCCACATTTTAGAAACTTTCGTAGGAAAAACAATAAACCTTGCACAAAATAATTCCAATATCAGACCTCAAGATATCACAACTATTATCCAAAAAATAAAATGTAAAACTATGAAGGAACAAATTGCATATGTTCGCAATATTCTAATATAGAAAAAAATTAAACCATAGGAAAATGTTGCACTAGGAAATCTTTTAAGATGTTTAAGGATTGTTTTACAGTGCCAGACTAGGCAAAAATGTTCCCTAATATAACAGAGAATAACTGGCACGTCTATATATGTTAACATTAGACTGACTGACTCTTTAGGCAAATGACAAAATGGCTGATTTGGGGTCTTTTGTACTATGGTTATTCAGGCAGCAACCATTACAGTATATTCAACACAAAAAAGTAAATTCAAGTTTTAAAGTGGCATGATCAGAGGCGGCACAGTGGTGTAGTGGATAGCACTTTCGCCTGTGAGCAAAAGGGTCACAGGATTGAATCCCAACCACGACACTACCTGCCTGGAGTTTGCATGTCCGGCTTCATCCCACACTCCAAAGACATTCTGGTAGGTAAATTAGATCCTGTCCAAATTGGCCCTAGTATGTGTATGAATGTGAGTTAGGGACCTCAGATTGACACAAATGGGTTTGAATGGCTATTAAAGGTAACCATCCTCACACCTGTGATCTGTTTGCTTGTAATTAGTGTGTGTATAAAAGGTGAATGAGTTTCTGGACTCCTGACACACCCTTGCATCTTTCATCCAGTGCTACACTGACGTTTCTGGATTCTGAGTCATGGGGAAGCAAAAGAATTGTCAAAGGATTTGTGGGAAAAGTTTGTTGAACTGTATAAAACAGGAAAGGGATATAAAAAGATATCCAAGTAATTGAGAATGCCAATCAGCAGTGTTTAAACTCTAAAAAAGAAGTGGAAAATGAGGAGTTCTGTTCAAACCAAACCACGGTCAGGTAGAGCAACTAAAATTTCAGCCACAACTGCCAGGAAAATTGTTCAGGATGTAAAGAAAAACCCACAAATAACTTCAGGGCTCTCTGAAAACATGCGGTGTGGCTGTTTCAAGATGCACAATAAGGAGGAACTTGAAGAAAGATGGGCTACATGGTTGAGTCAGAAGAAAGCCATTATTATGCAAATGCCATAAAGTATCCCACTTACAATACGCCAAACAGCACAGAGACAAGCCTCAAACCTTCTGGCTCAAAGTCATTTGTAGTGATGAGACCAAAATTGAGCTTTTTGGCGACAAACATAAACTACATTTGGAGAGGAGCCAACAAGGCTTGTGAAACACGAAGGTGGGTCGCTGATGTTTTGGGGATATGCGAGCTACAAAGGCACAGGAAATTTTATCAAAATTGATGGCAAGATGATTGCAGTATGTTATCAAAAAATACTGGAGGAACATTTGCATTCATCAACCAGAAAGCTGCGCAAGGGACGTACTTGGACATTCCAACATGACAATGATCCTAAACACAAGGCCAAGCCGACCTGTCATGGGCTACATCAGAATAAAGTGAAGGTTCTGGAGTGGCCATCTCAGTCTTCTGACCTAAATATTGAGCCACTCTGGTGAGATCTCAAACATGCAGTCCATGAAAGACAGCCCAATAATTTCCAGGAACTGGAGGCTTTTTGTCAAGAGGAATGGGCAGCTTTATCATCTGAGAAGATAAAGAGCCTCATCCACAAATACCACAAAAGACTTAAAGCTGTCATTGATGTTAAAGGGGGCAATACACAGTATTAGGAACTGGGGTGTGTAAACTTTTGATCAGGGTAATTTGGGTAGTTTGTTTTCATTATGATTTAAAAAGAGTAAACACAGTTGGTTGAGAATAAATGGGTTCAGCCAAACACTAACCATGAGTGAAAGAAATGTTTTTGTGTTCTCATTCATATTATTTTCGGAGGTCAAGGACCTTTAATAACCCGACAGAAAGTACCTGACGTACAAACTCTAGAGTGGTCTCACCGAGTTATAAATCCAGTCTTCTGA
>BLSH010286071.1:2562796-2574888 GCA_018402905.1 Glandirana rugosa | reverse complement strand
CCATTTTCCCTCCCTGGTGTCATGTGACTCATTAGTGTTACAAGGTCTCCGGTGTGAATGGGGAGCAGGTGTGTTAAATTTGGTGTTATCGCTCTCACTCTCTCATACTGGTCACTGTAAGTTCAACATGGCACCTCATGGCAAAGAACTCTCTGAGGATCTGAAAAAAAGAATTTTTGCTCTACATAAAATGACCTGGGCTATAAGAAGATTGCCAAGTCCCTGAAACTGAGCCGCAGCATGGTGGCTAAGACCATACAGCAGTTTAACAGGACAGATTCCACTCAGAACCGGCCTCGCCATGATCGACCAAAGAAGTTGAGTGCACGTGCTCCGGGCCATATCCAGAGGTTGTCTTTGGGAAATAGATATACAAGTGCTGACAGCATTGCTGCAGAGGTTGAAGGGGTGGGAAGGAAGCCTCTGCTAAAGATGATGCACAAGAAAGCCCGGAAACAGTTTGTTGAAGTCAAGCAGACTAAGGACATGGATTACTGAAACCATGTCTTGTGGTCTGATGAGACCAAGATGAGACCAAGTTAATATCACCAACCATTCCCATTTTATCAAGGTGTATCCATATAAATGGCCCACCCTGTACACACAGCACCCAATATTGACACAAAAAAACTGAATTGTTGACATTTTTGCAGATTTATTAAAAAAGAAAAACTGAAATATCACATGGTCCTAAGTATTCAGACCCTTTGCTCAGTATTTAGTAGAAGCACCCTTTTGATCTAATACAGCTATGAGTCTTTTTGGGAAAGATGTAACAAGTTTTTCACACCTGGATTTGGGGATCCTTTGCCATTCCTCCTTGCAGATTCTCTCCAGTCCTGTCAGGTTGGATGGTGAACGTTGGTGGACAGCCATATTTAGGTCTCTCCAGAGATGCTCAATTGGGTTTAAGTCAGGGCTCTGGCTGGGCCATTCAAGAACAGTCACGGAGTTGTTGTGAAGCCACTCCTTCCTTATTTTAGCTTAGTCATTGTCTTGTTGGAAGGTAAACTTTCGGCCCAGTCTGAGGTCCTGAGCACTCTGGAGAAGGTTTTCGTCCAGGATATCCCTGTACTTGGCTGTATTCCTCTTGTCCTCGATTGCCACCAGTCGTCCTGTCCCTGCAGCTGAAACCCCCCCCCCCCCACAGCATGATGTTGCCACCACCATCCTTCACTGTTGGGACTGTATTGGACAGGTGATGAGCAGTGCCTGGTTTTCTCCACACATACCGCTTAGAATTAAGGCCAAAAAGTTCTATCTTGGTCTCATCAGACCAGAGAATCTTATTTCTTACCATCTTGGAGTCCTTCAGGTGTTTTTTTAGCAAACTCCATGCGGGCTTTCATGTGTCTTGCACTGAGGAGAGGCTTCCGTCGGGCCACTCTGCCATAAAGCCTCGACTGGTGGAGGGCTGCAGTGATGGTCGACTTTCTACAACTTTCTCCCATCTCCTGACTGCATCTCTGGAGTTCAGCCACAGTGATCTTTGGGTTCTTCTTTACCTCTCTCACCAAGGCTCTTCTCCCCCGATGGCTCAGTTTGGCCGGACAGCCAGCTCTAGGAAGGTGCTCTGGTCGTCCCAAACATCTTCCATTTAAGGATTATGGATGCCACTGTGCTCTTAGGAACCTTAAGTGCAGCAGAAATTTTTTTGGCCAGATCTGTGCCTTGCCACAATTCTGTCTCTGAACTCTTCAGGCAGTTCCTTTGACCTCATGATTCTCATTTGCTCTGACATGCACTGTGAGCTGTAAGGTCTTATATAGACAGGTGTGTGGCTTTCCTAATCAAGTCCAATCAGTATAATCAAACACAGCTGGACTTAAATGAAGGTGTAGAACCATCTCAAGGATGATCAGAAGAAATGGACAGCACCTGAGTTAAACATATGAGTGTCACAGCAAAGGGTCTGAATACTTAGGACCACGTGATATTTCAGTTTTTCCTTTTTAATAAATCTGCAAAAATGTTAACAATTCTGTGTTTTTCTGTCAATATGGGGTGCTGTGTGCACATTAATGAGGAAAATAAATGAACTTAAATGATTTTAGCAAATGGCTGCAATATAACAATGAGTGAAAAATTTAAGGGGGTCTGAATACTCTCTGTACCCACTGTACATATACATACACAGTCCTCAAATTTTCCGCTCGCCTACTCGAAAATGAGGGCTGGCGAGCTGGGCTGCCTGGGAGCGGGGGGGGGGGGGGAGCACTGATGGCAGGCGGGATTAATGGAGAAGAGAGCATGGAGGAAGAGAGAGGGTGGATGATCCATCATAGGGAAGAGAGCGAGCGCCAGAGCGATTACAGAGCAGGCATTACCCACTGTATCTGTTTACATTACAATTGCAGTCCGCTCACCGTCGCACACAGATCCCGCCCTCCTGACCCGCGCCTGTGACGGACAGAACGCCGGTCCAATGTCAAGGCGTGTTCTGTCTGTCACAGGTGTGGGTCAGGAGGGTGGGATCTGTGTGTGACGGTAATGCAATTGTAATGTAAACAGTTACAGCAGGTAATGCCCACTCTGTAATCAAGCAAAGAATTCACTTCCTCTATGGCGTTCTCTTCCCTATGATGGACCGGTCGCCCACGCTCTTCCTCTATGCTCTCCACAGTGAGGCTGCAAAGATGGACACTGGTGAGGCTGCAATGGTGGGCAGTGAGGCTGCAAAGATGGACACGGTGAGGCTGCAAAGATGGGCAGTGAGGCTGCAAAGATGGACACTGGTGAGGCTGCAATGGTGGGCTGTGAGGCTGCAATGATGGACACGGGTGAGGCTGCAGAGATTGGCAGTGAGGCTGCAAAGATGGACACTGGTGAGGCTGCAATGATGGACACAGGTCACGCCGCAATGATGGGCACAGGTGAGGCTGCATTGGTGGCCACTAGTTACGCTGCAATGATGGGCACAGGTGAGGCTGCATTGATGGCCACTGGTTAGGCCGTGTTGATGGGCACAGGTGAGGCCGCGTTGATGGGCACAGGTGAAGCTGCGTTGCTGGGCACAGGTGAGACTGCGTTGCTGGGCACAGGTGAGGCTGCATTGATGGGCACAGGTGAGGCTGCACTGATGGGCACGGGTGAGGCTGCACTGATGGGCACGGGTGAGGCTGCATTGATAAAGTTGTTAATATTTGTGTAACTTAATTGTGCATAAAACATTTAAGTGTCATTTCATGAGAATTTATGAGGGCATGTATAGGGGCGGGGTTAGGGGTGGAGCATGGTAGGGGATGGGTGGGGTACCTGGTGGCGAGTAACCCTTAAGGCCTGGCTAGTAGCTCTGGACTTGAAATGTTGAGCTCTGTGTATATATATATATATTTTAGCAGACACCCTAGGGAATATAATGGTGGTTGTTGCAACTTTTTATGTCACACGGTATTTGCGCAGCAATTTTTCAAATGCTTTTTTTTTTTAAAAACTGTTCCATGTATAAAAAAAAACAAAAAACACTAATGTTAGCCCAATTTTTTTGTTTAATGTCAAAGATAATGTTACACTGAGTAAATAGATACCTAACATTTCACGCTCTAAAACTGTGCACATTTGTTGGATGGCGCCAAACTTCAGTACTTAAAAATCTCCATAGGCTACGCTTTAAATAAAAAATTTTACAGGTTACATGTTTAGAGTTACAGAGGTGGTCTAATGCTAGAATTATTGTTCTTGCTCTAACATGCACTGTGATACCTCACATGTGTGGTTTGAAAGCTGTTTATATATGATAAAACAAGTCCTTATGCTGGTTAAATTAGTAAACTATGAGAACTAATGAAGGTGCTATAACTGCCTCACTAGCCACTGACCTCACCGCATGTCCCTGGGCAGGATATAATTGCTAATACACTTCGCACTCAGCGCTTTTAGGCAGCGCATTGCATCTAATACCAACATTTACATTATTAGTTTCAGTGTTAATGTATTGGCATCTCATTGCACGTAAAAAAAAGATAAACTGCAAGTTTTTTAATGGAAACTATTTTTTTGCTTCTTTCCGCTCTGCAAAATTACGAACAGTATTCTGGAACCTGCATAAAAGGTCCTTATATAGTACCATTACCATTTATAAAATAAAAAAAAACATGGGTGGTCCCATAGCAAAGCCGAAGATGGAACAGATTGTGCAAAATCATATGCTTCCTGCTTGCTACTGATGTTATTAGCCCTCTTTTTCAGCTTCAAAGAGAACAATTCTTGAGAAAACACTACATCTTCAACTACCTTGAGCCATTTAATTTATCTGTAGCATAACATAGCAGAAAGGAGCTAGTACCTAATTATCAGTAGAAAAGCCGATAGGCATTTTTTCAGGCAACATAGCTGTATTATATTAGTTAATCTCTATACAGTTAGCTCAACTGGTCTCTGTATTTAAAACACTGCACAATGTTATCATTTTGCAGCATAATAATTTGTGTATTCGTTTAGGCAAAAGTAATTAAATGGGACAAGAAGTGGCAACCATACAGAGATGCACCGTTCTAATACATCTATGGTTCCTGATAGAGTACCTTCCACTGTTTTAGTCACAATTACTGACAACTTTCTCACTTCTACAAAAATGTGCATGCATTTCAGTAGTGCAAACACCAGGAACAAACTGCACTGAAGAGATCATGGGATGCGGAGTTATAAAAATTATTATTTCCTCTGTCGTCCTACTAAGGCAAATTGGACAAATTGGGGGTGAGCAGCCTTGTGACATCAAGATGTATTTGGATGGTAGAAAGCTGCCTAGGCTGCATGCAAACAAGAAATGCTTTCCTATCTTCACAATGCAAGGCTTTCTCCGGACAATCGATCGCATTTTGACTATGGTATTGGTCCACCAATTGCAAAATGTATTAGATCTGCTTTAATAGCATAATGGTAGCATACATACTGCTGTCAAATCTAATGTCCATATGAAATACTTTTATTTGCTTTTGTGTACCATTTAGGTTGCCTGGGGAACTGAAGAAATTGAAACACTGATTCAACAGCATATGATATATGTGTGAGAAAAGATGCCTTGTAGCACCAAAAACATTGATAAAGGGTACTGCTATACCAAAAAGCAATGCTGTATTCTAGAACAAGGTTAGAAGCGAGTAATAGTGATCCAGACTAAATAAAATACGTTACACTGTCCTAAAGTGTTTGTCATGATTAGTGAACTACAGTGACAAGCAATCTCTGTATGACTTATGAAATGTAATCATGTCTGGCAAGCTGGGAACAGCATTGTTGAACCTGGTCCCAATGGCAGGGACACAGGCAACAAAATGGACATTAGAAAGATTGTGGTTGTTATTGCTGAACAAATCATAAACAATGCCAAAAAATAAAAAAAAATGAAAACCATTCAATAAAAAAACAATTCTATTTATAGAGCTCAACGATCACAAACTGACGTGGAGAAAGGAACGAAGATTTTTCTTTGATTCCCTATATTTCTCCTAAAAGAGTGAAATATATCATCCAGCATATCAATATACTTTTGCAGATCTCATAAAGTAATTGACACAATTTATAACATATTTAGCTTTGTAGCAAGTAAGGAAAAAAAAAACCCCCAGGACCAGCGCTTTCTGAAGCAGCAGCGCTAGAGCCGCTTTGACGCTGACATCGGTAAAAGCTCAAAAATGTGGCTTAACTTGGTATACACAGCGTTAAGCCTCGTCAGGCGTTTCTCTGTCACTATTCAAAATCAATGGTTCCCTATAGGAGCCCACTGATTTGAATAAAAGCCGCACCAGAAGTCGGATCATGCTGATCCGACTTGCGGTGCAACTTGTGTACGGAGGATCTTGAAGGGGAACCCCCGCAAAAATAAAAAAATAGAAAAACATTTGCAAACCCCCGAAAAAAAAAATGGCGTGGGGTCTCCCCCATATTCCATAATGGACCCTTAAAAGAGCATGCAGCCCGGCAGGTCAGGAAGGGGGGGGGGCGAGCGAGTGCCCCCCTCCTGGACCATACCAGGCCGCATGACCTCAACATGGGGAAGTGGGTGCTTTGAAGCAGGGGGCCCTCATCCCAAAGCCCCTTGTCCCCATGTTGATGAGGACAAGGGCCTCTTCCTGACAACCCCGGCCATTGGTTGTCGGGGTCTGCGGGCGGGGGCTTATCAGAATCTGGAAGCTCACTTTAACAAGGGGGCCCCCAGATACCGGACCCCCACGCTATGTCAATGAGTATGGGGTACATTGTATGCTGTTTTTAATGCAGCTTTTTTTCCCTGGCGTCGGTACTAGCTTTACAGCTCTTTTTTCATAATGCCCGTATGTATGTAGCCTTAGGTGTATGCATGTAGATAGAGGTGCTTTTTTGTAATGCTAGGCAGATGCTTTGTCATGCGTCAATGTGCGTTTCCTTTGTGAGCTGATGTGTTTTAAGGTGCAGTGATATGTTTTTGAATTTAATATTTGGAGTTGCTAGGTTTAACAAAAAATTTGAAATAACTGATGCCAACGCACCAAAACACATAAGCGATTTGATGCAATACCACTGACATCTATAGACCTCCCTATGCACTAAAATACAAAAAAACAGATTTTTTTTTTGTTTGTTTTTTAAATGAAATGCACTGTAGGCTAAGATTGGAACAGGCACCATTGTTGATAATTACATGAGGGCACATGAGGGTAATCACAACACATGCATTTTAGTGTACTGAGATACTGAGATGCATTTGTTAAAATGAAAACAGTGTAAATGGTCCCTAAATTGAATAATTCACATGGTGTGCTTAAATGCATTAACCACTTGCCTACTGGGTACTTTCACCCCCTTCCTGCCCTGGCCAATTTTCAGCTTTCAGTGCTCGCACACTTTGAATGACAATGACAACTGCATGGTCATGCAACACTGTACCCAAAGTAATTTTTTATAATATTTTTCCCACACAATAAGAGCTCTCTTTTGGTGGTATTTAATCACTGCTTGGTTTTTTATATTTTACTAAAAAAAGAAAAAAGCCGAGAATTTTGAAAACAAATTTTTTCTTAGTTTCTGTCAGTAAATTTTGTAAATAAGTAATTTTTCTCCTTCACTGACGTGTGCTGATGAGGCTGCACTGATGGGCACTGATAAGCTGCACTGATGAGGTGGTACTTATGGGCACTGATTAGGTGGCACTGACTAGTATCACTAATGGGCACTGATTGGAGTCAGTGATGGGCACTGGTTGGTGTGGCTGAAGGGCACTGCTGGGGCTTTGCTGTAATCAGGGCACTGATCACCTGTCCTGGTCTCCTCTGCTAGGGGATGCCGTTAATAGGCAGTGAGAGACGAGGAGAGCCAATAAACGGCACTTCCGTATTTACATGCGACTGGCTTTGATTGGACACAGCTGATCACATGGTTAACCTATTCAGCCCTGGAGGCCTTTTTTACACTTGTTGTTTACAAGCTAAAATCAGTATTTTTTGCTAGAAAAGTACTTAAACCCCGCAAACATTATATATATATATATATATATATATATATATATATATATATATATATATATATTTTTAGCAAGGACTATAGAGAATAAAGTGGCAGTCATTGTAATATTTTTGGTCACACCGTATTTGCGCAGCGGTCTTTCAAATGCAATTTTTTGAATTAAAAAATAAGAAAACAGTAAAATTATCCCAAATTTTTGTATATTGTGAAAGAGGCTGTTACGCCGAGTAAATACATACCAAACATGTTACGGTTGAAAATTGTGCACACTCGTGGATTGGCGACAAACTACAATGCTTAAAAATCTCCATAGGCAATGTTTTAAAAGTTTTTAACGATTATCAGGTTAGAGTTACAGAGGAGGTATTTTGCTAGAATTATTGCTCACACTCTGACTATCACAGCAATACCTCATATGTGTGATTTGAACACCGTTTTCATATGCGAGCACAACTTACGTATGTGTTTTCTTTGCTGGACGAGCTCATGGGGACAGGGGCGCTTTACATTTTTTTTTAAATTTATTTTAATATATCAGAGCCTGATGGGCCGTTATCACCAGATAGCTGACCGCCCACTCTAAAAAACAGTACCGGGGTATAGCCCGTAGATGCAGGCTATACCCCCGATGCATCCACTTCTCCCGACTGCCGTTTATATATGGTGATTCGCGCAAAGTGGATAATGAGCCACACCATCGACTCTTTACCGAGATCAAGGTTGCGCCATGTCCTAGAAACATGGCGTGCCCATGGTCGCAGTGTTGCGCGCCCCCGCAGGCATCTCTCGCAGGCAGGCGAGAGCGGCTGTTCTGGGGCACCATCTTATGACATCGTCCCAGAACGAGAGCAGCACCGCTCTTCCGTCATTTGAAAGTGGGCGGGTGGCAAGTGGTTAAGGTTAGTTTAGCTGTGTTTAGAGAAAATTTAATTTTGTGCATGGAGGGGAAAATTTGATACTATGAACAAATCTAAATGCACATTTAAAAACAGAAGAACCGTGACTTAAGCAAAGTGGTGGCTGTTTGCATAGAGACACCGACTCCTTGTTGCATAAATGTGAATGAGCTAGGTAAAAGATGGCTTCCGCTCCGGTTCTCCATCTGTAGAGAACTCTTCAGACACATTTCACCCTTTTTGGGGCTTAATTGTACAAGCAGAACTGTGTTTATACCTAAAGTTTTATTATACTTTCCAGATAATTTCTTCTGTGTTTAAATAAACTAGGCGTCGCTAGTAGAATAAAAGGCGTCGCTAGGGGGTGGCTAGCGAGGCTAGACCCCCAAATCTGGGGCCCATAGCCCTGAGTCTCTAGGCAAGGCCGGACTGGCTGCAGCAATCCCCTCCCTCTCTCTCTCATCCTCCTCTTGTGTCAGGCACAAAGCGCGATCTGTGTTCGGCAGCGCTTACTGTAACAAGGTCCCGTCTTGGCTCGTGTGATACTCTAGAATGGAACACTGATTGAATCATAGTTCCACCTATCACACAAGCCTGTCTAGGAGGCGGGACCTTGTTACAGAGTCACTGAACACATACCCAGCTCCGGGAGATGCCCGCTGTGTGTGTGATCCAGGCAATGGTGAGTCTGTATTGATGGGCACAGTGAGGGAACATTGAAGGGCAGTGAGGCTGCATTCATGAGCACAGTGAGATTGCATTAATGGGCCCAGTGAGGCTGCATTCATGGGCACAATGAAGCTGCTTTCATAGACTCAGTGAGGCGGCCTTGATGGGCAGTGAGGCTGCATTCATGGGCAGTGAGGCTGCATTCATGGGCACAGTGAGGCTGCATTCAGGGGCAGCGAGGCTGCATTCATGGGCAGCGAGGCTGCATTCATGGGCAGCGAGGCTGCATTCATGGGCACAGTGAGGCTGCATTCATGGGCAGTGAGGCTGCATTCACGGGCACAGTGAAGCTGAATTCATGGGCAGTGTGGTTGCATTCATGGGCACAGTGAGGCTGCATTCATGGGCACAGTGAGGCTGCATTCATGGGCACAGCGAGGCTGCATTCATGGGCACAGCGAGGCTGCATTCATGGGCACAGCGAGGCTGCATTCATGGGCACAGCGGGGCTGCATTAATGGGCACAGCAGGGCTGCATTAATGGGCACAGCAGGGCTGCATTCATGGGCATAGTGAGGCTGCATTTGTGGACAGTGAAGCTGCATTCATGGGCACAGTGAGGCTGCACTCATAAGCACAGTGAGACTGCATTGATGGGCACAGTGAGGCTGCATTCATGGGCACAGTGAGGCTGCATTCATTGGCAACATAAAGCTGCATTATGGGCACAGTGAGGCTGTATTCATGGGCAGTGAGGCTGCAGTCATGGGCACAGTGACTCTGCATAGAGGGACACAGCTGAGCCCCACATTCTTTATGTAGCCAACTCCTGAGCCCTGGGGCTCTCTGGGGACCCTGGTGTAAAGGGGCTCTCTGAGGACCCTGACGTAAGTAGGGGGACTCTCTGGAGACCCTAATGTAATGAGGGGGCTCTGAGGACCTTGATGTAAGTGTGGGGGGGGCTCTCTGGGGACCCTGGTGTAAGGGGGGCTTCTCTGGGGACCCTGATGTAAGTAGGGAGGCTCTCTAGGGACCCTTATATAAGGAAGTGACTCTATGGGGACTCTGATGTAATGAGGGTGGCTCTGGGGACCCTGATGTAAGTGGGGTGGCTCTGGGGAACCTGGTGTAAGGGGGAATCCGCACTCAGGTACAGTATCTCACAAAAGTGAGTACACCTCTCACATTTTTGTAAATATTTTATCATATCCTTTCATGTGACAACACTGAAGAAATTACACTTTGCTACAATGTAAAGCAGTGAGTGTACAGCTTGTATAACAGTGTAAATTTGCTGTCCCCTCAAAATAACGCAAAACACAGCCATTAATGTCTAAACAGCTGGCAACAAAAGTGAGTACACCCCTAAGTAAAAATGTCCAAATTAGGCCCAATTAGTCCTTTTCCCTCCCTGTGTCATGTGACTCATTAGTGTTACAAGGTCTCCGGTGTGAATGGGGAGCAGATGTGTTAAAATTTGTGTCATCGCTCTCACTCTCTCATACTGGTCACTGGAAGTTCAACATGGCACCACATGGCAAAGAACTCTCTGAGGATATGAAAAAAAGAATTGATGCTCTACATAAAGATGGCCTAGGCTATAAGAAGATTGCCAAGACCCTGAAACTGAGCTGCAGCACTGTGGCCAAGACCATACAGCAGTTTAACAGGACAGGTTCCACTCAGAACAGGCCTCGCCATGGTCAACTAAAGGAGTTGAGTGCACGTGCTCAGCGTCATATCCAAAGGTTGTCTTTGGCAAATAGATGTATGAATGCTGCCAGCATTGGTGCAGAGGTTGAAAGGGTGGGGGGTCAGCCTGTCAGTGCGCAGACCATACGCCGCACAGTGCATCAAATTGATCTGCATGGCTAACATCCCAGAAGGAAGCCTCTTCTACAGATGATGCACAAGAAAGCCCGAAAACTGTTTGCTGAAGACAAGCAGACTGAGGACATGGATTACTGGAACCAAGATGAGACCAAGATAAACTTATTTGATTCAGATGGTATACAAGCTGTACACTCACTACTTTACATTGTAGCAAATTGTCACTTATTCAAATATTTACAAAAATGTGAGGGGTGTACTCACTTTTGTGAGATACCGTATGTAACAATATATATTATATATATATATATATATGGTATATAGGACAAACCGCGCTAAACACTAAGTACTAATTGGTAAGGTGAGCTGCCATACACTGACCAAACAAAATCATATAGTAATAAAAGTAGAGATTATAGCGCTCAACCTTAAGAGTATAGATTTAACCCACCTCAGTGAAGGGGACTTATATATTAGAAATAAGAACTAAAAATGTATTGAGCATATAAGTATAGTGGCTCGGGTGAGTGTGTATACCCCTAGATGTCCACCAGGGGTATGATAAAGATGTAAAGGTTTGTATAACTTAAATCTGTATGCTACCCAATGTGAATATTAAAAAAGCAGCAAAAAACAAAGAAAGGAAAGGAGTGAATGACCAGTGGAGGGATGTAAAACTTCCTCCAGTGGCCAGTGATAGGTCACAATGGTGTGGTAAATCACGATGATGTGAAAATAAACCAAAGTAAAATCACTAAATCTGAAATTGTGACAATGAATTTGACATTAGTGCAAAAAAATCCATGGAAAAGTTCAATGTCCGAGATAAAGGGAAAAACGTTGTTTTACAGTCTGAAATAAAGTGCAATCGTGTTCTATGAATCAATAAATGTGTTTCTCCAGGGGTAGTGAAAGAAGAAATCCATTGGAGGTTGGGATGATCCCCTCCGGATTGGAGGCTTACCAGAAAGGTGCAATATTCACGCCTTATGTAAATATTGTGTCTAGGTGGTGTCCAGGGCGCGTCACACTATCCTCTTCCTCCAGGGGCACCTAGGTGAACCTCCAAGGGGGGAGGTGAGGAGGGGCTGAGACGTCACTTGGTCCTTCGTCCGTCCCTCCGTCATCTTGTAGAGGTGCTTGTCCTGCCTGCTTCCTGGTTCACTGCAGAGTCGGGGAGGAGTGGAGGGGGGAACCTCCAAGTGGATCCACGGGGACCTCCTTCTCCTATCACACTGCGCGGGACCTGTGGTG
>BLSH010286071.1:2526994-2552019 GCA_018402905.1 Glandirana rugosa | reverse complement strand
TATTATATTCAGCAGCTACAACAACTGTAGCTGCTGACTTTTAGCAAACACACACTCATCTGTCCCAGGATCCAGTGATGTGCTCACCCGAGCTGTCGCTTCTCTCCCACTCCTCTCCCCGGCATTTCAACTGTGGTCAGCCGGCTGTGAAAGCTTGCGGCTTCACAGCCTAGTACGAGTCGCGCTGCACCTCCTGAATGGTCCAGCAGTATTATGGGACCTGTGACATGTCCCAGAAGACTGCAGGAAGGCCTAGGCAAACCCCAAAAAATTGCATGGCAAATGTGGTCGGGGGGGGGGGGGGGAGTAGAAAATGTGTTAACGCTTAAAGTGGAACTGCTACATGTCTGCAAATTCTGACATTTTATCAAAAGTCATCCCCCTGGCCACTAAGATATGTGGATAGCAGCATGCCTTGACTATCATAGGGAGGTGTCTTTAACCACTTCAGCCCCAGAAGGATTTACCTCCTTCCTGACCAGAGCACTTTTTGCGATATGGCACTGCGTCGCTTTAACTGACAATTGCGCAGTCGTGCAACGTTGTACCCAAACAAAATTGACATCCTTTTTTCCCCACATATGAAGCATTCTTTTGGTGGTACTTTGATCACCTCTGAGTTTTTTATTTTTTTGCGCTATAAACAAAATAGCGACAATTTTGAAAAAAAAAAATATATATATTTGTTACTTTTTGCTATAATACATATCCAAAAAAAATGTATTCATCAGTTTAGGCCGATATGTATTCTTCGCAATAAGCGTATGTTGATTGGTTTGCGCAAAAGTTATAGCTTCTACAAACCATGAGAATTGATTTATGGCGTTTTTATTTATTTATTTAGTAGTAATGGCGGCGATCTGTGATTTTTAGCGGGACTGCAATATTATGGCGGACATGTCAGACACTTTTGACACTTTTTTGGGACCAATGACATTTATACAAAGATCAGAGCTTTAAATAGCCACTGATTACTGTATAATTGTCACTGGCAGGGAAGGGGCTAACACTAGAGGCGATCAAGGGGTTAACGGTGTTACCTGCTAGGTGTGTCTAACTGTGTGGGGGCTGGGACAACTGGGGGAGGAGAGTAATCCCTGCTCCCATAGATCACTTAACTCTCCCCTGTCAGAACGGGGATCCGCTTGTTTACATACACGGATCCCCGTTCTGTTGCTGACAGAGAGCAATCGCGGGAGGCAGGTGGACATCGAGTCCACCCCACCCGCTGACTGGCTCCCCGGCGTGCGTCCACAATACTCACTCCTGTGGCCGCTGTCGGGTGATGGCAGTTTGTGCAGGAGAGCCATGTTGGTTAAATGGTAGGTTGTGAATGAAAACATTCAATTTTTCTATGTTGTACAAAGGCAAGATAAGGAACCCAGTAGGCAAGAGGGGGACATAACTGGGTTTCTGGGGACAGAATGAACTGGAAAAAAAAAAAAAGCTTTGGTCTTCAGCATGAATTGTATATAACCAAATTATTACTTAGAAAGTTTATCAATGTTACATGCTGCAGCCCACTCATTGTGACTGCCAGGAAGATTAATCAGAAGTGCAACTGGCATTTCACAAACTAAATAATTGGCATTTGGTCTGATGTATACTTGGATGGATTTTGGTGGCTCAAAAAGATGATATACGCAGTATATTAACATGCTTGAGAAATGCTGTACTTTAAAATACAGGCAGATACTTATCCATCATGCCATGCCATCAGAGAGGAGTGCGCCTGGCTCTAAATTTATTCTGCAGCAGGACAGCAACCCCAAACATACATAGGACAAGCCAATGTCATTAAAAACTATCCTCACTGTAGAGAAGAACAAGGAGTCCTGGAAGAATTGGTGAAACCCACAGAGCCCTGATCTCAACATCATGGAGTCTATCTGGGATTATATGAAGAGACAGAAGGCAGCCTACATCCACAGCAGATCTGTGGTTAGTTTTCCAAGGTGTTTGGAACAACCTACCTGCCAAGTTCCTTCAATATGCAAGTGTACCTAGAATTGATGCTGTTTTGAAGGCAAAAGATGGTCTCACCAAATATTGATCTGATTTGGATTTTTCATCCATTCATTTTGTTTATTGATAAAAATAAACTATTAAAACTTTCTATTAAATTTCTGAAAGCATTCATAATTTACAGCATTGTTTCACTTATACTTCACACTTGCCTAAAAATTTTGCACAGTAGAATAGCTATATTGTGGTACCTCACCAAGGAAAGGACACAGGATTCTCAACCAGGAGGGTTGAGGGGCTCCAGGAAGTTTGCATATTTGGGAGAAAACTGTTTTTTCAGTTTCCTATTTTAGGAAAATTGGTTTTGGGACCTGATCCAGGTGGGATGAAATCTCCTGTCCTGGGTCCAGATTTTGCGATCCACCAGCACACTGACTGGTCAAGTGTGTGCTGGGCTATTTGTAGACACCGAACCATGGTTCTGGGCTCCAGCCTCCCGAGAAGTCCAGGGTTTGCAAGGGAGAAGCCAGGGTGTGCATGTGTGCACTGGAGAAGCCTGAGAGTGCAGGTCTGCACTGAAAGCCAGACCCAAGCCTGAGGTCACTGACAGGAGTAAGAAGTGCTCCATGTGGGAGCCGGAGCAGTGGGGTCCTGCTGCTAAAGAGAGCCAGGTGGCTTGGTATTTTTATTTGCTATGTTGCATATGTACGCCAGGAGGCTGAATATACCATTATTGGATGCGGATGGTGAAAACCGGAAACCGTGCTGTTTTGCTTTTCTGAACTTTCTTTATTAAAAGTGGGCCAACAAGCCCTGAAAAGGAATTATTTGGTGTGGACTGTACTCACTAGCCGGCATTACACTTGAGCTAAATAACCCCCAACATTACAATATATACACACATACTGTATAAATATTATACAGACCTGTATAAGATCAGCTTATAATAACCATTGCCACAAAGACACATTGAAATACAGAATACTATAGAAAGCCAGTAATGTGGATACATCAGCTGTATGAAAGCACAGGAAACACTAGCGACTAGTCTTTGCTCTCTGCCTGTTTTTTTTTTTTTTTTATTTAGGCCCCATACACACGGGCGTATTAAAAAAAATAAGCTTAACGTCGGACCCGACGTCAGGGAAAAATCGGCGTCAACGCGATTTCATGGCGTTTTGCATCGGCGTTAATGCGCGTCAATGAGCGTTAGTGTCAATAGGCACTTTGTTGAAAAAAACATTCCTCTGCTATTTTTTAACCAAAAAATGGCGGTTAACGTCGCTACAGCGTTAGTGCGTGTTAGTGAGCGTTTTGCCAGCTGAGCGTCAAGAACGCCATAATGCTGCAGCTTCAGAAAGCACTGGCTGTGGGTTCTACTTTCAGTTCACTAACGCCAATGCCATCTACAGCTTAAAAACGTCAGCGTTTTTATGGGGCCATTGAATAACATGGAGAGCTGAAAGAAATGCAAAAAAAGTCTGTGTATATTAGGCCTTAATCTTGGGCACAGCTTCCAGAGTTCAGTTCATTTGCACTAATGTGAACGGAACCTGAAAAAAATGGATTTTATTATAACTTACAGTAAAATCCTTTTCTCTGAGTTCACTGACAGACGCAGCCCTTCTTATGACACGTGGGGTTATGCTCATATCACTAGGAGTCGACTAGGCAAAGAAAAAACAAAAGCATAGGTTGGCCCCTCCCAGGAGGCCGTCCTCACCTTAGCATATAACCCCCTGCTGGACAATAGCATATCAGTTCATAACAAGCCGTACAAACTCCACACAGAGGGGTGGGTGCTGCGTCTGTCAGTGAACTCAGAGAAAAGGATTTTACGGTAAGTTATAATAAAATCCCTTTTTCTCTTACGTTCACTGAGAGACGCAGCCCTTCTTATGACATGTGGGGACGTCCCAAAGCTGTGCAAATCAAAAGGGGCGGGCAAACTACAACAACTGTACCCAACAAAAAGAACCCTCTCAGAACCCTACACTGCCGCCTGTAAAACTTTGCGGCCAAAAGCAGCATCTGCAGATGCTGAAACGTCAACTTTGTAAAACTTAGTAAACATGTGCACTGAGGCCCAAGTAGCCGCTTTGCACACCTGAGACACCGAGGCCTGGTGTCTAAAAGCCCAGGAAGTACTAACTGCCCTGGTGGAATGAGCCGTGACTGGGAAAGGGGGAACCTTGCCCCGAACCTCATATGCATAAGTCACGGTCTTCCTGATCCAACGAGAAATGGTAGCTGACGAGGCCGCCATGCCTTTGTGCGAACCTTCCGTCAGCACAAATAATGAGTCAGACTTACGAAAGGAAGCTGTAGAATTCAAATACACCCGCAAGGCCCTCACCACATCCAAAGAATGTAGCTCAAATTCCTTGGGATGCGACGGGTGCGGGCACAATGAGGGAAGAACAATATCCTCATTTAAATGAAAAGAAGAAACCACCTTCGGAAGGAAAGAAGGGGAAGGTCGCAAAACCGCCTTTTCCTTATGAAGGACCAAGTAAGGTGACTTGCAGGACAACGCTGCCAACTCAGGCACCCGCCTAGCGGATGTAACAGCCACCAAGAAAGCCACCTTCTGCGACAACAACTGCAAGGAATTGTCCCTAATCTTCTCATATGATGGCTTCTGAAGCACAGAGAGCACCAGATTCAAATCCCACGGTGCCAAAGGCGACCGTATCCGAGGAGCCACATGACGTACACCCTGTACAAATGTACGGATCAACGAATGTGACGCCAAGGGTCGTTGAAAAAGAACCGTCAGAGCCGAAATCTGACCCTTAAGCGCACTTAACGCCAGGTTCTTGTCCAGTCCCTGCTGCAAAAAAGTCAGCACCCTGGACACTGCATAAGAGCGGGGATTCCAACCACCCGCATCACACCAGGCAATATAGGCCTTCCAGGCCCTATGATAAATCTTACATGAAGTACACTTGCACGCTTCAATCATAGTAGGGATCACGGAGTCAGAGACACCCCTATCCCTCAACACCTGGGACTCAATAGCCAAGCCGTCAAAGCCAGCGAGGGTAGAGCAGGGTGCAAGATGGGTCCCTGAGACAGTAGGTTTTCGCGAAGTGGAAGACGCCACGGGACATCTGCCACCATCCGTACCACATCGGCGTACCAAGGACGCCGAGGCCAATCCGGAGCTACCAGGATTGTCGGCATTCCCTCTGCTTCTAGCCTGCGCAGAACCCACGGCAGAAGCTTCAGAGGAGGAAAGACGTACAATAGCCGATACCGACCCCAGGGTGCTACCAGTGCGTCCGTGGTGACTGCCAACAGATCTCTTGATCTGCACACAAAGGTCTGTACCTTGTGATTGAATCTGGTGGCCATGAGGTCCACCTCTGGCGTGCCCCACTTGAGGCCAATCTGGCGGAACACTTCTAGATGTAGGGACAATTCCCCTGATCCAGAGTCCGGCAGCTGAGAAAGTCCGCCTGACAGTTTTCCACGCCTGGAATGTAGATTGCGGAGAGAGCTGGCAAGTGAAGTTCTGCCCATCGCAGGATCAGAGCCGCTTCCGCAGCTGCTGCCGAGCTTCTTGTTCCGCCCTAATGGTTCACATATGCCACAGCCGTGGCATTGTCCGACTGAACCCGGACAGGGAGGCCTCGCAGCGCCAACGGGATAGACAGAGTCTGATCGCTCTTAGTTCCAGTACATTTATCAGAAGGCAAGCTTCCTGAGCTGACCAACGGCCCTGGGCAGAGAATTGACCCAGGACCCCTCCCCAGCCCGATAGGCTGGCATCCGTCGTTACTATCGACCAATTGAGGGGGAGGAAACATTTTCCCAACCTTAGGGCTGGAGCCCAAATCCACCAAATCAAGGATCCTCGGGACTGATGATCCAACCTGATCAGTTTGTCTAGGGATAGGGGAGATTTGTCCCATTGCGACAAAATCGCCTCCTGCAGGAGCCGAGTGTGACTCTGGGCGTAAGGTATCGCTTCGGAAGTCAACACCATGAGCCCCAACACTTGCATACAGAACCGTAAGGAGGACCACTGGCGTGATAACAGGGTTCGCACTGCTGCCTGTAGTGTCAGGAGCTTGTTCGGCGGTAAAACCACCCTTGCCTGCACCGTGTCCAGAATCAGACCCAGGTATTCCAGATGGCAGGATGGAGTCAACGTCGACTTCTGCAGGTTGATCAGCCAACCAAATTCTTTTAACGTGGACACCGTGATTATCACGTTCTCCTCCAGAGCTGCCACCTCTCTGCTCTCAGAAATAAATTGTCGAGGTACGCTACCAACGCGATACCTCTCTGTCTCAACAGCGCCAGCATTGGGGCCACCACTTTGGTGAACACTCGGGGAGCCAAAGCCAGACCGAAGGGAAGTGCCACAAACTGGAAATGCAGATCTCCCACTGCGAAGCACAGAAAACGCTGGTGTCTGTGACAAACTGGAACATGGAGATATGCGTCCTTGATATTCAGGTACGCCATGAATTCCCCTTGGTGCAGGGCGGCCACGACCGAGCGGATGGACTCCACAGTGAATTTTTTTGTCTTTACAAAGCAGTTTAGTGCCTTCAGGTCCAGAACTGGCCTGACACCGCCCTTTTTGGGCACCACAAAGAGGAGTAAAACCCGTGAAACCTTTCCATCGTGGGTACCGGTACAATCACCTCCTGTTCGGCAAGCGCCCGAACGGCACCTAGAAGCACCTCCCGACCCCCCTGAGGAAATCTTAAGTTCGAAGGGAAGAACCTTTCTGGGAGTAGAGAGATGAACTCTATCCTGTACCCGGAGGACACCACGTCCAGCACCCACCGATCGGTGATGCGGACAGTCCATCTGCCTGCGAACCCCAGTAACAGGCCCCCCACCTGCGAGTCGAGCAGGGGCAACCCATCATGAGAAGGTCGACTTATCCTTTGTCTTTTCAGACTTATGTTGCCAGGGCCTTTTACTGGGCCCAGCGGAAGCTTTACCGGACTTGAAGCACTTACCCGCTGAGCCTGGCGCACGAAAAAACTTCTTCTGGCCTGAAGAAACAGGGCCCTGCCTACGGCAAAAATCCCGCCGTTTTGGCTCTGGAAGAAAAGTACTCTTCCCTCCCATGAAATCTTTAATGATTTCATCCAATTGTGGGCCAGACGCCCTCCCTGAAAGGAGAGATCCGTAAGAGCTTTCTTCGACGCCTGGTCGCCTGACCAAGAGCGGAGCCACAGCACCCGCCTGATAATAACTGCAAAAACAGACATGGGAAGCAGGTCCAACGCAGTATCGCATAGGTAGCGGAGACCCTCTTCCAAGTGTTGTGCTCGTTGCACCTCAGCCTACGCACACTCACAAGTCAAACCGGTGTGCAATGTGGTAGTGCACTCAAGAAGAGATTGCTCCGCCATAGCAGCCGACAGGGCTGGACGCATGGCTGACCCAGCCAACAAGAACAGTGCCTTAGACCCTGCCTCCGTGCGGCGATCGGCCGCCTCTTTAAAAGACGGAGACCCCTCCAAGGGAATGGCCGTTGCCTTATTCAGACGGGCCACCGGTGGGTCCACTGCTGGGGAAGCCCATCTCATAGTAAAACTATCCTCAAAAGGGTAACGAACAGCAAAGCGTTTGGGCAAAGCAAAGGAATTTTGCGGCCGCAGCCATTCCTTGAACACCGCCTGGTCAAAAACCTGATCATAAGGGTAGGCCCTGGGGGACCTAGGGGGCTTAAGCGACCCACAAACATATGCGGACTCATGTGACTCCCCTGCTTGATCAAGCCGCATGGACTCGCGAATATCAGTGATCAGAGCAGCCACTATCGCTTTATCGCGCGAAAATGAAGCCCCCTGATCATCTTCACCATCTGAGGGTATCAGTTCACCCTCTGATAAGCTCCATGGGGGTACCTGTGACCACCGAAGCGCCCTCTGGTTCCGAATCCTCCCCCGAAGAATAACGGGGGCGGGCGCTTTTTGGGGCCCCCCGGAGTCGGGTCCGAACCCGCCTGGGGAAAGAGTTCACCAAATACTGTCCTCAGTTGTTCCAAGGAAACGAGGGACCCAGTCGTGGATTATTGCTCGACTGGCTCCTCCTTGGAAGGCCCCGCAGGTACCCCTGCCATAGCACTGCCGGCCTCTGTCATCCCAGACTTCCGGCACCCCCACTGTGTGACCACCACCTCTACCCCACCAACCAGCCAGGGAGACCCGGAAGGATTGTACACACCGCTACCAGCACCCAGGGAGAGCCAGCTATACTTGCTGTTTTGAATGCCTCAGTGCTGTGAGCAGAATGAGCAATGAAGAAAAACTCCACTTCAAGAGCCTGCACCACCGCATCTGTCAGCCATGCTGTGCAAAGCGAAAGCGGAAGTGTCAGGTGCCTGCTGCACGTCTTTTATCACTTCCCGTACTACCGAAAAACACCACTGGGGGCCGTCAGAGGACAGGCTGAAAACAAGCATGGGCTACAACAAAATGGCCGCCGCCATCAAACACATGCCGATCTACGACAAAATGGCGCTGTAGCGGTGAAAGAACGGCGATCCACCGCAAAATGGCGGTGAAACGTCGTATGCAGTGCTCAAAACGGTCAGTGCGGGGTGCGGTGCCCCGGCGGGGATTGGGGGGGAGATGACAACCCCAGATGCATCCCCACCAATAAGCCCCCACCGGCCGGCTACCTCAGAAGCTGCCCAGGTGCCCACTCTCTGCGCCCCTAGGACAGAAGAGGGGTCCACTCACCGATCCGATGGGCACAGCGGGTGGCCACCCGGAGCAGACTTTCCTCCCCATGGAGAGGTATGCTGCTGGCCAGGCCACTGGACAGGAACAAACCAGTCACTGGGCACAAGTGGGATCAGCCACTGGCCACCCGCACGGAACGGGCACTATGCGGCATGACCCCGCCAAGGCTAAGGGTAGCTCGCACAGACGTTGGCCGGACTGGGGAAAGTTTTGGATGTCTAGGTATCCTCTATACCACCAGCCGGCTTCTTGATAGCAGTCTTCCTCAGGTAAAAAACATCAGAAGAAACGCAGATCCCATAGGGAACCAGATCTAACTCCTTGCACTAGGCAAATAAAACTGATATGCTATTGTCCAGCAGGGGGTTATATGCTAAGGTGAGGACGGCCTCCTGGGAGGGGCCAACCTATGCTTTTGTTTTTTCTTTGCCAAGTCTACTCCTAGTGATATGAGCATAACCCACGTGTCATAAGAAGGGCTGCATCTGTCAGTGAACGTAAGAGAAAGTTGGGGTTCCGCCCTCTGCTCTGCTTCCTGTGTACAGTGCCTTGAAAAAGTATTCATACCCCTTGACATTTTCCACATTTTGTCATGTTACAACCAAAAATGTAAATGTAGTTTATATTAGATTTTATGTGATAGACCAACACAAAGTGTCACATAATTGTGAAGTGGAAATAAAATGATAAATGGCTTTCAAATTTTTTTTTACAAATAAATATCTGAAAAGTGTGGCGTGCATTTGTATTTAGCCCTTTTAGGTCAATACTTTGTAGAACCACCTTTAACTACAATTACAGCTGCAAGTCTTTTTGGGGATGTGTCTACCAGCTTTGCGCATCTAGAGAGTGAAAATTTTCCCCATTATTCTTTGCAAATTAGCTCAAGCTCTGTCAGATTGGATGGAGAGCATATGTGAACAACAATTTTCAAGTTTTGCCACATTCTCAATTGGATTTAGGTCTGGACTTGACTGGACCATTCTAACACATGAATATGCTTTGATCTAAACCATTCCATCGTAGCTCTGGCTGTATGTTTAGGGTTGTTGTACTGCTGGAAGATAACCCATTCTAAAGTCTTTTGCAGACTCCAACAGGTTTTCTTCTAAGATTGTCCTGTATTTGGCTCCATCCATCTTTGCATCAACTCTGACCAGCTTCCCTGTCCCGGTTGAAGAAAAACATTCCCACATGATACCACCATGTTTCACGGTGGGGATGGTGTGTTCAGGGTGATGTGCAGTGTTCGTTTTCTGCCACATATAGCATTTTGCTTTTAGGCCATAACGTTCAATTTTTGTTTCATCTGACCATAGCACCTTCTTCCACATCTTTGCTGTGTCCCCCACATGGCTTCTGGAAAACTGCAAATGGGACTTCTTATGGCTTTCTTTCAATAATGGCTTTCTTCTTGCCACGCTTCCATAAAGACCAGATTTGTGGACTGCATGACTAATAGTTGTCCTGTGGACAGATTCTTCCACCTGAGCTGTGCCATACTCTTTCCATTTTTGGATGATGGATTAAACAGTGCTCCGTGAGATGTTTTTATAACCTAACCCTGCTTTAAACTTTGCCACAACTTTATACCTGACCTGTCTGGTGTGTTCCTTGGCCTTCATGATGCGGTTTGTTCACTAAGGTTCTCTAACAACCCTCTGAGGGCTTCACAGAACAGCTGTATTTATACTGAGATTAAATTACACACAGGTAGACTCTATTTACTAATTAGATGACTTCTGAAGGCAATTGGTTCCACTAGATTTTAGTTAAGGGTAGAGTAAAGGGGGCTGAATACCAATGCACCCCACACATTTCAGATATTTATTTGTAAAAAATGCTGAAAAACATTTATCATTTTCCTTCCACTTTGTGTTGGTCTATCACATAATATCCCAATAATATACATTTACGTTTTTGGTATTAACATGACAAAATGTGGAAAATGGCAAGGGGTATGAATACTTTTTCAAGACACTGTATATGCTCTGTGTTTACATTTCATACGAGAAGGCTGGCAGGCTGTCAACTCACAGCTGGGAACAAATTGATCTTGTGTTGGGAAAAACAAGTGAAAGTATATTTTCTCATTTCAGAATTACTCCACAGTAACTGCACATACAGAGGTCAGCGATGGCTTGTTGTGAGGCTTTTTTTTACTGACTATTAAGAATATGTAAATAGTCAAAGCTGAACTTTGAGAACAAAAATGTTCTTTTAAATATACTCAATATCCACAAATGAAAAATTCTACTTTGTAAGCACCAAATGCTTTTACAAACCCAGTTATCACCTTGAAAAAGTAGTGGTGATACTATTACTGCGTTGGACATCGCTTGTACATGAAGCAGAGTTATGTGAGGGACCCAGCAGGCCTCTCCACAGAAAGCTACAGTAAGGGGGCGGATACAAGTCTAGTCAGCCTGCCCAAGGAGAGAGGGAAGAAGTGACTGGTCTTAATACGGGAAGCTCCTGCACAGAAGTTTCACACTAGATTGCTGCACAGAAAAAAAAGACACAAAACGCACCAGAATTCAAGAATATATAGGCTTCTTGTATGTAGATATTTGCTTATCCCAGAATGCAACTTTAAATGTCCATTGCCTGGCCACACTTTTATCTATAAAAACATATAGGTAAGTAATCAAGTGCAAATTGGTGACAATGATTGAATGATTAGCAATAAAGAATCACGAAGGTCACTGCCTAGGAAGACAAAAATCTTCCAGATAATTTTGCCAAATCGTCTAGATAATATATGATGGACAATCAGGAAAAGCATTGTACTGGACACAGTGCTTGGCTTTAGACCTTTGAGCAAAATATAATGAAATTAAAGACATATTCATTCTTGATTGCTAGAACTACCATTAATGTGCATTATTTAAATAAACCAATTTTCCAGTATCTAAAACAATCATGTGCAAGATTAAATAAATCACTAAAATCGTAGCAATAAATCAGAATGTTTATCTTAATAAGGGGATACAGCAGAAGAAATACTTGGGCCAGTCTGTTCTTCATATGACATATTTGCTAAAAAACAAAAAAAACAAATAAAAAACTGGGGCCCTGTGTTGCTATGGATATTTTTGGGTGATTTTATAGTATAGTTAAATTTTTAAGACCATGTGCTGTTTTAAGACGCTAAGGCTTCCCCTTTTGATATGCAAATTAACCAGTCAGACTGGTTTATGAGCCAAGCAGAGGAAGTTTTGTTTTGGAAGACAAAGAGGCAAGACTTGTTATGAAGACTTTGGAGGAAACAGAAGTTTTAAGTTGGACTATGAGCAAAGATTCCATCTTGATTCCTTCTCTAAGCTGAGTAGTGGTTTAGTATATGTATTGCATAAAATAATAGATGCTTATTTGAGAAGGAAGATAGTTTGTACATTGTGGGCATATTTTGTTATATTTTGCATGCTATTAATTGTGCATTCTGACGTTTTATGTGCAGTTTTTCCTGTTCAGTAAAGCATATTAACACACTACAAAGGTCTAAGCTTCCTTGGCTTTTACACCAAGAACCTTTAATAGACACCAAGCAAGACATCTGGGTGCTCATCTAGGATTTGTGCTAAAGCTCAACTGAAGCAGACCTGTTTTCTGTGGTGTGTTCTGTTGCTTTTGCTGAGGAAAAATCATGCATACACTGTTTAGAAAGAGTAAGGCTGCAAAGGTTTCTGGTGTTCAGGACGAGAAGGCATGCACCTTTCCTACCTGGACCAGAAACAGTTAGCGGATGTCTGTTGCAAAGGAGATTACTAGGTATTCTTCTCTTTTGAAAAGAGCTTGGGGTGATTGTGATTGTCTCTGATCTTTCTTCAGATTTTAGTCTTAAGAGTTTTGGATTCAGTAAGGAAGAGATGCGGGCAGTTGCTGTGTTTGGTTTGCACTTCCTGCATGTTCTACATATTGAATCTTAAAATAGGAAAAAGGTAGAGTTAGAAATAGACTTACTGAAGGAGCAGCTAGCAGTGGTGACCAAGTATCTGGAAGACACGGCAAGCAAGGCAAAGGATTTAGAAAGTAGAACACTCAAAGTCAAACCTGCAGTGGCTTTGAAGTGTGTTCAAACCCCTGAAATCAAAGCTGAAGATTTGAATGAGTGGTGTGCAGCCCTCATAAACAAGTCTAAGGCTCGATTCACACCTGAGTGTAGCAATTTACTGGAATTTTTAAGTGTTTTTGCAGCTTTTTACAATTGTTTTGAAAGTTGTTTAGAAACGTATTACAAGCGTTTTAAAGCTTCAGGTGTTTTAGTTTAGCCAATAGAAAGCACCGGGGGAAAGAAAGGGAGAGAAATTTTGGGGTGGAGAAATGCTACTTGAGCAGAAAATGAGTGACAAAATGCTCGTAAAACGATCATCAGGCATTTCTATTGAAGTCTATGGGGCCAATAACGTTTGTAATCTGCGAAAAAGCAGCTCATGTACTTTTCTGAGTGGCAGGCATTTTGCTTCAGGCGACAGAATGCTCATATGTGAACGGAGCCATTGAAATGAATGGGATTTGGCTTGTTGAGCATTTTAGAACTACAAGCAGAAAATCCCTCAGGTGTGAACAGGGCCTATCGATGCCCTAGGCCCTAAGCCTGTAAGCAAAAGTAGGACATGTGTCACTGTTACTTTCCATAAACGGGAAGCTGAGAATCTGATCAGATCAAATTGTGATGGCTGAGTTGAGTCAGATAAAAGGAAGGCACACATGTGGACTGATTCACTCAAAGAGGGGTACATAGAGAGGAAATAGATGGAATTTCTACACCAGCATTGCTTAAAAGGTTGAAATAAGTGGCTGGGAATGGTAGATTTAGGCACATTAGGTGTTTTTGTTATCATAGACTTGGGCACATTGCTAGAACATGCCATGCTGTGAAGACTGGACAACAGCAGGCCAGTATTCCCAAGGAAAGCACGAAGAGAGATGCAGGTTTATTCTTTCCATTGGATTTCTATGCCTTTCCATGAAAGTGTTACAAGGCAACAGTGGGCACCCTACAATAGTTTTGCAGTTAGATATGTGCAGATAGAGAAATGTGAGCAGTGAGCGATGTTGTTGGCACAGTTGGAAGGAACATATAATCTGCTTGGTCTCTTACTCTTTTAAGGCACTTAGCATTGAAAAGGTGGAGCAGGCAGCAGATGACCAGGCCAGATGGGATGAGGCAGACCAGAAGAGGAGATGAGAACCTGAGGAAGATGCAGACGATTTCTTGATGGTGTCTAAATTGGAGTGGACTTGCATCTGAGCATTTCCTTATGACCAGGAGGAGGACAAGGGACTTTCATCATCTGGAACTTTCTTTCCACAGACTGCCAAGGACATTGCTAAACCCGCTTACAGGAACATTGCAGCTTTCCAGGGACAAAGGTCTGATAGCCGAGAACATGCAGGGGATGAAAGGGAATTTTTTCCTCTCATTTACAATGTGGTGGGTTTATTTGTCCCTTTCCTAGCTGCTAAGGTTTCATTTTTTCAAATATCATGCTACAAAATCAAGAGCTGGAATGTGTTGCTATGGATATTTTTGTGTGATTTTATAGCATAGTTAGATTTTTAATACCATGCCGTTTTGCAAGACAATGAGGCAAGACTTGTCATGGAGACTTTGGAGGAAACAGAAGTTTTGATTTGAAGTCTGAGAAAAGAACCATGAAGATGATTCCATCTCTAAGGAGTACATGCTATTAATTGTGTAGTCAAATCCTATATCATTATTAATAAGAAGTATAAACCAGACATAGGTAGCAGAGCTGAGAAAATGTGAGGAAAGAATGAAAACCCAGTGTGTCAAATCACAATTAGTCCAATGATCCACTGAAGGTTGAACAAATTGCAGAAGAGATACAAAAGTCCTAAAAAATGCTTGCAGAACTTTATACGCTCCTTCACCACACCGAATGTGCAGGACACATCCCACTCCCAGCGAGGAGTTGTGGGATGGCAGTCGTCTGCATTTGAATTATTACATGCTTTATATCTTTAAGTATCTGGTAAGAGTTTTCACTGGAGGGAGGAAAAGACTGTTTGTGAGTACAATAAAGCTATTTTAAAACAATATCACACTATGTGGCGGTATCTTTCCCTTTTATCCCACATGAGAGTGATTGGAGTTCGCTCACTGGATTAGAGGATTTTCTATTTCATCTGCTGTGCTTGGAGAAATATCTAACGAAGCAAGGCTACCAGTGCATGAGAATGCCTGGCCCATTTATCTGGTAAGGATTTGTCCTCTGGGAGTGGGATGTGTCCTGCACATTCAGTGTGATGAAGGAGCATATAAAGTTCTGCAAGCATTTTTAGGACTTTTGTATCTCTTACGCAATTTGTTTAACCATCAGTGGATCATTGGACTAATTGTGATTTGACACACTGGGTGTTCATTCTTTCCTCACATTTTCTCAGAGCTGCTACCTATGTCTAGTTTATACTTATTATTGATAATGATATAGGATTTGACTTTACTTTTTACAATACTTATAGTGGCAGGTGTTATAAGAAACTTTTGAACCGCTCCAATTAGGAGGTTTATTGTTTGTGTTCCTCTGCATAAGGGGGATGCATTATTGTTTCTGGCGCAGGTGTGATGATAAGGGCTTTTTATAGTATGACCTCTCCCATTTTTTTTCTATTAATTGTGTATACTGCAGTTTTATGCATGGTTTTTCCTATTCAGTAAAGCACATTAATACACTACAGAGGCCTAAGCTTCCTTGACTTTTACCGTAAGAGCATTTAATAGACATCAAGCAAAAAACAGGCCTTTTTGATTTTCTGTATTATAGTGGTAGTAACACAGTGCTTACACATGCAAGTCTCTATTCATCAATATCACAACCTAACGCTACAAATACTATGCCCTTATATCACCCATATTTAGCAATGCCAGTGGTGCCATGTCCTAATAGCTTCCGATGGTACTGTAATAAAAATATCAAAATAGGGTTGTTTTACAAATAGCTGAGATGTAACATACCTTGTAAAAGTGGTATGCTGTTACAGACATGCTTTTAATTCAACATTTGTGGTCAGTAGCAGGCAAAAGGTTACAATTTAAAAATCTGAATAGTGGTGATCTCCTCGTCCCGGGCAACCCCGCACTGTTCAGCAGTTCCTACGAGTGGTGAGAGGCACACACACTACGATAACTTTCTATGCTGTATTTTAATGAATGTTTTGGAAGTGTAAATCTTGAGAGGGGGAAATTGAAGGGATGCAATAAAATCGTATAATACACTATGCAAGTGCTCTTTTAATCCATGTAAGATTTAGATCTACACGGAAGTCAAACATGGAGCAGTAGTGAATGCAGTTCCAGTGGATGAAATATTCTTTGGGAGCTTTTATCATTGTGTTTTGGTGAGTTTATCACCATAGGGGAGAGGTCTCATGTGGGGTGGTGATGGCTGATCGTACCAATTTTGAATTCCCTACAATCAGATTGGACCATATATGGACTCTGATGATTTCACTTGTACGCATGTGTTGTGGATATATATATATATATATATATATATAGATATATATATATATATATAGATATCTATGTGTATATATATATATATATATATATATATGAGAAACGTGCTAGTACTGAGTTACTGAGGTTGTTTGTATGATGTACAGGAACCCATCCTCTCCATTTCCCTCCTGTAACCAATGAAAGCCGGCTTTGCCTCCTCTTCCTCCTGCCAGAATTCAGCAGCTGCAGGATGAAAGTGTTCATTATGCTATTCAAAACAAAACATTCAAAATTCTGAACCATTTCATTTTATTGTGGCCCGTGACTGGTTACCAAATCACACAAGTGGCCCTTGCACTTTAAAAGGATGAGCACCCCAGGTCTAGAGAGTGTAATTCCTGGCAGAGCAATAAACCTGCCAGATATAAATAATAGAGATAAGCCCAGAAGATGTCATGCAACTCCTTGGACTTAACTCATAGTGTGCTTTCACTTTTTACAAAGTGCCTAAATTCCTGGAATTCAGATTTAAGAAATCGATGAAAGGTTCAGAGTAGTAAAAACATGTTGAAGTTAAATAGTGCATTTTTTATAGGGGTCTTATAGAGGTTACAGAGGTCCTCTTCACTAGTTTAGAACACTGGGCGTGCTTCATACAAACAAAAAAAAAAAAATCTTTGGAGTACACAGAGTGTGTGTAGTACTCCAGTCCTTATGCCCTGTTGCCGTGTACCTCCCTCACACTCTCCAGCAATATCTATACCTTAAAATGAAGCCGGGAGTTGCTGTGTAACTACAGCAACTCTAGCAGATGCTGCTGTTAAAAAAGCAATCTCGCTTAGTGTTTATCAACACAGTTCAGAAACAAAATATATAAATACAATGTAACATTGTTACTTTTGTATCTACTCTGTTCTATTCCTCTGCAGATCAAAGGGATGGGTTTCATTTTGCCAATACTGTCAGTTAAATCAACCTGACAAGTTAAAAACATTTTTTTAAAATAAAATTTGTCTCTATTAAACCCCTTATTAACCTTTAGTTAAGCCTAAGACCTTCTTCCCCTTCTCCCCTAAACTATTATTTTCCTGGAGATTTTTCTTTTTACTCTTATTTTTATTAACCATAAATATTTATCTATTTTATTTTTGTTTCTTAATTTTTCTTTTAGTGTTACACTAAAAAGAAGGTACAAAATATGACAAAAGACAAAAACCTTTACTTCATTTGTAAATAAAATTACAATGCCTTGTACCAGAATAATAATTTCAGGGTCATTTTAAAGAGGACAAATTATAGAATAAAAATGTATTTTTCTATCTACCATAACACTTTTTTTAACCAACACTGCTCAAAAAAAAAAAATGTGTTTTTTTAGTTTTTATGCTTTTTTGCAAGACAATATCACTAAAAGAAAGGCTGGTTTGTCCTTAAACATATGTGTGTTACTTTGTTATCTAAAGTAATGACAAAGCTATTGCCGAATAAACAGGACCATAGCAGAAAACGACTTTGCTCCATAGGGATATACTGGTGTGAGAGGTGATGTGGTTAAAGAGGGAACATCCATCTAGATGAGAGACAGTCGGTAGCTAGACCTTCATCATAAAATAATACATTGTTTAAGCTTTACAATAACATGCTTGAAAGCACTGGATCTTAGGATTTTGATATTCTGGCTGCTTTGCAGGGGCACATGAATAACTAAATTTAGTGTCCTTGCATAGCAAGAAGATCTTCTATGGAAGTCAAAGAAGTCAATAATGGATCATCTTCAATGTCCACTCCCAAAAGTTTGCACGCATCACTCAATGCTTGCAACATCTTGCAAACTCACATCAACATTCAAGCCCTGTCTTATTTTGAAAGGTCCACCACCTTCTACTTCAGTTTTAGAAGGATGCTCTGCTGCAATATATTTAGGAAGAAATTGCAAAAGCTGACATATGTGCACCATATATAAATCACATCTGGAAGTTTCCCAATCATGTTATCCAACACATTTTATTTTTCCATTTTAGTTTAGTAATGATAATTCTCTGTAACAAAGATTAAAGTGGTAGTAAACCCATGCATTTAACAGGTTAAAAACCAGTCACATCTGCTGGAAATGTAACACTCCCATTGGTTGTGCTCTAAACCAAACTGTCAAACCATCCAATGGCTGGTGTCATAGCTGATCACATGTGCAGCATCATGGCAGTTGTAGATTAAACAGAGGCCAAGATGGCAGCTTCCTTGGCTGAAAATGATAGGAGGATTTACTACCACTTTAAGCTGAGGATCCTGCTTTACTCTTTCGAAAAGTATGCGTCCATGGTTCATGCTGCACTGTACTGTAATGCCAAGTGTGAATGCATGCTAGTTAGTTGTGATATCAACATCCCCGGTGAAAATAACACCTTAGGAAAGGCAGCATGGACAATAGTTTTCAGCTGGGAAATTGGGGAACTGATAGATCAGGTAATTGAATCTTGAGATTATCAAGGAAACATGTAATCTATTTAATGGTTTTCAACTTAAACATCTGGTATTTGAAAAATGGATTGTATTAAAACGAGACCACCTGGGTGAATGGTTAATCTACTGCTCCAATGGGTATGAATCTTATCCATAACACTGCTTTTTCACAAGTATATGACAGTGTAAATATGAAATCAAGAGACAGGCTGAAGAGACTGTTTGCCATGAACTAATAAATCTACAGCTATCCTGCCAGGGGGTAGACACATTTGCATTCCTTGTTTACTATGTAGCCTGGACAGATCTTTTATTAATATTAATGAATAGCCAGGAACAAAGGGCTCCTTTATTTTTAGCCAACTCTAATTGTGTAGTAATTACTCATCTAGAAAACAAATGAGCCAATCTCAGGAGCCATGGAAACCAAAGCTAAGGGCTCTCACTGTAATACATTAACTAGCTATCATTTCTGCTAATTTTAGGCTGGAGTCTTTTCATGCAGGGATTGAAAGAGGAAAGGAAACAATGCGGGCCTTTCAAATACTGAATGAGATTATGAGTGTGTTTTATCATTGCTGTGCACCCAGTGGACCTATAATATGCCCTTAAAACACTAATGGAATGTTATTATGTACAGGTCAATTAAAGGCGATATTTGGTAAATGCATGCTAATTAAGAGATTGTGGGGCTCGTTTCTAGAGTACTACACTGTCACACATGACTACGTAACAGGGCAATGTATGTAAAACAAAAACTCAAGATTCTTCTGAAAACTATACATAACCGTTAGAAATATGTGATGCATTATATAGACACACTAAGATAACATCTCAAAATGCTTTCAGCATTTACTCGACTTATGACCAAGTAAACCATTCTAGTCCATGATTACCTCTAAGGTACATACACAATCCCTACTATGAATGGAACTTGAAGGTGTATGTCAGTGGTTCTCAACCCTGTCCTCAAGTACCCCCAACAGGCCATGTTTTGGGATAAAATAGCTTTCCAAAATACCAAGCCAATGACTCTGATTTAAAGCACCTATGCAAGATAAAGGAAAACCTGCAAACATGGCCTGTTGGCGGTACTTGAGGACAGGGTTGAGAACTACTGGTATATGTAATGTAACCCACACTGGAGTTTATTTGAAAATGTGCAACTAGAGCTTACTAAAGGCAAATAAGGTTTTGGATTTGCAAGATAATTTTAGTGTTTAGTAAACATGGTAGAATCCCTGTGAGTGCCTGGCAGAGAGCCAGAATGGGGAACCGCTGATGCAAACACGGTGGTTTCCCGTTCAGTTGGGGGGGGCATGACAGATCTACTGATCCCTGTACTTGGGATCAGTCAGGTATGTCATGCCCCTGGCAGCCCAACCCCCATACAGTTATAACACACACAGGGAACACAGTTAACCCCTAGAGCGCCCCCCATGTTAACTCCTTCCCTGCCAATGACATTTATACAGTTATCAGTGTTTTTTTTTTTTTTTTTTTTTTTTTTTTTTTTAGCTCTGATCGCTGTATAAATGTCATCAGTCCCAAAAGTGTCAAAAATGTCTGACATGTCCACTGCAATATCGCAGTCCCAATAAAAATCACAGATCGTCGCCATTACTAGTTAAAAAAAAAATTGTGAGAACGCCATTAACGAATTTTCATGGCTTGTAAACGCAGCAACTTTTGTGCAAACCAATCAATATACGCTGATTGCAATTTTTTTTTACCACAAATATGTAGAAGAATATAACTGATGAATGTTTTTTTCTTATATTTTATTTGGACATGTATTACAGCAAAAATTAAAAAATATTGTTTTTTTTTCAAAATTGTTGCCTTTTTTTGTTTATAGCGGTGATCAGAAGTGATGCAGAGGTGATCAAATACCACCAAAAGAAAGCTCTATTTGTGGGGAAAAAAGGACGTCAATTTAGTTTGGGTACAATGTTGCACGACCGCGCAATTGTCAGTTAAAGCGATGCAGTGCCGAATAGCAAAAAGTGCTCTGGCCCAAATGTGGGAAATCCTTCCGGGGCTGAAATGGTTAAAGGCCGAGTTCCCCTTTTACAGAAACTAGCCCATGCAGACAAGGACTCCAGTAGTTTTAAATGCATTGTGCATTTTTTAAAATCTAATTAGATCCAAATGCCATACCTGTAGAACATTTTTTTCCTCATGCAATCTTGTCAAAATGCTTTACTGTTTACATCTTTACATCTTACTGTTTACATCTTTGCAAGACACAGCAGCCATTGGAGCTCACCCCCAGCAACGCAGGAACGAGCATACTTTCTTTTTTAAAAGCCATGCATGCAAAGTGTGTGCTCTGTCTCCTCCTATCCCAATAAAGTGGAGCTCAACCACTGGTGGGATAGGTAGAGAGATAGCATACACTGTACATGCGCGGCTTTGGAAACAAAAAGCATGCTCGTTCCTGCAATACTAGGGGCGAGTGCCATGTCCTGCAAATAACCAAAAACATAGGAATGTAAACAAGAGAGCATTTCAGCCAGGCTGCACCGGGGACATAAACAGCCTACAGATATAACATATGCATCTAACTATATATTAACAAACTGCACAGTGCATTTCAAACTACTGGAGTCCCTTGTCTGCATCGGACAGTTTCTGTAAAAGGTGACGTTAGCCTTTAAGAACAGCAAAAACAAAAAGCATATGTTCTTGTTTAATACATTCTTTTAATAAGTCGTGGAACATAGCACATAGATGAGTTTCTAGAAACAGTAAAAGTATTACTCTGAACCCAGCTCTTCTTCAGTTCATTCTCCCAACAGAGATGCACAAAAACAGTTTTTTTTTACTTGCTGTTTTTTTATTTTTTTCACAGGGATACTATAAAAGTTATATTTCATATATGGTTTGGGATCTTAAAAGCTCTACTTAATTCTTACATGGACTCAGTACAACATTTCTACTGCACACATACTGTATAGTACATAGGCTTTATACAAGGGACTTCTTTTGATCATGTATTTCTTTTTAAAAAGGCTTAGTATCTCACATTCCTAACATAGTATACAAACCATAGAACTGTGAGAACAATTGGAAATCAAGAAAATATATTGTAAAATCATGTTTTCCTCCAGTGGTGGTGTGCTAAGTTAACTGGTGAAAAAAATATGAGCTCAGCAGAACCTTCTGCAGCTACCCAATACACAGAACTATGAGCGATCAACAGAACAGCTTTCCAGAAATCAGAAAATAAACGTAGGTGTGGGTGCAGTAGTTTGAAAAGGCAGAACAAAAACAAATGCAATTAAAATGACTGCAAAGAACACCAAAAATGGATACTCAACTTGTTTTTCATTTAAAGTGTCTGTAAACCTAAAAAAAATGTGTTCCTGTTTAAGGCAGGATAAACTGCATTGTGATCTTGTAATGTAATTCATTTCCATGTTGTATAATGACCCAAAGATCCTGCCTGTTCCTGTCTGTAAACTGACCATGCTAATCATGGCTGCCAATTCATAATAGATCGATCAGTTTACACCTTTTGGTCATCCTGCTCTCTCTGCAGCGTCACTATATCCCTCTTTCCCCCTTCCTCTCATTTCTGTGGTCTGTGTAAATCGGATCGGCTCGGCTCTGTCGGACTTCCCATCCCTTCTCTCCTGGCAGAAGGACAGAGAGCACATATTCCTCTTCTGACGTATCTCACATACGTTAAAAGTGGATATCAACCCCTCCCACTGGACTCCCTATAATCGGTGAGGAGGGCAGACCATTCGACAAAGCAGCACTGTTTAAAAAAGGTAGTTAGCAATGTTATTTAAAAAAAAAAAAAACACACACACACTGCACTTAATATGGCCATAAAAAAGATAGATAATGAGTTTATTGATGTGACTTTACAACTAATTTAATAAAGTGTAAGGGGGTTAGCTCGGAAGCGGGTGTGTGTGACCCCCTGGAAGGGTTCACTACACAATTTAGGTGTACGAGACAGCAGTTGCAGGTGAAAACAAAAAAGGTAGTTTATTTACACTATTTACAATGTGAAAAACAGCAAAACAAAAACAACAAAATAAATCCTAGGTCACTTGGACACTGACTGCACGATAGGTTTCCCTGTCTGTCAGCTGGGTACAGCCTACCGCTGTACCTAGCTCCTACCTCTCACTGGGCAACTCAGCCACACAGGATTCTTATCAGACAAGATTTTACACTCCCCAGTCTGCTGACACAGAAACTGGTTCCAGGATGGAGCATCCACCTATGAATGCTGGGAGCTCTTGTAGAGGCCTTAATGAGCCAGCTCCACTCAGCTGGGCTTATTACTCCTGCGAGACTCCCAGCACTCCCCCTAGTGGTAGCCATCCGCATAGAGTATGAACCTGGGGCAAATGTATCTGCCATCCTGAACGCACCCAGGTGATTTTACCTGCTGGCTGTAACATACTCCCCCCCCGGTTTTCAAACTGGGGTTTGGGACACATGCAGCCAGGTACGCAGGTTCCGGAGATAGAGCATCCATGTTCCCCATTTGAACCCCAGGGTGATGCTTCATGGTGAAGTTGTATTCTTGCAGGGCCAGGAACCACCGATTTACCCTTCTATTGGTCTCCTTGTTTTGAGCCATCCACTTTAAGGGCGCATGATCTGTAATCAGGTCAAAGTCTCTAACCAGCAAATTAGTATAGCAGGGATTCTAGCGCCCATTTCACCGCTAGACACTCTCTCTCAATTGTGACATAGTTTTCTTCGTGGGGTTTCAGTTTCCTGCTAAGATAAATGACTGGGTGCTCTTCTCTCTTCCAGACCTGGGACAACACTGCTTCTAAGCCTACGTCTGATGCATCAGTCTGTACCACAAAGTCCTTAGCGAAGTCAGGTGAGTACAGCACTGGTTGGCTACATAGGGCTTTTTTTAACCACTTCCGTACCGCCAGACGCATATGACGTCCTTGGGTTTGAGTGGTGATATCTGAATGATGCCTGCAGCTGTAGGCACCATTCAGATACTGTTTTTTTCTTCTGGCGATTCCCCGTCAGATAAAAGTGGTCTTAGCAGCGGATTCGCTGTGAGATCACTTTTATCAGAGGAGGGAGAGGTGCCCCCCCCCGCCAGTTTCCCGTCATCTCTGCAGCTTACCGGACCCACCGGCAGCGGTGGAGATGATCGGATCCGTCCCCCCCAGTGTCCGTGAGCAGACTGAGCGGCTGAAGCCGCTCACTTGGCTCCATAATACGGCAGGGCGGAAATGAAGTCAGAAGTCACTTCCGCCCAACGGTCTTAAAGGGCCCTTTTTTTTTTTGGACTGTCATTTTTTTCAAATTTTTTTTTTTTTTGCATTGTACTGTAAATATGAGATCTGAGGTCTTTTTGACCCCAGATCTCATATTTAAGAGGTCCTTTCATGCTTTTTTCTATTACAAGGAATGTTTACATTTCTTGTAATAGGAATAAAAGTGATCAATTTTTTTTTAAAAGAACAGTGTAAAAATGAAAAGTAAAAAGCAAAATAAATAATTAAAAAAAAAAAATTTAAAGCGCTCCGTCCCGCCGAGCTCGCGTGCAGAAGGGAACGCATACGCAAGTCCCCCCCCACATATGAAAACGGTGTTCAAACCACACGTGAGGTATCACCGCTATTGTTAGAGTGAGAGCAATAATTCTAGCACTAGACCTCCTCTGTAACTCAAAACTGCTAACCTGTAGAATTTTTTAACCGCCGCCAATGGAGATTTTTAAGTTTGTCGCCATTCCGCGAGCGGACGCAATTTAGAAGCATGTCATGTTGGGTATCATTTTACTTGGCGTAACATTATCTTTCACAATATGGAAAAAAATTGGCCTAACTTTAGTGTTTTCTTATTTTTTAACTAAAAAAACTGAATTTATTTTTTAAAAAAGCACGCCATTTTATTCTCTAGGGTGTTAGAAAAAAAATTATAATGTTTGGGGGTTCTAAGTAATTTTATAGCAAAAAAAAACTGTTTTTAACTCGTAACCACCAAACCCAAAAAACAGGCTCGGTTTGGAAGTGTTTAAAGCCTGGAAGGCTGCTTCAGCCTCCGGAGTCCATTTCACCATGGTAGACTCTTTCCCTTTTGTCAGGTTGGTTAGGGGCACAGCCTGCAAAGCAAAGTGAGGAATGTCGTTCTTCGTCCAAGCTCGTAAGGAGCCTTAACGACCTATGATAGCCGCTAAGTAAGGAGTGAAACGAAACGTCCGACACGGGGATTGGTTGGACTGTTTTCCCTTTCTCAGATGGTACCACTTTACCTGAGGCCTCCGACTTCGTCGGAAGGTCCGAAATTTGTGAAGGTTTGGCTCGGACAAAAAACCCAAACCACCAATGCTCAATTTTTGTCAAAAAAAAACGATATTTTAATGAATCTTGGGGGTTTGTAATATTAAAAAAAAGATTGTGGGATCTCTTATT
>BLSH010286071.1:2477079-2526984 GCA_018402905.1 Glandirana rugosa | reverse complement strand
GTACTGTAAATATGAGATCTGAGGACTTTTTGACCCCGGATCTCATATTTAAGAGGACCTCTCATGCTTTTTTCTATTACAAGGAATGTTTACATTTCTTGTAATAGGAATAAAAGTGATCAATTTTTTTTTAAAAGAACAGTGTAAAAATGAAAAGTAAAAAGCAAAATAAATAATTAAAAAAAAAAAATTTAAAGCGCTCCGTCCCGCCGAGCTCGCGTGCAGAAGGGAACGCATACGCAAGTCCCCCCCCACATATGAAAACGGTGTTCAAACCACACGTGAGGTATCACCGCTATTGTTAGAGTGAGAGCAATAATTCTAGCACTAGACCTCCTCTGTAACTCAAAACTGCTAACCTGTAGAATTTTTTAACCGCCGCCAATGGAGATTTTTAAGTTTGTCGCCATTCCGCGAGCGGACGCAATTTTGAAGCATGTCATGTTGGGTATCATTTTACTTGGCGTAACATTATCTTTCACAATATGGAAAAAAATTGGCCTAACTTTAGTGTTTTCTTATTCTTTAACTAAAAAAACTGAATTTATTTTTAAAAAAAGCACGCCATTTTATTCTCTAGGGTGTTAGAAAAAAAATTATAATGTTTGGGGGTTCTAAGTAATTTTATAGCAAAAAAAACCTGTTTTTAACTCGTAACCACCAAACCCAAAAAGCAGGCTCGGTTTGGAAGTGTTTAAAGCCTGGAAGGCTGCTTCAGCCTCCGGAGTCCAGTCCATTTCACCATGGTAGACTCTTTCCCTTTTGTCAGGTTGGTTAGGGGCACAGCCTGCAAAGCAAAGTGAGGAATGAATCGCCGATAGTATCCAGCAATTCCGAGGAATGCTCGAACCTGCTTCTTGCTGTTGGGGCATGGCTAGCTATTTATGGCTTCCACTTTATTGACTTGGTGTTTTATTACTCCCCTCCCAGTAGTGTACCCCAAATATTTGGCCTCTTCCTGTCCAATGGTACACTTTTTTGGATTAGCCATGAACCCAGCTTCCCTTATGGAGTCTAGTACAGCTTGCACTTTTGACAGATGTGAGGTCCAATCCGTACTATGGACAATCACATCGTCCAAGTAGGCTGCAGCATACTTCTGATGGGGCCTCTCTGGTGTCCCCATGTACACAAATAACAGCCACCTTGTTATTCCCAGAGACCTCTGTAGTAACTAATTCAGCTTTGATCAATGTCACCAGACTACCCGAATATAGCAACACAACATTTTTACCATTAATACACATTTTGCATAAATGTTTTTCAGTTCCCTGAGTGGCAGTGCATGCAACTGTCGCAAACAGCGACTGACGTCTGTCACATAATCACATTCCATAGGCTCATCCAGAACTGGGCAATTGGCTGCAATATGTCCCTCTTGCCGGCAATTGTAACAAATATACTTTGTCGCTGCTTCCTGCGACTTTGACTGCGTTCGCCATACATTATGCAAAATTCCCGCCCTCTCACTCTCTCCACCCTTACCCTTTGAAGTCATCTTACCCACCACTGGGAATGGTCTGGTCTTAGGGTGGAAAGTCCGTGAGTCCCTGGGAGAGGCAGTCAGGTTCTCTGTAGCCATGTACCTCTCTACCAGATCCACAAGCTTGTCGCCGTGTCCGGGTTTCCATGGTTTACCCACTTTTGGATAGCAGTAGGTAGAGATCTCAGGAACCAATCCATTACCACACGCTCCACAATCTTTGGTGCTGTCAGAGTTTCAGGTTGCAGCCACTTCCTGCCCAGGTGGATGAGATCATACATTTGCAACCTGGGGGGTTTTTCAAGTTGGAAAGTCCAGTCAGTTATGCACACGCTGAGCCCGGACAGCCAGGGTGACACCCAGCCGTGCCAATATTTCTGTTTTTAGCACAAGATAGTCTTTTGCTTGGTCCGTCTCTAAGTCATAATATGCTTTCTGCGATTCCCCAGCTAATAGAGGAGTCACCAGTCCAGCCCACTGCTCCTTAGGCCACTTTTCTCTCTCAGCAGTCCTTCCAAATGTTGTCAAAAACACTTCAGGATCATCCTTCTCCAGTCATTTTTGGCAGTAAACGGCTCACACAAAATGATGACGTATTAATCAAACCACTTGTCTCACTGATCTGCAGAAGATGATGTGTTATGGCATCCATTTGCTGTTGGAGTCTCTGCTCTTGCTTCTGCAACAGATCAATTAAGCGAGCCTCAGATTGCTGCTGGGCTCATTGCTGTGCTTCCATACTTTGCTGCACCTGTTCATTTGTACGCCTTTGCTCAAGGTTCGCTTGTTGCTGATTAGCGTTTGCTACAGCAAGCTGTCTCAGTAACTCTTCCATGCTGGCCTTTCAAAAAAACTGCCAGCATCCTCCACCAACTTTAAGGGGGTTAGCTCGGCAGCAGGTGTGTGACCCCCTGAAAGGGTTCACTACACAGTTTAGGCACAGCGAGACAGCAGTTGCAGGTGAAAACAAAAAGGTATTATTTACACTATTTACAATGTGAAAAATAGCAAAGCAAAAACAAACAACAAAATAAATCCTAGGTCACTTGGCCACTGACTGCATGATAGGTTTCCCTGTCTGTCAGCTGGGTACAGCCTACCGCTGTACCTAGCTCCTACCTCTCACTGGGCAACTCAGCCACACAGGCCCCTTACCAGATAAGATGTTACACTCCCCAGTCTGCTGACACAGAAACTGGTCCCAGGGTGGAGCATCCACCTATGCCAGCTGGGAGCTCTTGTAGAGGCTTTAATGAGCCAGCTCCACTCAGCTGGGCTCATTACTCCCTGCAAGACTCTCAGCACTCACTCTAGTGGTAGCCATCCGCATAGAGTATGAACCTGGGGCAAATGTATCTGCCATCCTGAACGCACCCAGGTGACTTTACCTGCCGGCTGTCACAAAAGTTTAGAGTAGTTTAAAAAAAAAAAAAAATCAAATCATGTTTATTACCTATGTATATTTAAAACTAACTTGACCTTTATTTTTTTTTTTAACAGATTATAGCGCCAATTATATTCTAAGTGATCTAATAAAGGCACACACTGCGTCTGATTACTTAATTATTGATTATGTCAGAAATACTTTTCCCTACTTTACAGCCAAAGCAAAAGCCCTGTAAAATGGCTAAAGTGGAGGTCAGTTCTAGCAGCACAGTGGGTGATCATAGATCCTGCAAAGCTACTGAAATTTTGATGGGGCTTTGAGACTGAATATATGCCTTATGGATTTTAAAATGTCTCTGACAAATCCAGAGCATGGAGCACAGCAAGGTGAACCCTTCCATGCCATGCAAGGCTTTTCCAATCCTCCTTTCAGCAACTGACTTCAAAGAAAATGTTTTGAGTGTACTGGGGAAGCAAAATGTCAAAGAATAAATGAAGTATGAATAGTGCATGAAAACCACCAGTTCTACAGAACATAGCTACACACCGTGACTTAACTCCATAAAAAGCATACAGTGAAACTAACCATATGGGAACTGAACTATAGGTGATGCTTTTAGTTCTGACCCTACTACCTATTATTTAAGGCATAGTAACCTTATACTGAATGAGTACACAACGAAAGCCAGGAATTCCTCCACACCATTACAGTGGGAGGACTGAATTAAGAAGAGTACTGAAGAAAAAAATGAAATAAATTGTCACAACGTGAAAGTAACAAAATAAGAATTATTAAGCATATGCAATAAACAATTTGCCAAGTTTTAGCAATTCGGCTATATTACTAGCTGGCAGGACAGCATGTATATTAACCACTTCAGCCCCGGAAGGATTTACCCCCTTCCTGACCAGAGCACGTTTTGGGATTCGGCATTTCATAGCTTTAACTCACAATTGCGCGGTCATGTGACGTTGTACCCAAACAAAATTGATGTCTTTTTTCCCCACAAATAGAGCTTTCTTTTGATCACCTCTGCCATTTTTATATTTTGCACTATAAACAAAAAAAGAGCTGCAATTTAAAAAAAAAAAAAAAAAACCTTTTTTACTTTTTGCTATAATAAATATCCAAAAAAAAATGTAAAAAAAAAAAAACACATTTCTTCCTCAGCTTAGGCCGATATATATTCTTCTACATATTTTTGGTAAAACAAATCGCAATAGACATATATTGATTGTGCAAAAGTAATCACATCTACAAACTATGGGAATAGATTTATGGCATATTTTTTTTTTTTTATTCTAGTAATGGCGGCGATCTGTGATTTTTATCGGGACTGCGATATTGCAGGGGACAGATTGGACACTTTTTTGGGACCAATGACATTTATACAGCGATCAGAGCTAAAAACAGCCAATGATTACTGTATAAATGTCACTGGCAGGGAAGGGGTTAAACTGTAGGGTGCGATCAAGGGGTTAAGTGTGTTCCCTCACTGTGTTCCAACTGTGTAGGGGCTGGGTTGGCCGGGGCATGACAGATCTAACTGTTCCCGATTACTGGGAACAGTAGATCTCTCATATGGCCGCTGACAGAACTTAGATCCGCCGTGTTTACACTGGCAGATCTCCGTTCTGCCTCTGTAACAGGCGATCGCAGGTCACCGGCGTTAAACAAGTCCACCCGACCCACGGGCACGCTCACACAGCATGCACAAGAGAGTGCCGCCGGTGGTGCAAGCCGCCGTACAGCCACAGCAATTCACGCAGCAGTGCCAACCTGCCGCCGTATTATGACGGCGGCAGGTCGGCAACTGGTTAAAGCTGTACAACATATATTTATCTCCCCCTCTTTTTTCCTAGCATTTCCACCTCCATTTATCATTCAATTTTAACTCCCTTTTCTTGTAGTGTGTTCTATGTCTTTCTGCTATTCTCTTTCTTTTTTATGCTTTCTTTTTAAAACCCTATGTCATGTCAATTTACATCTGCAAACCTAACATGGCATGTATCTATGTGAGATACAACTTGTTAACTTCATATTTTGCATTATGATGTTTGATCTTGATTGTATTTGTTCAATGGGGGATTGTCCCAACTCCAATGTGGTCTGGTGACAGGTGCGTACCACTGGAGTGCGAATCGCACCAAAATAGTGTAGCGCACCACAAGGTTGTGGACCTATGGCTGACTGCTGCTAGGTAGTACCGGCTGATACGGGGAGAGGGCTCCCTAGAGCATGGACACTGAAACTCAGGGAGCGAGTGCATCGGTTTTCCCAGGGCGCGAAATCTAAGAGCCAGTGGGTGTTCACCGGAGCCTCTAGTGGCGAGGATAGATTTGGCTGCAACTGGATCCAGGTCACGGCCCCCAGGGTCCCCTAGCTCTTGCTCGGCTGGCCCCAGGTGACAGAGGGGAAGCAGCAGCACGGGAACAGTAAGAATAGTCAGAAGAATAGCAAGGGGTTAGGGCTACCAGAAGACAGGAGAAACCGAAGACAAGTCAAAGGTGGAGGTAACAGGCAAGAAGGGATAGTCAGACAAGCAAAGGATCAGAATACGGATAAGACTCAGAGCAACCGAAGAAACAGGCACAAGCTGAACAAGGACAAACATTGATCAGCAATGCAGCCTTGTACTGCCAGGCTTATATTCTGTTACCAATTAATGCCTGGGGTGGAGACCAGCTAAAGAAAGCCTACTAAAGCACACAGGTGAGGGAGGACCGGCCTCTAACTGGACACATGCAGCAAAGGTAGGCAACAGATAAGACATGTGTTAGCTGGTTACATGACAATGTATAAGATTTAAACATCTTATATCCCCCATGGAACAAATAAATAAAAAAAAAAGCTCAAAGAGGTATGTACTCATAGGGAATGCAACTAAAATTCTCAGCCCTAAAAATGTCATAGTTTTTTTTAACAATGATTCTGCATTTGTAAGAACCAAAACAAAAGGGCTTTACAAATAAAGGAGAAAATGCATGTAGGGCCCATAAACTAGTATACTGCAGCTCCTAAAAGAAAAACTACTCCCTCTGAAAAACATTTTCAAAATCAGACACAAGGCCGCCTTTGTTTTTTGCTAAGCTGTTCTTTATGACAGTGGCTCACAAGTGGACAAATGAATATACATTTTTCACATTTTTGTAATCTGCAACTGATAATTAAAGTATTAAATAATGCCACACTGTCATCTCTAGGCTGTAGTGGCCTCTGCAATATACAATAGTCTAATTTCTGGAGTTAGGCCTTTATGCTTTTTCATGAATAGATGTAAAGTTGACTCTATAGAGAAGCAGCTCTTGTTTATTTTCTTACTCTTTTACTAAATTGTTATTAGTGCTCTGTTTAAAAACCAACCCTCTCTGTCTTGAGTTGGAATATTTAGAAGAACAAAGCTATGTACGATAGCAAAACATGTCAATAAAAAAAAAAGAAACCTAAAGCAGTAACTCCACAGGTACCCTGTTCTAAATAATAACATGAAAACATATGCATCCAGAGTAATGAAGAACCTGGTGTGCAAAACCACCTTTAACTACTTCATATCCGTGCCATAGCCGATTGACGGCTACAGCGGGGCTCTAAAGTTCCGGGAGGCCGTCAATAGACGTCCTACCCTTTGGCTCGTGCTGGGGGCGCTCTTCCTGCCGCATGCCGCGTGAGCGTGCCCGCGGGTTGGGCGGACCCGATGACTGCCGGAGACCCGTGATCTGCTCACAGAGAGCCATAACGGGGAACCACTGATGTAAACACGGAGGTTCCCCGTTCTGTGAGCGGGGAATACCAGATCTACTGATCCCTGTCACTGGAATCAGTTAGATCTGTTATGCCCCTGCTCGCCCCCCCCCCCCCCCCCAGTTAGAACACACCCAGGGAACACATTTAACCCCTTCACTCCCCCCTTAGTGTTAACCCCTTCCCTGCCAATGACATTTATACAGTAATCAGTTTCTATTTTTAGATCTGATCGCTGTATAAATGTTATTGGTCCCAAAAAAGTTTCAAAAACATCCGACATGTCCGCTGCAACATCGCAGTCCCGATAAAAATCGCAGATCACCGCCATTAAATAAATAAAATAAATAAAAAAACGCCATAAACCAATGTCCATAGTTTGTAGACGCTATTACTTTTGCGCAACCCAATCAATATACGACAATTGCGTTTTTTTTTACCAAAAATATGTACAAGAATATATGTCGGTCTAAACTGATGAATAAATATTGTTCTTTTTCAAAATCGTCGCTCTTTATTTGTTTATAGTGCAAAAAATAAAAACTGCAGAGGTGATCAAATACCACCAAAAGAAAGCTTTATTTGTGGGAAAAAAAGGACGGCAATTTTGTTTGGGTACGTCGTCGCAAGACTGCGCAATTGTCATTCAAAGAGTGACAGCGCTGAAAACTGAAAATTGGTCCGGGCAGAAGGGGAATTTACGTGCACAGTAAGAAAGTGGTTAAAGAACATCCATGCTTTACTGTAGGAATGGTGTTATTTGGATGGACAGCTGTAATGGATTTTTGCCAGATATATTGTTTGGTGTTGAAGCCAAATAATTCAATTTTAGTCTCATCTGACCAGTACACCTTTTTCCATGTGTTCTCAGAATCTTAAAGGTGCATTTAAGGTGGTCAGATGAGACTAAAATTTAATTAATAGGCCTCAACACCAAACGATATGTTTGGCGGAAATCCAACACAGCTCACCATTCCTACAGTAAAGCATGGGGTGTTTCTCTAATTCAAGGACTGGAGCACTTGTCAGGCTAGAAGAAAATGGATGGGGAAAAATACCATCAAATTCTTGAGGAAAATCTGCTGCCCTCTGCCAGAAAGTTGTCAATGTTAAGAAGGTTTACCTTCCAACATGACAAAAACCCAAAGCACACAGCAAAAAAAGACCACATCATGGTTGGAGGAGAAAAGGGTGTATGTCCTTGCATGGCTTAGTCAGAGCTCAGACTCAAACCCCATTGAAAATCTGTGGAGTGACTCGAAGATTGCAGTCCACAAATGGTCACCATCAAATTTGACTGAACATGAGAAGTTTGACAAAGAAGAGTTTGCAAATATTGAAAAGTCTAGATGTGCAAAGTTAGTAGAGACAAATCCCAACAGACTAAAGGCCGTAATTAAAGCAAAAGGTGGTCCAACAAAATATTGATATGGGGGGGGGGGGGTGATCCTTTTTCCAACTCAGTGATTCTGTTTTTGAATATTTCAAATTTTTCTCTGACATGTTGGTGTTATTTCTTTCACTTGGATGTTTTAAGTTGCACTACTAAATACAGTTGGATAAAACGAAAACTGTGTGTCTCCATTTCAGGCTGCAAAGCAACAAAATGTGATTATTTTAAATGGGGCAATTCTTTTATATACCCACTGTATATGTGAATATATATATATATAGTGGCATGGGGGTATTTAACTCTCGTGGTACATGCGTCTGGAGTGAGTTCACATCAGCCAGGATCTCTGTTTGATGTTTAGTAAAATAAAGTTCAAGAAAACAAAAATCAAAAAGGGGTTTCCCTCACAGGGGGTTTTCACCATCAACGTCAAGTTATGATAGGTTCAGCCTCCTGGCTTACACATACAGCAGTGGGCCTTCCACTTCAGACTTTCATCTGTCTCCTACCGACCATTCCCTTCTCAGCACTGTCCACATAGACAACAGCTCCTCGCTGCTCTGACCCTCAGGCTTGGGTATCTGGCTACTTCAGTGCACACCTGCACTCTTGGGCTTGCACCTTGCAAGCCTGAACTCTTCAGGAGGGTGGAGCCCAGAACCATGGTCCTGACCTTCCTATCCGGCCCACACACACCCGCACAATCAGTGTGCTGGCTATCCCTAAATCCTGGTCCCAGGATTGGAGATTTTCTCCATCCCAGAGAAATCTCCAAACTCCAGGCTCCCAACTGGATTTACCAAGCCTGGAATAAACTGCCTAAAAGGCATTCTTCCATGTCAAATAGTCCTGGAACCTAGCAACAATGTGTATATATACAGTATATATATATCTCCAAATGCAGAAAGCAGAGTCGCACACTGTTAATATTAACCACAGAGACAGTGATTTAAAGATTGGCTTCTGCTCAATCTCCTCCAATAGGACACACCCCTTTGATGCATTTTATCCAGGTAGGTCTTAGTCACAGAGGTAGACTACTAGTCATCTACCACTAAACCCTATCCGGGTGAGCTGTAAATTGCATCAGAGGGGTGTGTTCTATAGGAGGGGATTGAGCTGAAGCCAGCCTTTGGATCTCTGACATTGTGGTTAACTTCAACAGTGTGTGGCCCCACTTTCTATATTTGGCATTTACCATGTAGTCAGCTGTGCTCTGTCAAAGGACCAGCACCTGGCAGCAGTAATTTGAGCCAGCGGCTCAGTAGCGGGGTGGCACACATATATACTGTATATATATATATGTGTGTGTGTGTGTGTGTTTCAAATTAAAACAGGCCTGTCAGTTTGCCAGAAAGACAATCATCCTAGTGTCCCTATATTTATTTTATTTGGACAATATGTGGTCAGTACAGCCAATACTATTTTTTGCAATATGTAATTAGTGTTACCATCTACCACTCATTGCCTTTTTACCTAATGGGTAATTATTCTCGAGTCTAGCTTTGGTGTATCTTTATTAAGATTTCTTCTACCACTAAACTGATGCTCACCAGTTTGCCAAAACTCCCCTGTCAGCCAGTACCCGTTCAAGGTGATTTTGATCACATTTTTCCTATAATAATGGTAGGTCAAACTACAAATTATTCCCCTCAATCATGTCTGCATTCTTTTGTTTTGAGCTTCAGGTATAAGATTTGCTGCTTGGTTATTTGCATTAAAAAATAGTGAAATAAAGGACTTGAAAAAAATCAGGAAGTCTGAGTTTAGTGCAGAACTCTGCAGGTGTAGGCACAGACATCTTTAGGCGTTGCATTAGTTTGGAGGAGATCACACTGTGGTGTTATTCCAGTTACAACAAAAATGACGATCAAAGCAAACTAATGCATGAGGACTAAAGAAAATGACATTATTATTATTATTATTATATAGTGGGCTGTATCTGTGGTGAAATAGCTTCATGTGCTTGATTTACTCACCTCTATGCATTTTAAAATGCATCAAAAATGCTAAATTATCAAAGTTGTAGCCCAAAGCTCGTCGCTTCTGCCCAACATAAAACAAAGCCTGGGTTTCAATACCATGACTCATCAAGAACTGTTCTGCAGATATACTCTTGCTCCTGGTAATACACTTTGGCAGCATGAAATTGTACTCTAAGTATGTACAGTAAAGATGTTTTCTCCTTAATAGTACACATCTCCACTGCCTTCTGCAGTAATGGGGCACACCATGTGGTAAGTTTCTTTGTTCATTAGCTAAGACAAATGATGTTTCTTGGAAGGATGTTTTGAGACCATACAACTGTAATGTGACTTTATTGTATATTCTACCATTGATATATTGGTGTGTGCACAGCTGTTTATTCTTCTACCACAAGCAGGCATCCTGATGTCTTAGATGTCATCTGAATCTACTCCAGAAGGGACAAGAAGATTAACCCTTTTCTGGATAAAATAGTGATAACATTTCTAGATTTAATGTCATATAACCTCATAATTACTTGCACCTGTGACAGCCTTTCCCATTAGCTCTGCAGAGAATATTACACAAAATTAACATCACAAAGCAGGTTGCTTACATGTTCTATCACAGCATTGATTGATTTGATTAATATACTGCAATTATCAGTGGCGGCCCATCCATTAGGGGCGCACGGGCACCACCCCCACCTCCACGCGTCCGGCCCCCTAATCTACATACAGAACGTCGGACGCATGGATTCCAATGGAGTTTTTTATTAAGCATGTGATTAGAGCCAGAGACTCTAATAGGCTTCCAAAAAATGTGGGCTCGGGGTGCAGAGCACTGTGCCCTGAGCCCACCCAGTTGGGTGACAATAGCCAATGAATATTCACTATTGTCACACTGATTCTCCTCCCGGTCAATCAGGAAGCGGGTCCTAAGACCCGTGTCCCTAGGAGGAGGAGGGTGGGGACGGTATGGGCAGAGAGGAGCGACAGTGCCCGGTGTGAGTACTGTACTGAACCAGACCTGACAGCTGTGTAACTGACCAACCCCCGGGGGGATGGGGGGGTTTCTGGGGTGTGGGTGATCTGGGGGGTGGCTGTGGGTGCATTGTTTGTTGCCCCCCAAAAAATATTCCACTGGCAATTATGCTAGATTTGTCCTGTTAAATCTGTGACAAATGTACTCACACATTGAACCAACATACTGCGGTTCAATATTTATTTCCAACATTATATTAAAATGTTAATGTTCCAGATGTCAACTAAGCAACATAATTCCTAATTCAACCATTGCTAAAACACATTTAATACAAAACAGTGCATGCACTGAGTGCAATACAAAGACACATCTGTCTAGCAAGCAAGGGGGCTGTATGCTATGCAGGAAAGGGAGACAGCAGCACTTCTAATGCTTTCTACTACTTACTTATATTATTAAAGCAAACAAATTACACACAGAAAAGTGGACGAAGAAAACAAAACGTATGTGTTTGTTAATGTCTTGATACACAATCTGTTGCATTATTTCATTTGAACAAGCAAAACATGCATTCAGCTGGTACTAACAGTAAGCTAAACATGGTGATAGGGTTAACTAATAGGTGTGCACAAACCTTCCTGCTGAGAGCGCTCAGAAGAGTGTTTGAAAGGAGGTGTGCAGGTCCGAGTGTAAGAGAGGCTGGAAACATTGCCTCATAGACACTCTCTCATTGCAGCCTCAACCAAGCAAGAGAGAAACAACAAAAACGTAATTGCTCACGTTTACCAATCAGCTTATTTTTACTGGTTAGAAAGGCCAGCAAGTAGAAAGAACAGCACACGGGCTCCTGGAAAAGTGATACTTGCAGGTAAACCCCTACTTGAATGAGAGACGCAGTTTTCTTAATTTAAAATCCGTTGTACTATTTAGAACACTGCAAGTGTAAAAAAATCTGATTTCACTAATGGTGTGGCCAATCATTTATTGTGTGTCTGGAATTCTGCTGAGTGATATTGAGATCAGAGCAGTTGTATATCAAGCCAGTCATGGATTTACAAGCTACAGAAACACCTAAATTTGAGAATTTCTTTTTCAACTTTTCGTGCCCGCTGGTCTTTCTACCTGTCAAGCCCCAAGGGCTGGCGTTAAAATTTGGGTTAAAAGTAATTTAAAAAGCAAAGCATAAAAATGGTAAGAAGTAAATAACAATTGGAAAACAGACATGACATTATAGAAGAAAAGGCTATACAAGTTTCTACAGGGCATTTTCAAAGACATAACAAATAAATCACATTGTACATAAGCAAAATGGAAGAATACAAGAACACATTTTCAAAAAAAAAAAAGAATCTGTTAGTCACCAAAACACTAAAGCCCAACCAATGTCTCTGTATTCTAAAATAGCAGGAATCCTTTGCAGCCTGCAAGCAGTGCCAGTTTGCATGGAATGGACAAATTTCATAATCTCTTTGAATCTTATAGTTTCACAGACAAGTATATTTAAGAAGTACACAGTTCATAATAAAAAGATCAGTTAAAGAAGAAGTATCATTTAAAATCTAATTTAAACTACAGCCTTAATATAAATTAAAAATGATATTGACTATAATATGCATTCAAACAATGTTTTTCATTTTGAAAATGAATCAGAAATAAAATAAGAATGGTTGTTATGGACAACAACTTTTCAATGGCACTAGCTCTCAGAAATGTTTTTCGTTCAAAAGGTTTTTATTAATTTTGGTCTGAAGAAAAGCAATGCATGCGTTATACATAACAGCTAATCAGATTTCTCACTTTCCAAGTAAGCAGTTATAAATGTCTGCCTGAACTAAATATTTGGTTAGTGTGTTATGAAAAATACAGTTAGTACTATCAAAAGGGAACTGTCAGTGACCTTACTGCAGGAAATAAAGGGGCGATAAGAAGGTGGCTCATAGTGTAATACTTCAAAGAAAATCTAGGTAATACGTTGATAGATGCTCACTTATTACAGTAGCTGATATTGTTTTGTCATTTATTTTTCTACTTTGTTAGGAAATAATACTTCACCTTTAACCATCATGTGTGTCATCAATAATACACATGTTTGAAGCTGATAACAATAAAATGTTGAATGTGAAGCCTCCTTGCACTACAACTACATATTAACTTAATAATTATTTGTTGCACAGCATTGGTCTATTTCATAATGGTGCCATGCTGAAATAATTATTTTATTAGCTAAATGTAGTTTGTAAAGTGCATTACTTACAGAAGTAATGAAAATTGACTGCATTTTTAAAGTATAAGCTTCAGCTTTCTTATTATAACAACACTCAATGTATCAGGTATAAACAATGGCCCAATAAGAAGCTTATCATCTTATGCAGGATGCAGATGGTGACAGAAGAAGCCTACAGGAAATTCCCTGCTAATTACACCTAAAGAATAAATGTAATTAGTAAAACAGTCAGAAAAAGGTGGTGGTGTGCCGCTGTATGTGGTTAATGTATATGCAGGATATAGTTCCTCAGTTTACTAAAAATGAATGTCTAGTATTCATTATGAGTGTTTGGATGAGGAAAGTGACAGGTAACAAATTGCATGCAAAGAAAATAACCATATTGGCCATTGTAAAGTGGATGGTTAAGGGAAGAAGAACAAGAGGCACAGAAAAGAGAGATGTGCTTTTCTCTACAATTGAAAAAAAAATGGTTAAACACTGGCAAAGTTTCAAATGTGAAATATGCATTAATGTCTTCATTACCGAGTGAGGTTTTACAAGGTAGGTAAGACATAGCTGAATAACACTGATGTCAGCAGAAGTTGCAGCATCCAATAGCATTAAAGGGTAACTCCATCTGATAATACTGTTTTTTTTTTAAAACAAAAAGCATGATTTGAAATGTTTTTGTTACATTAATTCCAAATGACAGGGTGACTTCAGGGCTGCTGCTAGCTTAGGAAGGTTTGAGGCAGGCCAAGATATTTTAATGGGAAAAAATGCATATTATATGTCTACAGGCTGTGCAGACAGGCTAGGATTTCTGCATAGCCACCATAGTCTGTTGGCTATGGTTGCAGGGCTGCCAGCTGCAGAACACAACTACCCACACATAATGTGAATGTCTATCACACATTACTGCATGATAAAAGCTTTTAGATTGTCCCTTATTTTGCCAGGGAAATCACGTAGATAAACATTAAAGCTGTTCATGCAAATTCTGTACAGCTTTGCTAGTGGAACAGTGCACAGATCACCCACATTAGGTTCATACATCTGGACCTGAACTTCTAGCACAGTAGAGACAGTTTGACCTAATCATGTACTCATTTATTTTAGGTATAGCATTGCTGGGTGGGCATATTGTCTTTTTCAGCCTTTGCATCTCAAGCCTTGAGTGAATTTTTCCTATTAATGTAAGATTAAGGTCAGTTAGTCAACTAGGATAGGAACAAGGTGGAACAAGAGAAATGACCTAGGTGGGGGTGTGATGGTGGTGTGGGGGTGGAGGGGTGGGGCAGGAAGTACACATCTTGTCCCACGTGTAGAATGGCTTCTTTCTGCCCATGGCATTGCTTCTATTGCAGCAGCACACAGGATGCTAAGTCCCAGCCCAAATCAGTTAATGCATGCTCCAGTGTACAATGGAGAAGAGTATACAGGTTACATGTACTATTTTTTTAGTCACTATATATGTATCTTGATGTAGAGGGATTCATTTTAACTTTGATACCTATGTAGAAAGGGTACATCTGACATTTATCACTCGCCTTTTTTTTCTCAGTTTATACAGATGCATGCAGATTCACGTAAAATGACAGTCACTTTCAGGCTAGTACTAGGAAGTCATGGATTCATGGTATGAACACCCCTATGATTTAGAGACATTGGTAATCCAAGAACTTTTAGCAAATTGCTGGAAACATTTTTGTATTAGGTTTCCTTTTGATGGTCACCATTAATGAGTAATAGAGATGTAAATAAAAAAGCACCTGCATGTTCTGTAAGATCAGCAATATAAGCCAATCAGGCTATGGCTGCAGTGAAAGTGCACTGATAGGGAAGTTTTCTGGTGGAAAGAGCAGACTGACACCTAAATGTCTTAGTAGGCTGGGTGTGCTCTTGACCAAGATTTATTGTTCCTGCAGTGTTAGTCGGGCGTTGCTGACCCTGGATTGCTGCATGTGAATTTTTATCGATATCTATTTGATGTTTTCTACAAGCTTGTGGACTTTTATATCTTCAATAAACCTGTTCCTCTTAACTGAGGCTTTTTTACGGGATGGAGAGTTTTCTCTTATTTTTATATCCCTGATGTGAGTTTGGCCTATCCGGTACCTCCTGGGTGACCCCATTGAGGATCACCTTTCCCTGCACCAGCAGTAGGACGAGCAGACGGACGCAGGACCCCCTGGACTTGTGTCGACTGCCCCGATCGTGAGTGGATTGTGTGACGCTATTCCTTGGGACCAGGAGGAGCCAGGATCATAACATATATTTGGGCCTATATATGTCTACTGGCTGGTAAGCCTTCAATTCACTAGGGTGGGGAAGATCAAGATTCACCCATTTTGTTGCTGCATCTATCTATTATGTGTGGACGACACGTGGAACAGATTCCTTCTCACAAATCATTTTAAAGTTTTTTCACCCACCTATGAACTGTTCTTGTATCCTGAATACACCTACAACAATATATGAGGGACTGACTATCTCCTCTGATTTATTCTTATATACATTGTTGGACTTTATACCATCTTTGTTTCAATTGATTTATTTTTATTATTCTTTTACATTGTCGAACTATGTACGCCATCCATTTTGGTTAATTCCATTATTTCTGGTGAGGTAGTGTGTGGTCTTACAGCTATATAACTAGGGGTTATAGGACCACATGGGGTTCTACATGTTCCTCTGACACATTTTTAACCCACTTCGAATGAACATTCTTGTCATACTTAGCCTCACCTGACACTCTTTGGTTGATCACCCTTTATTTAGATCATATTTGGTTAGCGCCATTTACTCTACACTACTTCTGTTCACGACTGGTTTGGTCGCTATTTGGCTGCTTACCCTGCCTTTTAAACAGGCCTAGCGCAGTTTACCCCTCCTTTCTTTCTTGGGCAGAGACCTGACTGTGCTGTCTGGCTAAATCACAAAATCCTTTGTACTTACCTGTTTGCCTGAAGCTCTTCTGCTGCAGCAGCAGCATTCTACTACAACCAAGCTGCAGGCTTGCTAGCCTAGGGTACTAAAGGTTTAAAGTGAAGCCAAGATGTGTAGTTCCTGACAATGTAATAATGATCATTACACAGACACAGTGATTAAAGGGAAAGTTTCCTGCTGTCTGCAGCACTGTCTACCTATTTGCACCCTCCACCCTCTTCCTTAAAACAGAGGTCCGCCTGGAAAAAAAGATTAAAAGCCAGCAGCTACACAAACAGTAGAGGCTGACTTTTAATAATAGGACACTTACCTGTCCTGGAGTCCAGCGATGTCAGCACCCGCCGCCAATCTTCGGATGGGGGGTGGGGTGCAGCAGTATCCATTGGGGTAAGGGAACCCGGATGTCTAGCATTACAGCTTCACGCCGGGCACCTTACTGCACATGCGCGAGCTCCGCTGCGCTCTGCTGCGCTCTGCTATTGGCCAGGCGGCCAGTAGCAGAGCGAGCAGGGAGCCGGGCTGCTGACGTCAGCGGCCACGGCTGCTGGCCCGAGCTCCCGGATTTGTGGAAAAGGACACCTGTCTAAAGATAGGTGTCCTCTTCCCCCTCCCCCCGAAAGGTGCCAGATGTGACACCTGAGGGGGGGGGGTTGGAATCCAACCAGCAGAAGTTCCACTTTTGGGTGGAACTGCGCTTTAACAAAAGTCATTATTTGTATTGTATTATATTATGCAATGGTATGCTTAGATATCTATAACAGATTAGGCTGGTTGTGTATTTTACTTGCCTAGGTTATTTTATATATTTTTTTAATGAATAATAATCATCCCCAGAAGAATGCTTTGAGAAAAATAATAGTGCTAAAATGCAAATGTGATTAACATTTATATACAAGCATCTTTAGTCATTATTTACGGAAAAGATATTAAAGCAGAATTCCAAGCTAAACTTAACTCGGTTGACACATGAGATCACATGACTGGACTGAAGTGGCCTAAAAATGGGCAAGTATATACAGTATCTCACAAAAGTAAGTACCCCCTCACATTTTTGTAAATATTTTATTATATCTTTTCATCTGACAACAGTGAATAAATCCCACTTTGCTACAATGTAAAATAGTGAGTGTACAGCTTGTATAATAACAGTGTAAATTTGCTGTCCCCTCAAAATAACTCAACACACAGCCATAAATGTCTAAACTGCTGGCAACAAAAGTGAGTACACCCCAAAATGTCCAAGTTGGGCCCAAAGTGCCAATATTTTGTGTGGCCACCATTATTTTCAAGCACTGCCTTAACCCCCTTGGGCATGGAGTTCACCAGAGCTTCCCAGGTTGCCACTAGAGTCCCCTTCCACTCCTACATGACGACATGGTGGATGTTCGAGACCTTGAGCTCCCCCACCTTCTGTATGAGGATGCCCCACAGATGCTCAATGGGGTTTAGGTCTGGAGACATGCTTGGCCAGTCCATCATCCTTACCCTCAGCTTCTTTAGCAAGGCAGTGGTGATCTTGAAGGTGTGTTTGGGGTCATTATGTTGGAATACTGACCTGTGCCCCAGTCTCTGAAGGGAGGGGATCATGCTCTGCTTCAGTATGTCACAGTACATCTTGGCATTCATGGTTCCCTCATGGAACTGTAGCGCCCCAGTGCCGGCAGCACTCATGCAGTCCCAGACCATGATACTCCCACCACCGTGCTAGACTGTAAGCAAGACACGCTTGTCCTTGTACTCATAGAAACATAGAAAAGTGAAATAAAAAGACTGAGTAGTCCACCGAGTCTGCCCTTTTTTTAAAATGTATTTATTTTTTTGTTTTCACATTAACCGCGTTGTCTGACTATAGATTTAGGTTTATCCCAAGCATGTTTGAAGCCATTTACTGTCGACTGTCTCACAACCTCTGTTGGTAGTTTATTCCAATCATCAACCACCCTTTCAGTAAAATAATACTTTGAAAGATTAGTTTTGAACTTCCCTCCAGTTAGCTTGAGGTCATGTCCCCGTGTTCTTGATTTTGGTTTCATATTGAAAAGACTGCCCTCCTGAACCTTATTCACCCCCTTGATGTATTTAAAGGTTTCAATCATGTCTCCCCTCTCCCTTTTTTCCTCCAGACTGTACATATTAAGTTCCTGAAGTCGCTCTTGATATGCTTTATCCCCCAGGTTGCTGCCACACACACTTGACACCATCTGAACCATATAAGTTTTTCTTGGTCTCATCAGACCACAGGACATAGTTCCAGCAATCCTTAGTGTGCTTGTCTTCAGTAAACTGTTTGCAGGCTTTCTTGTTATTTTTAGAAGAGGCTTCCTTCTGGGACAACAGCCATGCAGACCAAATTTATGCAGTGTGCGGCGTATGGTCTGAGCACTGACAGGCTGACCCCCAACCCCTTCAACCTCTGCAGTAATGCTGGCAGCACTCATACATCTATTTCCCAAAGACAACCTCTGGATATGACGAGGCCTGTTCTGAGTGGAATCTGTCTTGTTAAACCACTGTATGGTCTTGGCCACTGTGCTGCAGCTCAGTTTCAGGGTCTTGGGAATCTTCTTATAGCCTAGGCCATCTTTATTGTAGAACAATTCTTTTTTTTCAGATCCAAAGAGTTCTTTGCCATGAGGTGCCATGTTGAACTTCCAGAGACCAGTATGAGAGAATGAGAGCGATAACACCAAATTTAACACACCTGCTTCCCATTCACACAAGAAACCATGTAACACTAACGAGTCACATGATACTGGGGAGGGAAAATGGCTAATTGGGCCCAATTTGGACATTTTAACTTAGGCGTGTACTCACTTTTGTTGCCAGCAGTTTAGACATTAATGGCTGTGTGTTGAGTTATTTTGAGGGGACAGCACATTTACACTGTTATACAAGCTGTACACTCATTACATTACATTGTAGCAAAGTGTAATTTCTTCAGTGTTTTCACATGGAAAGATATAAATAAATATTTACAAAAACGTGAGGGGTGTACTCACTTTTGTGAAATACTGTACATCTTTCTTACACAGGTTAGTCAGCATAGGTGTTAGGAGGAGAGCAGGGAACATTTTTAAGACTAGTTAGGTTTAGCCTGGAAGTCTACTTTTTGTTTTGTGATGTTTTTTGGCTCACTTGTAAAATAGATCTACTGTATGTACAGTATTATTGTTTTGGATTGTTTACAGAACCCCCCTCTTTTCTTGGCTCTCTTAAGCCGGCAATAAGTGGTTTGAATCTAAGCTGGTTCAGCAGTGCAATCGTTGTGTTCTGCCAATTGGGATGGCTCCCGACCAGCAGAACACAATATACCTGTGGGAGGAATTTCCTCATCAATAATGACTGTGTTGATGGGGGAATTGAGTGTTTTTCTTTCCTCCAACTCGTGGTGGAAGGAAAGAAAATCACAATCTATAGGCTGCTTTTCTCCACCCACTCATGGGATTCAAGTCCTTTTCTCTTCATTTCCCCAGTCTGGAAAACTCTCAAACTACTCATCTAGCCTAGCTACAACTGCTAACGCTTAGGATTAGAACAACTTGCAAGCTAAAAACTGTTCAATATTATATTAATAAACCTGACCTGTGGCAACTCAAACTGAATTAGTGATCTATCACTCAGGATACATACCTATTTTCCTATTAATCACGGCAATACTTGCAGCCCAAATGTGCTGTATATATTGCATTCTGGCAATCATGACAAATCCTTTATCTGGAATGAGTAAACATTTTGTAATAAACTAGAAACAATAGGTCTGTGGAAATATGTGCAACAGTACAATCTAAGTTAAGTACCACACAGGATATACGTGGATTGTGATATCCCAAGTCCCTTGAATACCCTTGGACATGACAGGATTAAATTAGATTTACAGTGCTTCTAAAAGTCTGTAACTGTAGATCTATATTTGTACCAAGGTTTGAGAGGTGCTTTCTATGCGAATTATATCATTAGTCTACTGCTGGCAAGAAGAAAGCAATTCTTGGTCTTCTCTCCCCCAGATCTTACTCGCTCCAACATGTACATATGGCCAAGGTACAGGCCACCAAGATGTAAATAATACATTTTTTTGCAAATAAATCAATGCCCCTACTCCAGGAGTCTTATATGGTTTAGTTTCCTCTCTTAAATCACATTCTGACAAGGCCACTCAGGATCTGTAGAAGAACATAGCTAGTGTGCCCTAAATAGTAACAAACCAACTTCTGCCAGAAATATAGCATACACATAATGTAGGAAAGTCTCCACTAAGACTATGGAGACATACACAGGTCAGCCAGGATCAAGAAATCCTGTAGAGCTAAGGTAATCCTACATGATGCTTAACAGCACTGTAGAACAAATAGAATGAAATTAAGTTCCCATTTAATGCAACTGGTATGCTGCTTCTAGTTGCTGTAACAAATCAAGGTCAATTAGTATATTTCAAAATATAGAACCAAAGCTTGATAGTAGTATGTTAACCTCTCAAAAAAACACTTCATTCTGCCAACACCACACTCTAGGTCCCAATGGGCAATATCCTGGCTTGCACTTAAGAGTAAATGTCCCTTTCAGGTAAAAAGGAAAATACAAACAGTAGGATTCATTCACTGCTGGCTAGGTAGTGTAAGAGTGAGGTTACATGAGCACCAGGCCTGTGTTGTGCATTTTCCTCATTCTCCCTTTACGGTTTTTGTGTGGCACCTTTTGTACAATATAAGTTGTCTTATAGCATATTGTAGAAATGTGCAATATCACTTTATGTGTTGTCAGCTGTATCAACTTTATCTGTTGTCTATTTCAAAATAAGGATACAAAGTCAAATTTGATATTTAACCTTTAACTTCCTAATTAACTTCTGAAAGCAGAAATGGCCACCTTCAACAGGTCAACCATGCAACTTGCTTCTGTCTACAGGTAGCTGAAACCCACTCTGTATATGTGCTCCTACCTGATCCTCTAGCTGCTGCCACTGCTGCTGCTGCGACTGGTCCATAGGCTGCTGCTGCAGGGAAACCTGTCCAGAAAGACAAACAGAGAGACTATAGAATAAAAGCTCATAACTTGCCCCGTGTCTGTACATGCTCTGACTGGTCTTGTTCATAATGTGTTTGCTTTAATTTTTAATAGTCAACTTTACTGTTTCGTGGAAATGACCACTTTAGTACAGTAAATCAAAACATCCGGCTAAACTTTCTTATAACTGGTGACATTTTATGAATGTAATTATAACTTTATTATTTATTTGATGATTCTAGACCAGAAATGTGGTCATCTGTACATGTATCTTCCCTGAACAGATTTGCATCCACCATTCATGTTAAGCATGAAAGCATTCACACATGTACAGACCAATAACAGTATGATCCACTGACTACACAACTGTCCCTCAACAAACTGCACAAGTTATTTCTATTTTTCAGACGTATCAAGTCAAATAACCTATCCAAAAAGAGACTACTTGATTCATTACAATACCATAACTCAATCTAGTTAAGCCTCGTACACACGGTACGAATTTAGGATGACAGAACGCCTGTTTTTTGTTGTATGCTTGTCTCATGCCAAAAGTGAAGAGCGTAGTAACAATACAAAAATTTCTGAACGACCGAATGTGTTCAATAGTTTGTATGTATTTTTTCATTTCTGAGCATGTGTAGTTGTGATCGTACCATTTTTTCATATGAAAACCATACTAATGTTACAAAAATCGGACATTGAGTTGTCGTACAAAAACAATTTACTAGTCTGCACATCCAGCTTTTGACTTACGAAAAATCAAAACCGGCTGTCGAATGAAACATACTAACGGTAAGAACTTTGAACGATCGGCTGTCGAAAGAAAATTCCGGCCTGAAATTTGCATTGTGTGTACGGGCCTGTAGAGTGTTTTGTATTACCACACATCACAGACTTTCTATTTACTTTTAACATTTTTGTACACTTATACTCAAAGTGAAGCTTAGCTATACTCAACATCTTAAGGCAAGTCCTACTCTGTCAGGAACATTAAATGAAACCTGTCATGACAGAAACAGTGCTGACCTCATCTTTGAAAATGCTAGTTGTCTGACAGCCATGCTGGTTTGATTGCTTTGGGTCAGTGACTCTGTATGCAAATATGTCTATCTTATTTATCTGACCTGCATATATGTTCAAGGCCACAGACTTAGGAAACCAGTATGACAGCCAGATAACTAACATTTTTAGAAAAAGGTGAAGAATGGCAGCCATGTATTTCTATCATGACAGGTTTTTCTTTATATTAATGTTATAGTTGCAAGTGTACTTGTATATGCAAACTCTGCATGCGGTTTTATGTTGTTTGTAGTTGCACTACAGCTTGCATACACGTTATATGTGTAATACTCCTCTTCATATGCTTAAAATGTTTCAAATATTGTTTGGGTATTAGTGTTCAAAATGTTAATGTTTAAGTCATTGGCTATTATATGGTAACAGCGTCTAAAAAACATGCAATAATTTGCTTTAATTTTCATGGTTTCTAATGAAGGACGTTATTTTGTATGGGAGAAAAATATAATGAAATGAATCAGGCAAAACAGTAGCTCTATAACTGGAGACATTCCACATCCTGGACAAACAGAGGCAGCTGCAGAGAACGTTGTTTCGTGAACACTAATCTAGGTGAACGGAAGGCAAGGATGTAAGCAGCCTGGCTCCATTTCACATTCTATTCTTTGTTCCAAGAAAAGAATAAAAAATAAGAAGCAAGCAGAAATTGTAATAATCTGGACCATTCTTAGGATACATGTTTGCTACTATAATAATTTCATTTTTCCAAAAAGCAGCAATATAAGAAAAGACTAAAAAATATATTTTTTCTTCAACCAGATTTAGAAAATAAAACTCTTTTTTAAACCAATACAATTTGTAAGACCAAGTGTCACCTCTGTTACTCATAATCTTATGAATCCCCATTAAAGATTAAACCAAATGTATAAAATAAATATGCCATCCACACTGGCAGCACATAGCAGGCACGTCCAAGTCTCCAACAGGTCTGTTATCCAGTTCACTGCTCTGGGTGACCTGAATCTTTGGGCACATTAATATGCACATGTTGACCCAACTTCCTGACTTGAGTACAATGCCCTGCCTGCAAAGTCTCACTATTGGCCATTGAGGCATCACACTGATAGGTTAACAGTGTGGTTTAGGAGACTGGAGAGTGCAGGACCAGGTTTTGATCCAGAAAACTGGGCCAATATTTACATCATATTAGTGTGCCTCATAATTCAGGCACCTGAGGGAAGCTGCAGCCTAACATGGACTAGACACTTATTTTACATCTTAGATGTGTTAAGTGTGCTTGCAATTATCAGAATTCAGGTAGCTGCAATCATATTTGGAAAAACATTTGCATGCAATCTATACACAGCACATTAAAAATAATAGTAAAAATTAGAACAGGAGACTAGAAATCAACTAAAGCAACATCTACCTTTAATGTAAGAATTGCACAAGACATCTAGGCTAGTAAGGCTATGCTACTGAAGAATCAATTAAATAAAGACATACTTGCATTTAAATAGGGTAAAAGTGCTGTTAATAAAGAAAAAAACTAAATCAATATGTAGTGTCAACAGTCAGCATGACAGTACAAAAATACAAATAAATTGTATAAAGGGGATTTACGACGGAGAGATTTCTCTGTCTCCTTCAGTGATGTCCAAGTTAACAAAATATTTCCTGTAAGGTAGCAAATAAAACATATGCAGATGCTGCTGCAGATCAATTTTAACTCACATTTACTGTAATATTTACCTGATTTAGTTACAGTTTTCACATTTCTACTTGCTAACATATTCCATATTTTCTGGATCAGATTGCACACTTGCATTTTGTTCTATGTTGCAATCAACATTCTTGAACCAGATTGCTGTGACATAATAATTACCAGGACAATTTAAAGAGAAAATGCATTATATGTATAGCTATATTGCTTGCATTTGTGTTTGTAGACTGCTAAAGCACCATGGCTCTGAAGCTAGGCACAAAGGAGAATGCGTAGATTTACTCAACAAATCCCATGTCCATACACTATTAAAACTACAGCTATAAAAACTCATGCAGCTTAAAATAATAGTTTATACATTACCATGAAATTGTGTCATGAACTGGAACCTATATACAGCTTATATAAATCACCCTCACTTCTATCCTCTCCTTATTACTGCACTCACCATCTCATGCTAAATCTGAATCCGCACGCACAAAAATACTCCAGTACACTAGAGCATGTCACTTCATATAAATCACACTCCCACATTACCTCCCTCACCCTTCTGCTTCTCCTAACCTCTGGAGATATATCCCTCAACCCTGGGCCTCCATCATTTAACTATACTCAACGCACCCATTATCCTCTGCAGCCGCCGATTGCAGCCGCAATGCACACAATCTAATTCCCATTTCTCTTCTTCCCATAATCGGACTCCCTTTCTCTTGTGCCCTTTGGAATGCCCGCTCGGTCTGTAACAAACTGACCTCTCTCCATGATCCTTTTATTGCTAACTCATTCAACCTACTCGCCATTACCGGAACCTGGCTTCACAAATCTGACACTGCGTCTTCTGCTGCCCTATCACATGGTGGTCTTCTTTGGACTCACTCCCCCAGACCCAGCGGACGCAAGGGAGGGGGTGTTGGAATCCTTCTAGCCCACATAGCACCTTTCAGTTACTTCACCCAGCCCCCTCTCTGTCTCTCTCCTATTTTGAAGCACACTGCATTCGTCTTTTCTCCCCAGTTTCTCAGCAGTAATCTACCGGCTCCCTGGATCGGTATCAACCTTTCTTGATGACTTCTCTGCTTGGCTACCCTACTTTCTCTCTTCTGAAATCCCCACAATCATTCTTAGGGACTTCAACATCCCTATTAATACTAACTCTCCTGCTACTTCCAAACTTCTCAGTCTAACCTCCTCCTTTAACCTGAAGCAATGGATACATGCTACTACTCACTCTGAAGGCAATACCCTTGACCTGGTTTTCTCCCACCTTTGCACTCCGTGCAACCTCTCCAACTATCCATTCCCTCTCTCCCTCTCCTCTACCTCCTCTGCCTCCAAACGCCTAACAGCTGCCCGTAGAAACCTACACTGTCTCAACCCTTCTCTTCTCTACTCTGCTACTGACCACCTCTATGATAAAATCGCACCCCTGTCCTGCACCGACCTAGCCACTTCAGTCTACAACGCTTCACTTTTAGCCTCCCTGGACACACTAGCCCCTCTCACCACTCTCAGAATCAGGCCCCGACCCCTTCAACCTTGGCAAACAGAGGACACTCGAAGTCTGAAAAAACATAGCCGTGCTCTTGAGCGCCTATAGCGTAAGAATAAATCTCAAAAAGATTTCAACCAGTATAAATCTGCCCTCCAAAAATACAATTCCTGCCTCCACACTGCCAAGCAGACCTATTTTATCACTCTCATTAACAACTTATCATCCCGTCCTCGTCAACACTTTTCTACCTTCAACTCTCTACTTCGTCCTCCTCTGCCTCCACCCTCTACTTCACTCACTGCCCAGGAGATCGCCAATCACTTCAAACTGAAGATTGAAACAATTTGTGAAGAGATATCTGATGTTCAGATACCTTCCACGCTTCACACTTCATGCCTACAGGTACAATCACTACTTCCCTCATTCAACCCCACCATTTTAGATAAGGTTGCTAAACTACTTGCTAACGTCAAACTAACCACCTGCCTGTTGGTTCCTGTTCCCTCGCAAATACTATGTTCACCCTCTGACTCGATTCTACACTCTTTAACCCACATTTTCAATCTCTCCCTCTCTTCTGGCATCTTCCCCAACTCTCTAAAGCATGCATTAGTTAGCCCCATACTTAAAAAGCCTTCACTGGACCCAACTAATCCTAACAACCTACGCTCCCCTTTTATCTGAACTCCTTGAAGGTCTAGTCTACAACCGACTGAGCAACCACCTTGCCGAGAAGAGCCTTCTTGATCCCCTTCAGTATGGATTTCGTCCTCAACACTCCACAGAAACTGCTCTTCTAAAACTAACAAACGATCTACTAACAGCCAAAACCAACAGACACTATCCTGTACTCCTACTCTTGGACCTTTCTGCTGCCTTTGATATGGTTGATCACCCCCTCCTCCTCCAAAAACTCCATGCCATTGGTCTCCGTGACTGTACTCTTCGATGGTTCTATTCCTACTTATATAATCGCACCTTTAGTGTTACTTACAACTCTACTTCCTCCTCTCCTCTTCCTTTCTCCATTGGGGTCCCTCCCAAGATTCTGTTCTTGGGCCGCTCCTATTTTCAATCTACAACTCTTCCCTGGGTAAGCTGATAGCCTCCCATGGCTTCCAATACCATCTGTATGCTGATGACACCCAAATCTATCTCTCTATCCCTCAGCTCACTCCCTCAGTCACCTCACGTATCACTAATTTACTAAAAAATATAGCGGTCTGGATGTCACACCACTTCCTCAAACTTAATCTATCCAAAACTGAACTTATTTTTTCTCCACCACGTGCCCCTTCCCCCAATCTCTCTGTCATAATGGATGGCACAACTATCAGCCCATCCCCACATGCCAAGGTCCTAGGCGTAGTCCTGCACTCTGAACTCTCCTTTAAGCCCCACAGCCAATCACTGTCCAAATCCTGCCGCCTCACCCTCCGCAACATCTCAAAAATACGCCCCTTTCTAACCAATGACACAACAAAGCTCTTAATTCACTCTCTGGTCATCTCTCGCCTCGACTACTGCAACTCCCTTCTCAATGGCTTACCTCTACACAGACTATCCCCCCTTCAATCCATCATGAATGCTGCTGCCAGACTCATCCACCTTACCAATCACTCTGTGTCTGCTACTCCTCTCTGTCAATCCCTCCACTGGCTCCTGCTCACCCAACAAATTAAATTCAAAATACTCACAACAACCTACAAAGCCACCCACAATTTAGCCCCCAGCTACATCACCAGCCTAGTCTCGAAATACCAACCTAATCGTTCTTTACGTTCCTCTCAAGACCTCCTGCTCTCTGCTCCCTAGTCACCTCCTCCTTTGCTCGCCTCCAGGACTTTTCTAGAGCCTCTCCAATCCTATGGAACTCCTTATATCAAACTGTCTGAGTATCTCCTACTCTGCTAGCTTTTAGACAATCCCTGAAAACCCTCCTCTTCAGAGAAGCTTATTCTACCCATACCTAACAAATGTATTTTCATTTTCTTCATCAGTTCATCCCCCACAGTTATTACCTTTTGTTTCACTTGACCCTCCCTTCTAGATTGTAAGCTCTAATGAGCAGGGCCCTCCGATTCCTCCTGTATTGTATTGTAACTGTACTGTCTGCCCTCATATTGTAAAGCGCTGTGCAAACTGTTGGCGCTATATAAATCCTGTGTAATAATAATGTACGCAACTACAACTGGGTTAAAAAAGGACTGGAGCACAAGGGATGGGCGTCAGCGTGCCCACTGGGGAGGCGGGGGGGTGATTGGAATTTGGGACCAAACAATTTGGCAAGAAGTAGTGCTTTATGAGAAGGCAGCCAGTTTTTGCCTATTTCTTGCAAAAAACGTGCCTGAGCTCTGCGGGGAGGGTCAAAGTGCTTCTATAGTAAAATGGACTTTGTAGTAATGGCTTTGAATACACAGTCGACCAAACAAGTATTACCCCAAGAAAAGAACTGCCACTCTTTTCAGTTAATGAAAGTTTGAGTATGCAGCCATAGAGTCCCTAACTATTGAGGTGGAGAGCTTAGGGAGAATCAGGAAGGATATTTCCTCATAAGGAAGTAAGCTGACTCACAATTAGCGTGGAACAGTTTTCCAGAGGATAGAGCCAGATGGTAAGTTTGTGTCATCAATGGCAAAGATCTTCAGAGGAGAATTAGTGGAATCAAATTGATTGCCCAGGGTTTGAGTTAAAGTGAGACTCAGGAAGTCACCTGCTGCACCTGAATCGATAAAACTTGGCACTGGTGATGTTTGTCACAGCATTGGGGGGACAGGACAGGCATGGAGAATGTAGGTTTAAAACGGTCTAGTATCCCACCCCTGAAAGGAACTAGACACTGGGGTTGCCCAGGCAATGACATTTAGAGAAAAAATTATCCTTCTCCCCACAAGAGATACACAACCCCTGGATGTGTCTCCATGAAATGTCCCTCTGGGGTGAGGCAGGTTCTGCCCAGCAAAATAGGTTCTTCCTGACTGGTTGAGGGACCTGGTTGTGTATCCAAGACCTGACATGATTCTATGGAGTGGTGAGAAGGAGCCAGTCTCAGCTGCCTTACTGCTCAGAGGCACTCTCTTTGAATCAGATGTCAACCTGTGTACTAAGGGAAATCCTATTGTCCAGGTAAAGAAGCAAAGGCCTTTTGGCCAATTAATTCTGTATCCCGTCATTCAGGCCCTGTCAAAAGTTAGAGACCAGAGCCTTATTGTTCAAAGCCAGTACTGAGGAAAGTGTACTGCATAATGGCTGACAATGCAAGCCCTAGTGTAGATGGAAAAACCAAAGGCATCCGAAGACATTTAGACAAGTTTGTCAAAAGTGCATCTGAAGGTTGACAGGAGCAGTAGATGTCAGAGTTAAGGGGGTCCCTGAGCTTCTAGGCGGGAGAAGATAGGGAAAGAGTCTCTGGAGATGACGTATGGCATTTTTTTTGGTCTGGGTGAACACTGTTACACTGCAGTTTTAAATGTATGCTACACTTGTTCAAGAACCCACTGCAGGCCAACGGATCACCGGAGTAGACTGGTGGAAGTTGCAGGATAGTGAAAGAGTTGGTAGTTGGCAGGTTGGCACAGAAGACAAAGTTGGAGATGCTACCTGAAGATTCTGCTTTAACTGTCCAAGGCTGTTGGACAGGCTCTGCAAGAAGGCCATTATTTTGCGGTTGGTTTGACTTTTGGAAGTCCAATCTTCAGGCCAATGCCTGGGCTTGGTCTTCATCAGACGGGGTGCATCAGTGGTGTTTTTTTTAAAGATCTCATTAAAATAGCCACAAATCAAGCATGAAGGGTTGAACCAGACCCTAAGCCAACCGGGCTCACCAAGTAACAGAGCTGGGTGACATTCAACAGGGACATTCTCACTAGGGTCCACTTTAACTTCTTTATAAACCAGAATAATCTTGTTTGATTGAATAATTGTGGGGTGGCTGAGGGAGGAAATTCTGAGGGAAAACCAAACCGTTTAATGTGAACCTAAGCAAGACCTAAGTGAAAGTATATGGAAAGATTGCTGACAAATTTGAGCCATTGGTGCATCTCTACCCCCCTGCATTCCCAACAAACAGTGTGCTCCTATCCCTTATTGTACAGAGAGGGAGAGAGACTGGAGACTGGAGCAGCACGCTGTGAGCCAGGGGACAGAGCGGCTGCAAGGATACCGCCCCTGCAGTGCCAGTTGCGGGTGTCGCCACTGGCAACCAAGAGTGAGAGGACATCTATTCAAAGGAAGCGTTGCTGCTGTGTCACTGGGATTGGAGAGGCCCTTGTGGCCATTATCTGGCTGTCACTAATTGCAGAGTTGGCACTTTGAAAAAAAGTTGGTTTTGTGCTGCAGTTTGGGCACTCAGGCTCAAAAAGGTTTGCCATCACTGCACTAATGCAACAATTATTGCAACAGGGGATAGGCAAATAGGGATAATTTTCTTAACTCTACCACCCCGGTTTCAATAACATTAAATATGGTGTGATACGAGGGAAATTTTTTTCATTTGCAAAGGTTTTACAGTCTATCAATACAAATATATGTTTTTCACATGGAGAAAAATGTGTGATTAATGTCTGTTAAAGTCCAGCTAAAATGAATAGTGCATATTTTTGGTACTGAGGGTTTGATATGGCAATGGCCATTCTGCTCTCATTACCCAATCATACTTTCTAAACACTTCAGGCTGGCTTGTTTTATCCCCTTCATTACCAAGCCATTTTTTATTTTTCGAAGCTGCAATGCTCTAACCAACAATTTATTGGTGATGCAACACTGTATCCAAATTCATTTTTTTGTTTTGTTTTAAAATATATCAAGTATAAATGCCAGTACAGCATTAACATCCCCGAAATTACCCCATTTTGGAAAGTGGACATCCCAATAAGAGTCTAATTAATCTCATTCACTGGGTTTAACCTCCATCGTAAAAACGAATGTGTTGGCCACTCACTGGCACTTGGTAAAAAGAGCAAGAGCCAGCAGCTGTGGAAGGTAGGGATATTACCTTTCAAGTGATGGGAATATCAAATAAGCTTTTGGTCAGAAGCAAACACTGCAAAGAATGACACTGGCTAGGAGAAAATAAGATTTTTTGACTTACCGTAAAATCCTTTTTTCTGAGTTCATTGACGGGCGCAGCCTCTATTCTTGATATGTGGGGGTTTATGCACCTTTCACTAGGAGTGGACTAGGCAGAACGAAGTTCAGCTCAAAGCAAACACAGCCCCTCCCAGAGGGCAGTCCTCACTTGGCATAACCCCTCCTGCCCTGCTCAGCAATTCAGTTCGTAACAAGCAGTACAAACTCAACAAAAGAGGGGTGGGTGCTGTGTCCGTCAATGAACTCAGAGAAAAGGATTTTACGGTAAGTCAAAAAATCCTATTTTCTCAATTGTTCATTGAAGGACGCAGCCTCTATTCTTGACATGTGGGGACGTCCCAAAGCAGTGTCATAACGAGGGGTGGGCAACAACAACAGTACCCAACAAAAGAGTTCTCCGGGAGGTGCCAGACACGCCTCACACCACCGCCTGCAAAACTTTGCGGGCAAAAGCAGCATCAGAGGACGCTGCAACATCAACTCTGTAAAACTTGGAAAAAGTGTGCACCAAGGACCAAGTGGCCGCCCTGCACACCTGAGAAACCGACGCCTGGTGTTGGAAAGCCCAGGAAGTACTCTATGTCCTGGTAGAGTGAGCTGTAACCAGAAAGGGGGGCTCCTGGCCCCGAACAGCATACGCACGGGTCACCATCTGTCGTATCCAGCAGGAAATGGTGGCCAACGAGGCCGCCATCCCCTTGCGCGGGCCATCCACCGTGACAAAAAGCGCATCGGACCTCCGAAACTAGGCCGCGGCTGCCAGATACACCCGCAGAGCCCTATCCACATCCAGGGAATGCAAGGCAACTTCCTTAGGATGAGACGGGCTCGGACACAGCAAAGGAAGGACAATGTCCTCATTGATGTGAATCGAAGAGACCACCTTCGGTAAGAAGGAGGGAGAGGGGCGCAAAACCGCCTTGTCCTTATGTAGGACCAAGTATGGGGACCTACAGGACAGCCCCCAGCTCAGACACCCTCCTAGCGGATGTTATCACCACCAGAAAGGCCACTTTCTGCGAGAGCAGTTCCAGGGAAATCTCCCTGATATTTTCAAAAGGCGGCTTCTGGAGCACAGAAAGGACCAGATTAAGGTACCAAGGCGCCAAAGGTGACCGTACCGGGGGGGGGACACATGACGAACCCCCTGGACAAAGGTACGGATCAGGGAATGCGTCGCCAAGGGACGCTGAAAAAGAATCGCCAGGGCAAAAATCTGCCCCTTAAGTGTGCTCAATGCCAACTTGTGATCTAGGCCTTGCTGAAGGAAGGCCAGCACCCGAGCCACCGAGAAAGAAAAGGGGTTCCAACCCCCCGCCTCACACCAGGCAATGTAAGCCTTCCAGGTGCGGTGATAGATCTTATGCGAAGTGGCCTTACACGCCTTGAGCATAGTGGGAATGACAGACTCAGAGAGTCCCCTATCTTTTAACACCTGGCACTCAATAGCCAAGCCGTTAAAGCCAGCGAGGGTAAAGCAGGGTGCAAGATGGGTCCCTGTGAGAGTAGGTCCTCGCGAAGCGGGAGCCGCCAGGGAACGTCAACCACCATCCACACCACGTCGGCGTACCAAGGACGCGGAGGCCAATCTGGCGTTACCAGTATGGTAGGAATCCCCCCCGCCTCTATCCTGCGCAGCAGGCGCGGGAGTAACGGAAGTGGAGGGAAGGCATAGAGAAGTCGTTACCGAGACCACGGAGCCACAAGGGCACCTGCCGTGTCTGCCAGCGGATCCCTTGTTCTGCTCACAAAGGCCTGAACCTTCCGAATGAGCCTGGGCGCCAAGAGATCCACGTCTGGCATGCCCCCACCTGTGACAAATCTGGCGGAACACCTCCGGATGCAGGGACCACTCTCCCTGATCCAACCTCTTTTGACTGAGGTAGCCCGCCGGCCAATTCTCGACGCCCAGAATGTGAATGGCGGAGATTGCACATGAAGCTCTGCCCACCGCAGAATGTGGGCCACTTCTGATGCTGCTGTCGCGTTTCTCGGTTCCGCCCTGATGGTTCACGTAAGCCACAGCCGTGGCATTGTCTGACTGGACCCGAACAGGACGCCTGTGCAACCTCCTCAACCAGTGGGAGAGGCAAAGCCTGATCGCTCACAGTTCCAGCACGTTGATCGGGAGACGGGACTCTTCCGGAGACTAGCGGCCCTGGGTCGACAGCCTCCCCAGGACCCCTCCCCAGCCGTATAGGCTGGCATGTCGTAATCACCGTCCAGTCCACGGGAAGAAACGACTTACCCAGCTCCAAGGCTGGGGCCAGCAGCCACCAGGTGAGGGAGCCTTGAGTCCCTTGATCCAAACTGATCACCCAATCCAGGGATAACGAAGACTTGTCCCACCGCAGCAGGATTGCCCGCTGCAGGGGCCGGGTGTGACTCTGGGCATAAGGCACCGCCTTGAAGGAGGAGACCATCAGCCCCAACACCCGCATGCAAAATCTGAGAGAGGACCTCCGCTGGGACAGCAGGGCCCGCACCGCAACTTGGAGCATCAAGACCTTGGCGGCAAGGAGAAACACCTTCGCTCGCTCCGTGTTCAGGACCAAGCCCAGGTATTCCAACCGGCGCGACGGAGTCAGTACCGACTTCGGAAGGTTGATCACCCAGCCGAAGTCCCGCAGGAAACCGAGGGTTATGTCCACACTGTCCGACAGGGCTGAGGCCAACTCCGCCCGCAGGAGGAGGTCGTCGAGATATGCCACCACTGCTATGCCGCTCTGCCGCAGCAGAGCCAGTACTGAGGCTAGAAGCTTGGTGAAAACCCGTGGGGCTGAGGCCAGACCGAATGGAAGGGCCACAAACTGGTAGTGGAGATCCCCCATCGCAAAGCGCAGGAAGCGCACACATATGGGCATGTGTAAATACGCGTCCTTGATGTCCAGGGGGGCTAAGAAATCTCACCGATGAAGCGCCGTCACCACAGAGGCCACAGATTCTGAATTTCCGCGCCCTCACAAAGAAGTTGAGGGCCTTCAGGTCCAAGACAGGCCTGACCCCATCTTTTTTTGGAACTACAAAAAGATTGCAATAAAAACCGGGGAAACGTTCCGCAGATGGGACCGGAACAATTACCCCCTGATGGAGCAGGACTTGCACAGCTCCGAACAGGGCCTGCCGTCGCCCCGGGGGAAGCCTCAGATTGGAGGCGAAGAACCTGCCCGGGGGCTGGGTACGGAACCCTATCTTGTACCCAGACTAAACCACCTCGCACACCCAGATATCCGAGATGCGCAAAGTCCACCGGTCCCCGAACCGCAAGAGCCGTCCCCCCACCCGAATGGAGAGCCCTCCATCGGAATAGTGGTCGCTTTGTTCAGACAAGCCACCGGCTGGTCAACCGTCAGGGACTTCCACTTCTGCAACAGGGTATCCTCAAAGGGATAACGCACAGGAAAACGTTTAGGCATGAGAAATGAACCCTCAGGTCGTCGCCACTCCTTGTAAACAAACTGATCAAAGTACGACAATTAAGAGAACACCTTAGGCGTCTGGGCCGTCCTATGCGACCCAAAAGCATACGGCGCCCCGTGTAGCAGCCGGGCCCAGCTTCAGCGTCTCACAGACCACTAAGACCAATGAGCCCACCAGAGCCCGCTCACAAGCCGCGGTGGCCCCCAAGGGCTCCTCCTCTTCATCAGAGGGGTCCCCGAGCTCGCTTTCCAACAGCTCCAGGGGGGGTCCCGACACTGCAGAGCCCCCCTCAGGCTCGGAGTCCTCACCAGAGGATGGGGTGGTTATTTGCTCGCCACCCCACGGTCACGGATCGGCTCTACCCGGGAGAAGAATCCCTCCAGGATGGCCGTCAAACTGTGCAGTGGAAGCACAGGTCCCAGCTCTCCCTGGTCCCCATCGGAGACCCCCGGCTGGGAAGCACCTGCTTTGGCCACCATTGCCCGCACCCCGGAAGACACCCACCGGACTGTGCGTCCCACACTGCCCCTCCGGCTGTCGCACTAGGGCCCCAGAGGCTCCCAGGAGGACTTACCCCACTGCCCCAGGTGCTGCTGCAGCTGCCTGTATCCACCACTGCCGCTGCTCTGCGATCCCCACGTGTTAAGAGAGGCTCTTCCGGCCTGTATCCGGGACCAAGAGAGACAGGGCCGCCCACCCAGCCAGCGAATCCAAGGCCAGGATACGGCGGACCACACAAACATGGCTGCCGTATGCACTAGAGGCTGAACGCAGCGGCCAGCTACCGCAAAATTGCGGCCGTTACACACACGCGGCCGGCTACAGGAAAATGGCGGCTGTGTACAACATACAGCCAGCTACGGTAAAATGGCGGCTGTTCACAGGATGCGGCCGGCTACATGAAAATGGCGGCTGTGTACAACATACAGCCGGCTACGGGAAAATGGCGGCTGTTCACAGGATGCGGCCGGCTACATGAAAATGGTGGTCCACGACCCACATGTCGATCGCCCACAGCCCATCCAGGGGAATGCAGCAAGGCAGGGAATGCTACAGCCCGGGGGGCAATACTGGAGGATAAGCAGGAACACCTATACCGTGGAAAGGGGGGACACCCCCCACTCCCCCCGCAGGAGGGGGGAAGGAGAAGTGTACTCACCACTCTGGACGGGCACAGCAGGTAGCCACCTGAGGCAGACCTGCCACCCTGCCAGTTGGTGGAGAGCTGCCGGCCACGCAGCACCCGTGACGCGGACTCCGGGGGCACGGTCCTAGGTGTGCTGGTGGGACGTTTAACCCGCCGGCCACCTCGCACTGAAAGAGGCCTGATGCGGCCAACCCCGTGTGCAGCTAAGGCTCGCATCCGTCGGCCATGCTGGGGAGACTCCCTGGATCTAGGCTATCCAGCCTGTCACCCAGCCGGCTACTTGATTGCATTCTTCATCAAGAATCTTGAGAAAAAGAAAAAAGGAAAAAAGAATGGGGAACCGCAGATCCCAGCAGGGAGCCAGGTCCTACTCCTTGCACTAGGCAGAAAAAACTGAGTTGCTGAGCAGGGCAGGAGGGGTTATGCCAAGTGAGGACTGCCCCCTGGGAGGGGCTGTGTCTGCTTTGAGCTGAACTACATTCTGCCTAGTCCACTCCTAGTGAAAGGTGCATAAACCCCAAATGTCAAGAATAGAGGCTGCGTCCATCAATGAACAATTGAGAAATTAAGGTTTCTTGTGCTATAAAACGTAATTTAGGCCCCTGCCTTATGGCAGAAGGGACAATCTTTACCCATTTATTAAAATGTATCAGTTCTATTTCTCCATCAGAATACAGTATGGTCAAATGGCTACTACCACCTTTGCCTTCTACTTCCATATGAAGACAGAATCTTTAATTGTTGCAAGCAGGAGGCCCTCAATCAGTTCACTCGTCAGATCTGAACAGTGTTAGTCTATGAAATTTATATCAGAGGTGTCTGGTGAATGTGGTGGAAGTTTTTTTTTTTTTGTTTACACTGGTGGTCAATGAAGAAATGGGTCTTATTAGCGGTCAGTGGAAATCTGCTGCCTTAAGCTGATGGTTAGTGGAAGAGTGCTCCTTTACATTGGTGGTTAGAATGCCCAACTTACAGAACATTAAAATGATCACCGGTGTCAGTGGTAACCTTCCTAAAAGACAGAGAATGCTCATTTGCAAAGTGGGAAAAAAATCATAGTTATAGCTATAAAAAAAACAAAAAAGCTCTCTTCTGCGTATTTACCTAGTTTAATGTGCTCCAGGCCAGTCACATGATCCCACAGCTCCAGCTCCCTATATCACTGAGTGCTGAAAAAGGCTGGGCCATAGCAGCCTATGGGTGATTATACAGCTCCCAAAATTCACATCCTAGAATGTGCAGAGGTTGAGTGCTCCCTTACAGAGAGCTGCAGGACCATATGAGAGGACCAGATCGGTGTAAAAATAGGTCAGTACACAGATCATTTTTATACAGCTTAGCCAGGATGGGGGGGGACATTTTTAAGAATAGTTATAGTTACGTTTTTTTTTCACTTTAGGAAACTGCAAGCCAACTCTAGAGGAACCCTATTGAAGAAAAGTTAATCTAAAATTCTACTACTATGGAATAATAATCTAATGTTCTTTAGTGTAACATAATGAGACAGCTCCTATACAAACTTACAAATGGCTGTTTTAAGACTACAAAAGAAGTTAGTGGATATGCATGCACAATCCGCCTGGCATATGTGCTTGGCAGCACTTTCACACAAACAGTATAGCAGTGCGAAAGGTTATTGTGTTTAGGATATTTAGCAGAGCAGGGGAGGCACATCACAGACACATCTAACAGCAGCTTATGAAGGGGAAAATAAAAGTGCTTTTCAACATGTCTGATAAAATCATCCTATAACAATTCTCCTATTTACATACCATTGCCAGATCCACCTGAAAATGACAGGATTGTAAGTCTGCAATCCAAAATCTGCAGACACCTTTTAGAATCAATCAATAAAAAGATATGTTGGTTTAAAGTGACATTGTTTTTTCATAACTGCAGGCATTTGACACACCTCAAAGCGTCAAAAGGTTACATTTTCAGTGGTGGGTGTAATTCTGCAAGACAGCGAAGAAGAGCTGTAAACTGCTATTTCTAAGTATTTTAACCCTTTTGCACCTATGGGTAAAACAAATCTTAATGCCTAAGCCCAATTTTACAACTTTGACATGTGTTAGTAAAACCGCACATATTATCACAATTACTTTGCGCATCCAGGTGAATTACCGTGGTTGTTTTTTCAGGACAAATTGGACTTTCATTTGGTGGTAAATAGTTATGCATATCTCCTGATTTTGTTTTATTATCTAAGCAAAACTTGCCCAAAATAGTAAAAAAAGGAAACTTTTTTTTTCAAAATGTAACTGTATATTTTTTGCTACTACCATAACCTACCACCAAAGAACAATCAAAAATAAATTCTCCTGCTCCTGATGATCGCAGCAATACCACATATGTATGTTAGTTTATGTTTGTACCCGTAATACAGCCCAGGAGCAATAGTGCACATTTTGCTTTTTTCTCTTTCTGCAATGATAGAGAATGATACAATGTATCTGTCTTGTCCATTCACAGAAACAGAAGCCAATCAGAGGCTATCACAGCGAAAGGTGAGACCCCGGTCTCTGTACTGGGAGCACGCCGCAAGGGAGATATTCTGTCCCATGGAAAAAAGCCCAGTCCAGTGAGGCAGCATGTTTGTGTATGGTTGGCATGAAGGGGTTAAGCTACGTAGCAGGGGTGTGCTTTGGTTTTTATGCTTATTTAGTTTACCTGTAGTTAGACTAAACATAAAATACTATTGTTACTGCAATGTACCTTAACTGCGCTTTAAAGCCACAAGTGTTTTACTTCCATCTGCTTTTGCCTGCTTATGCTTGGTAAAAAAAGAAGGGCCATGTGATCTTTTTTCATCTTTTTAAGGTAGAAAACATCAGGCAAATATAAAAATAAGTGAATAAAGCTGCATAACATGTTTGGGGGTTGCGAGGAAGTACAAAAAAATATATAGATGGCTACATACTGGAGTTCTGCTTTAAAGTGCTAATTTTTTTTTTTTACCTTAATGCATTCTCTGCATTAAGGGACAAACCTTCTGAGTGCAGCTCCACTCAACAGTTTCCCCTTATACTTACCTGAACTCGATCCAGCGGTTTGCATGAGAGCAGTGGCTGTCGGCTCTCTCCCTCCTCACAGGTTCAGAGACAGCAGCTGTCTATCATAGGCAGTGAGGAGGGAGCGAGTGGCTGGGCTGGCTCAGGAGCAAGGGCGCACGAGTGCCCCATAGCAAGCTGCTTGCTATGGTGGGCTCTCGGTGAAAGCTAGGAGCCAGGATCGCCGGCAGTGGACACAAGAAGAGGAGTATTGGGGCTGCTCTGTGCAAAACCATAGCACAGATCAGGTAAGTATAACATATCTGTTATAAAAAAAAATAAGCGTTTATAAAGACTGTCAAAGCATATCTATAGATTTATGTAAAGTGTCCCAGGGCTCAGGCACACTTGAGCTAAAAAATGCTGCTTTTACAGGCATTTGAGTCTTTATTCTCTGCCTCAAAACTCCCCTCCATGTTGGCCTATGTGTCCATGCACACTATAGGCAATTCCAGGAGTTTAGAGGCAGGGGCATTTAGATGCAGAAAAAAAGCCCCACCAAATTTGCATTCAGGAGAGCAGCATTTGAGCATAAAAAATGCTCAAAAGCACCTTAAGATCATAAACACAAATAAACATGTGTTAACGCTAGGCACCTTAATGACTGTTCGTGCATTAATAAATGTACACTTATGCCAATAGAATGCATTAATGCCAGATACGTACATGCGTGTTAACACGCATCAATACATGTGAATGTGCATGCAAAAAAAAAAAGTTTTTTTTAACCATGTTTTTCTACAGCTAAACTCCTGTAGGAGAAAAGGCGCCATAGAAACTATAGTGTGCATGTGGTCTTCTTAGGCAAATTTCAATTTATAGCTTCTGAATCAGGCATTGGCTTCTCCAGCTCCCAGACCTTGCTATTGTCTGACATAAATAGTAGTCTCACCAACCAACCTCAAATTGCGAAACAAGTGAATTTAAATTTCCATAGCAGAGCTTAAGCTTACTGGTTTTTAATTAGACTGACTACTGGAACACTTTTAGGGTACAGTGAGTTGGCTATATAAAACCAGAAAGCCCTCTAGTGCAAATAATTTACAATACCCACACCTGCAAGACAAATGTATTATTTTACATACTTCTAAAGTTTTAGCATATGACTGCTACCTTGCAAATGTTCAACGATATGTGATAACCTTCTGTTCTGAAAAGGCAATTACTTTAATTGATTTTATTCCTGGCTGCAAATTTGGTTACATATTATCAAACACCGATTATAGGACATATAACCTCAGTCCTCTTGTTGTGTTTGGTCATCTCCACCTTAGATGTTCAAAAGCCGATGCCAGAATGAAACAGGCTGACTCAAACATAGCTCTACTCTCTACCAGTAGCTAGGGAGTAACTGGAATTAATGAGCTATGTTAATGCAGCAAATAACCATCTGTTGTATTTAAAGAGTTTATACTCAAAGATTTAATGAGGGACAAACATAAGAGGATTCATTTTGGATCACATCTCTGCACTATATTATGGTTATGAACTATATAATCTTCCCCCAGTCTCTGAAAATGGGCAAAACAGCATGCTGTATTTATGAAATGAACATTTGTGTATTTGTATATGGATGCAAAGCGAAAGCTTAAAACACAGGGTGGAAGAAAAGCAATCCATTCATTATTTTGATATTATCAAGCTAAAACATTTTTTACTATGCTGAATCACCAAGCAGCCCAGCATTACCGAAGAATGTTTTTATATAAGAGAACCTGTCATCCAAGTGATCACAGCAAATGAAGGCTGTCTGAACAACATCAATTGGATGGTTTTAAATATTCATGAATAATGAATGCATTCAGATTGTTGAGGGAAAAAATAATCTGAAACACCATAGCTTGGGTCCTTTTGATGTAGCAGGGACAAAGTTCAAGGAGAGGGTAAAGCCTTTGCCTCTTTTTTTGTGCTGTGTCCCCACTGTGTAGAATTGCATTCTTTGTTTGTCCTGGTGACCACTGTTCCACAAAAAAAAAAAAAATTGTTCAGAATACACCAGAACAGTTGTTAAGGGAATATCTACCATTCAGTACACATGTTACCATGACAGCTGTATAGAGATATTCTCTTACTTCCTGTTGTATACACAGAACAGGAGGGAATAGAAACCTTCCTAACAGGACACAGCAAACAATGAACTGACACGTGTTTTAACACTTCCCTATCAATCTGAAAAAAAGTTCTGGCTATACATACACTTTAGGCAAAATAACATACACCATCTTTGGTCTTCTGGATCATAATAGGGCTATATACTGTAGGTCGGGAAATGTTCATCAACGTAAAGGAGACTATCAGTCAATTTAAAAGTGGGTGCCTAATATAATTTTACTAACGTTTAAAACTTCAACACCTCTAGTTACCAGCTGCCATAATACACGTTGTAATTAATGTGGCACAAAAACAAAAACATATTTTATTAAATTTTCAATACTGGCAGCATACAAAAAACAGGAAAACACACAAGCAGTCAGTACCATGAAGGGGCATTCTGAAAAAATTTTTTATTGCATAATGTGCATGGCTTGAGCACAAGTACAACAGGATTAATAAGGATATATCACCCATTCGGGGGGACCACAAGATTACATGCAAGGCAATGTCTCAGCAATATTAAATATCAACATAAGTGGCCATGGAGGGATCTACCCAGCTTGACAAAACCTTCTGAAATTGTTTTGTACACCCCCTATTTTTATACATTTACTGGTATAGAGCTAGGTTAGAGTTAACCAGTTGTATCTAGAAGCGGATCGTGGGGGCAGAGGATTTTTTCCAGCATATAGTAATAGCCTTCCTAGCATAAATCAGCACTAAGCTTAGCAGAGTTCTCACCGCTACTGTGTTGGCCAGGTCTTCTACCAGGCCCAACAAGCAATACCTAGGAGTAAGGGTAAGTTGTACCTACGGCATTGAAATTATAACTTGAGGCACACTTTGCAGTATGAAACAATAGCAGGACAGGCCCAAAAAAATGTGAAAAAAAATCTCCAGTCAAATGTGTGCATCTCCAGCAAGCACATGAGAAACTCTGATTCATCCTGTAAGCCTGGACGGGGTGAATTAGGCCTGGTGTAAGATTTTGAATTGTATAAGCTTATCTCTGGCAAAGACTAAGTGAGAGAAAGGGAAGTCCCATAGCTCAGACCAAACATCCTCATCCAATTCAGGGACATCAGATCGAAACTTCTGTTATAGAGAAAACTATTTAGGCATAGCTGCCATAATGTTCTTAAAGGATAAGTTCACCTTTCGGGCAGAATTTCACTTTTCATAATAAATAGAAGCATTTTCCAATGCCATTTCTGGCCCAGCCATCCTAACGTGCTTTTCTCTTACTTACCTCATCCACAGGATATTTAGAATCTTGTCAGTTTATTTGTATTTTTGAACAGATTTTCAGATTCCATCACTTCTTGTAGCTTGTATCACTATTCACTTCCGGTTAGTTCCTCTCTCAGAAGTCTTCAATTGTTGCATCACAAAAGAAGGCGTGATAGGGTGTGTTCACCACTTTGGGACACACCTCCCTCATTACAATATTATCTTCCACCTACTCCCTATACAATGTGATTGTACAATCTCCTTTAGATCTCCCATCAGCTAAGTAGTACAAGGGCCCGTCTGATTGGATAGAAACTGAATGGATTGGTCGGGCGTGTCCTCTACTCCATAGTTCTGGTAAATCTAAAGGAAATTTTAGAGATTTTACAATCAGATTGCACAGTGTTTTCACTCATCACGCATAGGGCAGCCCTACGCACCATAATCACCCCAGAGAAGCTCCAGAACTCTTTTTGGAGTGGAGCGTGGTGCATTACCACAGTTTTGGTGCATTTACTGCACTCAGGGAGCCTTTAACATGTAATGACAACACAAACACAATGCACGTTTCTGAAATGCACGGCAAAGCGTGCATTTTAGGTGCAGTTTGCCAATCATTTGGAACCACACAGATGTGAATAGAGCCTCATTGTTCTTGTGTATTATTTATTATTATTCAGGATTTATATAGCACCAACAGTTTGCGCTGTGCTTTACAATAAAGAAGGGACACAGTACAATTACAATACAGTTCAATACAGAAGGAATAGGAGGGCGTGAAAAGCATCAATTTCCCTGTCAGGTCCCATTCACACCTAGAATAGTGGGAGTGCATGTTTTTTTGGCTCGTTTTTCCAATGACATACATAGGGCAGTCTGTTGATTTCAATGGGCTGCGCTACACCTGTTTGCTTCTGTGTTTGGTGTGCCGGTAACAATTAATGACACTGGAAGCGCAACTAGGTGATTTTAGGTGTATAAATGTGGCCATGCACTATAAAATCTGATTGAACTATCTTCGCACAATCTCCTTTAGATTTGCCAAAACTATATAATAGGAGGACACACCATCAATCCAATTACTCTGCATCCAATCAGGCAGGCTCTTGCACTACATCGGGGGGGGGTCCCGTGGGCTGCATGTGGCCCCAGGGAGTTTAACATGCAGCCTGAGCCTGTCTGAAGATATGCTGGGGAAGTCAGGTAAATGCATGCATGGAGGAATTCAAGGGGTGCTGTGAAAACTTATTGTTAATAGGTGAAGGTGTGCTAATGAGGTCAGCTGGTAAACTCCTTCCTGTATCTTACTGGCTATTCTGTCCTGTCTGTATACCAGGAAGTCTCTGAAGTGATCTGCAAAATATAGCCATGGATGAGGTAAGGCCTTGTCTTCAAAATCAAACTTGTATTTTTGTGCAACAGAGGTACATTAATGGTATATTGGTACATAGGGGAACTGGATTTTTGAAAAAAAAAAAAAGGTGAACTTAGCCTTTAAAAAAAGTACATTTTATTGCTCTTAACCTCCTTCGCTGTCAGAATACAATGAACAGCACTGCAGCCGCAGATCGAATGATAGTTTCTCAGTAGCCTTGTTTGACAGAAGTCAATCTACTCATCAACTTCTCTCAAACAGGGAGACCCACAATTCAGCCAATCCCTGCTGAACCAGGAAAAATTTATATCCGTGTGTACCCAGCTTAAGAAATTATATAATGAAAAAAAGATTACAGGACCATTAAGTAGTGGATGCATATTGATTTTTGGAGAATAAGTATAGCGCTCAAGGTCACTGTAAAGCTGAACTCCAGACACAAATAAAAGATAAAAATTAATTCAGCTCTAATCATTACCACATCAATACCTATTGACTCGATGGACTACTCAGTCTTTTTCTGCCATCACTTTTCTATGTTTCTATGTTTCTATTTTTTAGAAATGGAAGCTGTGTCATTACCTAAATTTTACTTGACATCAGCATCTTGAAGTCTACTGTACATATGGTAATTCAGAGCAAAAAGAGAGGAAGAGAGAAAAGCAGAATAAGGAGCCAATTAGGTGCACTGCATGATGATATTATGAGAGAGCAGAGTGACAGGGAGACTATCATCAGTGTGCTTTTTCTCCACCCATGATTCAGTACTATAGAGTGAAACTGCAGCAGAGAAAGATCGGGTCCTCTCCCCTGTCAGATAGAGCTGTTCTGTGGAGCGGCATAAATTCCAGCTGAAATACAAATCCTTTGGCAGGTAAAAAAAGCTTCCAACAGATATTTTCTGCTGTGTATTTAGCTATTGGCCTGGAGTTTAGCTTTAGCATTGTCAAAATGAATCTTCTCCTAAATCAGATCACATCATGTGATTATAGAAAACATCCTCCTGAACATACTAAAAAACCCACGTGGAGGTCTGTGGAGTTAAGCTAACCACTTTCCGACCGCACCATAGCCGAATTACAGCTACAGCATGGCCGAATAGTTCTCGGAGGGCGTAAAGTGATGTCCTCCCATGAACAAGCTTGTCATATGCCCCCTGGGGCGCGCATCAGGCAGTGTCCATGACCGCTGGATTCTCGGGATCTAGTGCATCAAAAAACAAGGTAAAGGGCCAATCCCAGAGGCCCTTTACCACGTGATCACTCCAACCAATGATGGAGCGATCATCGCCAACAAACCAGTGTCATGTCCGGTTCTCTCCTCTCCTCACACTGATGATGTAATGAGAAGCTGCAGTGTTAGGCTGCTTGTTTTTTCCAAGTGCCACACCAGTGCGCTACAGTGCCACAGCAGTGCTCTACAGTGCCACATATGTGCCCCATCAGTGTTCTACGGTGGCCATCTATGCCACAGCAGTACTCTACAGCGCCCCATCAGTGCGCATCTGTGCCACATCAGTGCTATACAGTGCGCCATAGGTGCACATCGGTGCCACATCAGTGCCCAGCAGTGCTTTACAGTACCCCATCAGTGCCATATCTGTGCCCCATCTGTGCATATAAGTGCCCCATCAGTTCCCCATGATTGGAGTGAGGAGAGGAGAGAGAAGCTGCATTATTAGGCTGCTTGTTTTTTTTAAGTGCCACACCAGTGTCCAGCAGTGCTCTACAGTGTCCCATTAGTGCCCATGACCGCTGGGTCTTCGGGATCCAGTACAACAAAAAAAGGGGTTAAGGGCCAATCCCAGAGGCCCTTTACCACGTGATCACTCCTCCCAATTAAGGATCGATCACCGTCAACAAACCGGTGTCATGTCCGGTTCTCTCCTCTCCTCACACTGATCATGTGAGGAGAGGAGGGAGAAACTGCAACGTTTGGCTGCTTTTGTTTTTCCAAGTGCCACACCACTGCCCAGCAGTGTGCTACAGTGCCACATCTGTGCCCCGGCAGTGCTCTACAGTGTCACATCTGTGCCCCACCAGTGGTCTACAGTACCACATCTGTGCCCCATCAGTGCTCTCTACAGTGCCCCATCAGTTGACATCTGTGCCACACCAGTGCTCTACAGTGCCCCAGCAGTGCACATCTGCTCCACATCAGTGCCCAGCAGTGCTTTACAGTACCCCATCAGTGCAACATCTGTGCCCCATCAGTGCCCCACCAGGGCATATCGGTGCCCCATCAGTGCAAATCGGTGCCCCATCAGTGCAAATCGGTGCCCCATCAGTGCATATCTGTGCCCCATCAGTGCCACATCTGTGCCCCATCAGTGCCCAGAAGTGCCCCACGATCGGTGGAGAGGAGGGAGAAGCTGCAGTTAGGCTGCTTGTTTTTTTTCCCCAAGTGTCACACCAGTGCCTGGCAGTGCTCTACAGTGCCACATTTATGCCCCCTCCATGCCCAGCAGTGCTCTACAGTGCCCCATCGGTGCGCATCTGTGCTACATCAGTGCCCAGCAGTGCTCTACAGTGCCCCATCAGTGCAAATCTGTGTCCCATCAGTACTCCATCAATGCCCCTTCAGTGCACATCTGTGCCCCATCTCTGCTCTACAGTGCCACATCAGTGCCATCAGTGTCCCTATAGTGCCCATCAGTGCAACTACAGTGCCGTCCTATCAATGTATCCTCATCAGCACGCATCAGTGCCATACAAATGTGTAAAAAAGCATAGAAAAATGCATTTCCATTTTCTTTCCACATTTTCCAAAAACTTGTGGAAAAAAATGACATGTTCAAATGACTCATAATACCTCATAAAATATACTTTGGGGTGTTTTCTTTCCAAAGCAGGGTCATTTTGTGGGCGTTTCCATTGTCCTGGTGCTCCAGGGCCTTTAAAAGTGTGATAGGTTGTCAGGAAACTAGATGTGTAATTTGTGCTCCTAGAACACCTGAAGGTGCTCCCTGCATGTTGGGCCTCTGTATGTGGCCAGGCTGTGAAAAAGTCTCACACATGTGGTATCATCATACTCAGGAGGAGTAGCAGACTGTGTTTTGGGGTGTAGTTGTAAGTGTGCATATGCCATGTGAGAGAAATAATCTGTTAATAGGACAATTTTGGGGGAAAAAAATCTTCATTTTGCAAAGAATTGTGGGAAAAAAAAATCACAACATGAAAAAACTCACCATGTCTGTTATTAAATACCTTGGAATGTCTACTTTTCAAAAAGGAGTTATTTGTGGGGTATTTGTACAGTTCTGGTGTGACTCAAGAAATGAGATAGGCTGTCAGTATATCAGGTGTGATCAGATCTGATCAATTTTCAATGATTGGTATCATAGCTTGTAGACTCTATAACCTTCACAAAGGCCAAATAATATACACTGATTTGGGTTATTTTTACCAAAGATATGTAGCAGTATAACTTTTGGCCAAAATTTATGAAGAAAAATGACTAATTTGCTAAATTTTATAACAAACGAAGAAAAATGCATATTTTTTTTTTACAAAAATTGCTGTCTTTTTTATTTATAGCACAAAAAATAAGAAACCCAGTGGTGATTAAATACCATCAAAAGAAAGCTCTATTTGTGTGGGAAAAAATTGGCAAAAATGTTATATGGTACAGTGTTGCATGACTAATTGTCATTCAAAGTGTGAGTGTGCTGAAAGCTGAACATTGGCCTGGTTAGGAAGGGGGTTTAACTGTCCGGTGGGCAAGTGGTTAATGCAATGTCAAAAGCCATGTTTTTACTCTCTCTGTGAAACAAAAGTAGTCAATTTCTATATAGGATTTACATTAAAAAAAGAGCTTTTTCCACTTATTATGGAAAAAAAAAGCATCCACCGGGTACATGGTCTTTTTATCTAGGGTTCTAATACAAAAGAGTATCTGACAAGATGAATGAAAGCAAACAAAATAGTATGGTGATAGATTTATTCATGGTCACTGCCTGCACTGGTGAGGAAAGATAAGACATCCATTATTATATGCATTTAATTTAACTGCTTTAATTATGTAATCATATGATTACCCTAGATGTAATCCTAACTCTGTACAGCACCATGGGAGTTGATGGCATTATATAAAACAATTATTTATTGCTGGAAATTGATTCTTGTAGATATGATTATCGCTTTTGTTGAGATCCTACAATTCCATAACAATCAGGATTGACAGGGTTAGTCCTGAATTATGCCTGTTGCGTTTTGTACACACAAAGACCTAACAGGTTTTGTGAAGCTCCATATAGTAGTTTGTTTTCCTTCAACTGTACCTGCTGGACTCCCCATAAACATACTTCTTTTATAATTGCCTTAAGTTACAAGCTTTATAGAGCTATTTAAGATAACTAAAGTGAATTCAGAGACTTCAATTGGCAGATATTTCACAATAAGGGATTTCAAATTGTTCCATAAGCTGTCCAAGAAAACCCCAAGGCTTTCAGATCAATTTAATGTTGCCTTATTAATAAGCTGCTGCTTACACCAGTAACTGGACACCCTCTATTTGTATTTAATCCATCCTTCCTACAACAGTAATTTAAGTTTAAATAAAAAGATACTTGTTAGTGTAAATGACACTTTTGCTTATGCCCTAGGCTCTAATTTACCATGTGTGCCTGAAAGTGCTGGTATATATTGGACTAGTTTCTTGAAAAAAAAAACAGATAAATGAAATGTTCATTGTGAGAAACATTTTCACACAGGATTGCTTCCTAATTATTAAATTCTTTATAGTTACATAGTTGGTAAGGTTGGAAAAAGACACAAGTCCATCCAGTCCAACCTGTGTGTGTGCTTATATGTTTATCATTCCCAATGAAATGATTTTGCATGTTGCTTTTTACAAATAAAGTAATATCACAGGTTTCCTTACCAGACATTTCAAATCTATTCCCCTTTAACAGAATGTCAGGTCAAAACTGAAGGAGCTACGATTGCAAAAATAAAAACATGACAAAGTTTCCAACCATTCTCTACTTAATCTAAACATGTATAAAAAGTTTTTGTTACGCTTTAAAACACATGACAAACACAAGGCCTGTGAGCAGAATCTGGCCTGCAAGGCCTTATCATGTTGCCCTCACACCCAGGGCTTTTTTTCAGCTGGAACATGGTGGAACTCTGTTCAGCCATCTCTGGCTCTCGCTCCCTACTGTCCCCCACCGTCACTTGTAAACATAGAAGCCTTCTGTGTTTACCAGGGCATCTTTCCTCTTGGTGGCTCTCACAGATCCCCACCTGCCCTGCACTCATCACAGGGACAACGAAGATTCAGATGCAAGTGAGAAAGCGAGGCAGAACTGCCTATACTGCTGGGAGGTGATGGAGCTGAGCCAGGTAGATGAGATAGAAGGAAGCTTTTGGAGAAGGGGGGGGGGTGGAGAGATGAGGGCTGTGGAGGGAGATGTGTGCAGAGATGAGGGATGGGGGAGAGTGGTGCAGAGATCAGAGCAGAGGAGGAGTGGGAGTGAGATGTGGACAGCCCGTGAAAAAGAGCTCAACTCTGCGCTCTGTGCAAAGGGCACCCCTGAACTCTGCACACTGTGCATAGGGCAACCCTGAACTCTGCACATAATGTACTCCTGGTATTTATCTCCCCTTTAAGATTCCCCCACTGTTCGTGCAATTTGGCCATACCCACCATTCAATGCAGTTTGGCAGGGGGTTGAGTTCCTGTACCTATTCTCTGAGGAAAAAAAAGGCCTGGGATAAATTTATATAGTCTTACAGATACAACCGGCCCTTTGAGGGCAACCATAATGCTAATGCACCCCGAGATGAAATTTACTTTGCTACCCCTGCTTTAAAGGAAATCTTTCCAGTTATAAATATGGGAGATTATGTTGCAGGCATAACACATGACAGAGGTTCTAATTATTTTCTATTTTATCCAAACCTTTCAAAATAAAGTTTTGGTTCATTATATTTTAAAGGAAATCTGTCAGGTTATGAATTTGGGAGCTGATATTTACATCTGTTTTTTGAAGGTTCTTGCATCAAGGCAGTTATCATTACACTTCATTACTGATTCCCTGACCTAAATCAAGTGTACACATATTAGGTGTCCAAACATTTGATATGCACATGGTCTTTGCGGGGCAGTGACTAAACCATGTAGGGAATGAAGCATACAGAAAGCAGCTCTGAAGTGGTATACTCTGTTCTGTCCATGGCGACTTGCAGCAAGTTAAAAGTCAAAGTGATCTTAAATTGACTCTCTGGGCCAATTTATAAGGGAAGTAGATATATTGTAACTATCTGCTTTTCAGCAGCTACTGCAATCTTTTCTGTACACTACACTCTGCCTTTTACAAATTCTTGTAATCTCTGTCTGAGATTACAGCGAACACTCTGATTAGAGGAGAGGCCAGTCACAGGTTTTTAATTCAGACAATCAGCAATTAAGAAAATACATAATATAAACGTTTGTTATTTGACATACCAATCATAGGCAAAATTTGATATTTGAGTGGAATTCTACTTTAAAGTGGATTTAACTAGTTGCCTACTGGGTACTTTTAACCCCTTCATGTCCAGGGCAATTTTCATCTTCCAGCGTTGTAGCAATTTGAATGACAATTGCGTGGTCATGCAACGCTGTAGCCAAACATCATTTTTGTAATTTTTTGGAGACAGATAGAGCTTTCTTTTAGTAATATTTAACCACCACTGTTTTTTTTTTTTTGCTAACAGACTGAAACGTTTGAAAAAAAAAGTTTCTTAGTTTCTGTTATAAAATGTTGTAAATAAGTAATTTTTTCCTTTTCACTGATGTGGGCTGATGAGGTTGAACTGATGGGCACGGATAGATGGCACAGATGGACATTACTGCTGGGCACAGTTGGGGCTGCACTGATAATTAGGGTCGGGTGTAGTCACTTTTCCTTTTTTAATGAATAAATGTTGTAAAATATTGTCTTTGATTCTTTGAAAAAAAAAGTTTGCAAAGTCAGACAATCGTTTTTTTTTTTTTGTCACCACCAATTTATAATGATTTTCTTTCGAGATAGACAGAGGTTTTTTAATGTTTTTACTACAAACCGATGTCGCAACGTACTGGTGCGTTAACAGTAAGTTTAACGATGTTGCGACCTTCTACTTTTAACGGGACCTGTACTTCCCCAATTTTCATGGGTCATCCGTTGATCA
>BLSH010286071.1:2465584-2475587 GCA_018402905.1 Glandirana rugosa | reverse complement strand
GGAGCTAATTGTCTGAGGCTCTTTTTTGAGGGTTTGGGTTAGGCTCCTTGGATCCAGTGAATGGTTCCCTTAACGCTACAGTATACAGACATTTTTGACAATTGTGCACTTCCCACCTTTTGTGCACAAAGCTTGGTCCATAAAGACATTTTTTATTGAGTTTGGTGTGGAAGAATTGGAGTGGCTTGCACAAAGCCCCAACCACAACCCTATTATACACCTTTGGGATAAATTAGAATGGTGACTGCACACCAGGTCTTCTCAATCAATATCAGAACCCAATTTAACAGATGCTCATTTGGCTGAATGGGCATAAATTCTCACCAACTTAAAAACTTGTGAAAAAGCCCTTCCAGGAGATTAAAGGCTCTTATGGGCAGGAGGGGTGATGGGGGCAACTCTATATCAAAGACCATGGTTTGAGAACTGGATGTTCAACAAACTCAAAGGTGTCATGGTCACACATAAAATATTTGGCCATATAATGCATAGTTATTTATTTTGCTTCATTTACCGTATCTGAACCCAACACTTCCACTGTCATTCAATCCTGTAGAATCGGTCATTCGGTCTGTTTTAGAAATGCTATCAATACCATACTTTTTGTAGTGTCTGAACTGCTTAGTAAATTAACAAGTTTATATGCAATGACCAAAAGGCCTGTAATTGGGAGGATGTGTTTTTCTCTAACAGGACCAAACCTTTAGTAATTGTTGTGAATCTGTGACTAAAGAAAAAACTAACATTTAATCAGCTCTGCCTTGTGACTGGTAGCTGTTCAACTTTACTGCTGAGACACATCACTGACAGACAAATCTTATAAACACTTATTCCGGAGGCTATAAGAAAATATGCAATGGCTTGAAGATATTACAAAATAATTAAAGCTCCTCCGTAATGGTAAAAATCTATCATCATGATTGATTGCAAGAGAACAAATTATAAACATGGATGCCACTTCAATTACTTTCTAATAAGGAAAAGGAGATGCAGGTGTTTAGAAAAATAAAGTTATAAATAAATAAATTATAAATCTGAGATTCAATTTTTATAATGAATTGAGGAATAAATATAGTTTGGAGATATAAGATATGCTTTGCAGATCTCCTTCCTTTGCTGGTAGATTAACTTCCATGGCTATATATATATAAATAAACTTTTTGGAAGATTAGTGCTACTTAATAGTTTAATAATCAGACTTGTACTGTCAAACTGAATATTTAGTTTAGACCACACAGTACAGCAAGAGAATTCTTAGCAAAGAGTGAGCAGAAGGTCTGAAGTCACAGACTGCAAATTCTTCAATGTACACTCCCTCCACATTTGTTAGATTCTAAAATAATTGTTTAAGAATTCTAGAAGTAAATGCAAAGACTAACAATTAGCTCATCGTGACTGCTCCCTTTTGGTTTGGATTCGGAAGCATTTTGACATTTAATAAGTGCAAAAATGTACCTGTGCATCCTGCCAGAAACCCAATGCTGTCTTGTGCGTTGTGCAGTGTTATTTTTTTAAACAATGCTACGGAGTAATGTGTTAGAATTACTGAACACACCCCCCTATGTTATGGAGAAAAGGAGAGGGGAAAGTGTTATGTATTCCTAACACACAAAATGACAACTTTGTTTTACCATAGGTACAGTACAGTAAGTACTCTTCCAGTACAGTGTCTTGAAACATAAGGCTAGATCTATCACAAATGTCAAGGCTGCAGCTCCTCTGGAGAGGAAATCAGGCTGGGTTCACACTACTGTGAATTGGATGTGGGTTTCCCCGCATCTAATCTGCATGTCAGGAAATTGCGACCGGCTCTCTATGGAGCCGGTTCACACATCTCTGGAGCGTCTCCAGTGCGAAGTGCACAGGGGTCCTGTCCATCTTCTGGTTCCTTTTAGGTTTGAATTCAGCCAAAAATTCAGGCTGCAATTGAACCTGAAACAGTGAACAGGGACGCACCAGACCCCTGCTGTGAGCTTCTCCGTGCTGCAGAGTGAACCCAGCCTGAAACACACATCACCACAGAACTGTGAGTTTTCACATACAAACTTTTTTGGCCAAGCTTAATGAATATTAAATATGTGTTAAGAATTATGAAGCTAAGATCTTAAATAGGCCACAGAATAAATTGTCAAAGAAAAAGCATCATCACTTGTAGTATGAGGTGTCCTAAATGACCCTTTACAAACTTTGGTTAGATAGGAAGGTATAAAAATTCACCAGAAAACTGCACACCAGACCAAGGTTTCTAATCGTGTCTTTAAAAATGTAAGGTATTCTAAAAAAAACTTCAATTGCCATTTTGAACAATGTTATAACTACTATTTCATCAAATTCCACAACAATTAATGCACAAAAAAAAAAAAGAAGACAAAGTTTAAGGCTACTTTCACACTGTAGCTGCAGCCATGGAAAAACCCCACTGGTTTTAGCAGGATTTAACTGGCGATATGGCTCCGCAATTCAATCGGGAGCGCATAGCTTTTAACCCCCCACAAGGGGTTTAAAGTGCCAGCGCTCCGCGCTATTGAGGTGGTGTGCAGCCACTTCGGAAGTGCTTGCCATTCATTTTCAATGGCAGGGGCAGTAGAGGAGTGGTATATACACCAATCACCTCATGGCCACAAAGATGCCGCTTGCAGGACTTTTTGTAACGTACCGCCCCAGTGTGAAAGCACTCAGGATTTCCCATTGGGGTGGATTGGGGGGGGATTTTTGAGGCGCTTTACAGGCGCCATTTTTAGCTAAATAGTGCCTGTAAAGCGCCTCAGTGTGAAAGTAGCCTAAGACATTTGCACACATGCTCACATTTACATACATGGCACCAAATTTTAAATTCTGTATCCACATTTCATTTATCAGTGTTGATATGTATCAAGAGGAAATTACTTTTTTCAATGTTTCATTTGCTTTCTATTATCCAACCTTCATCAAAGTATATGGACCAACATTAATATATGGGAAAATGCTAGGATTGGCCCAAGTCCCTAGCATAATGTATCTTATACAACTTCCATTATTCAAAAAAAAATGATGATACTGGTTGTATTCTCTGTGATGCCTAGTAAAGTCAATGAACGACAGCAATAATGCAATTATTCCTACACGTATCAACATTACCAGTACTAATAGTACTAAATGTAATGTTATAAGATGTGTAATGTACCTTATGACATAAACATATTAAAGCCAAGAAATTATTTTCCCACATGTATATTTGTGACACCTGCCTATTTACAGAAAGTGAGATCTAACGGATCTCGGATGCCAGCCATGTGTCGTCTGACTTGACTGGCATATGCTAGCAAAAAATAAAACCTGACCACAATAGGATATAAAGAAAGTTTTGCTTTGGTGGAACAAAAGCCAACATGGGAGGGCCGAATGAAATGCAGAATATTAAAACGCATGTATAGTCTTTGTAGACTGGTTTGGCCAAGTGCAGGATGGCTTCAGAAAAAAAAGGTAATATTCGGTTTTCAAAAATCTGACTGCCTTTGATCAACACAGGGAAGGTACATGAAGCTCCCAGCTGTCATTTCAATTACATTCCCTCCTGTATTATGCCTTTCATTAATCACCGTCATAACACTCTCTCTTGTACTTCAGGACGCAATCTGTTATGAACCCATCTTGTATAAAATAATTTCCACAATACAAATAAGCATTGTGGAAGAACATGTGGGATGGGTATTTATTTTGCATTCTTTTAAGAAAAAGAATAAAAAGGAATATTTTGTCACTATTGTGAATGAAAATAAAGTTTGTATGGTTTCAGTAAAACCGATTAATTCTAGCACATTAAAAGAGAAGAATGGTATCCTAAAAAAACAAACATACATATTCACCTAGATGGCTGCAGCATCTATTCAAGCTGCAGCTGTCTCATGCCAGCTCTACACCGAGAACTGAGCGATCAAAGACCACTGATCGCTCAGTTCTTGGGTTCAATCTGAACACTCCCTGTGCTCTGCCCCTCAAGTGTCAGACTGGGGAGGGGTGGGAGTGGTTGACATCAACATCTCAGTGGCATACAAATAGGCTGAACCATCTGCTGGTCAGGCATTTGGGTGGATCCCGACAATATTGTAAGGATCCCTGCAGAACCTAGACTGGTTCTGTGACCAGTGTTAATTTTGACGTCAAATTTCAATTCTTTTTAGTCATGGTCTTTTGACTAAAATGGCATTTTGGTTTTAATTGTATTTTAGTAATTTGAATTGTATTTGTTTTAGTCATCTGAATTGTTTTATTTTTAGTCACATTTTAGCCGACTAAAATCTAATGGGCTTAGTTAAATTGTAAAGCATTATTTAAGCATTTCTCTAGAATTGCCAAACTCATTATATACTCCTTGAGTAAAAATCTAATAACATGTTATTATTTATGGTGTTAAGGTTGGAATATGCACCTCAGACACAGATTTAACAGTTGTGATATATAATGTCTTTATGATTAAAACCAAGTTTCATAAATAAAAATATCGCTTTTTGACAAACAGAAGTGCAACTTTAAAATATATTTTAAAAAAAAGCAAACAAACAAAAAAAACCCTGTAAACTGTATTGGCTGTAATGCCATTGCACATATTACCTGAATTATATTGCCATCATTAAATATTCAGAAAAAAAAAAGAAAAGCATTTTTTTTATTCAGCAACTTAGTAGATGCCCCATACTCTTATTTCACTTTAGTTTTAGTCATAGTCTTTCGACTAAATGCCATTTTAGTTATCTGAATTGTTTTAGTTTTAGTTGTATTTTAATCAGCTAAAATCTTGTTAATTTTGCCAATAACATGTGACGTCAGTTGGCTGAATCTGTGTCACAGGAGTGCAGAACCGCACTCCTTTGGCCCACAGGAGAGGTATAGCTAAATATCTTTAGCCATACTTCTCCTTTAATATGACAGAATTGGATATGTTATTCTTTTGCTATCCTCTCACTGAATAATTTATATGGTGCTCTGATTCTCCAGCCAACCACCATCCTTCTAGAAGGCTAGGTTCACACATAATCACTGAGGTGTGGTACATTAAAGTAAGTAAATTTGGCCATGGTAATGTGTTCAAAGTTAACAATGGCCGGGCATGCGCATTTGTGGGCCAAAAATCAGGACACACACACACAGCCTTGTTTTGACAGCTCAGCCTGCATGTATAAAGACAGCACATATGTGAAGGCACATTAAGAGATCTGCTGTGAACGTGCCTGTGTTGTGAACTGCTCATCTGACATGCCCCCTCTCACTGAATTTCTGGAATAATGCTTGTTTTGGGCAAGCACCATCAATCATGCCTCAATACATATTCCTCTCCTTGATACCATGTGGTCAAAAATCAGGGGGGGGGGGTGGCCATATACTGTATATTTACCTTCTAATTTGCTTTACTTCCCTTATCTGATCCCAATACTTTAGCTGTCATTCGATTTGTAGGACTGGTTATTTGGGTCTGACTTTTGAAATACAATTACTACCATACTTTTTATAGTGTATGCACTATAAGGTATACATATATAAAAGGAAACATGCATTGGCTACCACTTGCAGTGGCACTATAAGATGAAGAGTCAATATGGTAGTTTAAAACTGCTTGTTGAAAAACAAATTCTTGATAGCACAAATCCCCTATATGAAAGTCAATTTGAAACTGCTCAACCAGTCTTGAGATTTACACAGTTCTGCCGCACAGCACAGCCCAGCCCATTTTTCTCTGCTTCAGTTATGTAAAACATACATGTCTTTTCACCTCCCCAGCCTGAGGATGCACAGTGAAAGCAGAAGCAATGCCTTGCTGTATGGGGAGTACAAGAGGCCAATATCAAGTGAAGCTCAAGTACTTAACATGGCTTGCATTCTAACACATACATTTAAGTATGCATTATTAAATGCAGAGCTGCACTAATTTTCATATTTTCTATGGAATACATAGCCAGAGTTCAGCTTTAAGTTACTCATCAAAACATATTTAGACCCAGAACAAACATGTAATATGTTGCAACTTTCATCCTTAGGTGTGATGACTGCTATCATTTTTACTTTTCAGGCTAACATTTTTTTAGCAAGTACAAGTACTGTTGATCTTACCAGAAATTCCAAAAAAGTCCTCGTCCCTTTCTGTGAGTTTAAAAGAAAGCATAAAGAGCTGCATCTTTCTTGTGTAAACTACAACACCCATCAATCCACCATGTAATGGCGATGAATGGCAGACAAGTCCAGCCTCCCTAACAACCATGGCTCCCACCATAGATACAATAGAAAAAGGAGTGTAGCTATAAAGGTACAGGAAGTGTGTTATTTGCAGTATTACTGGGAGGAAGTAAAGCTTGAAAGAAAATACAAACAAATGCAGCCACAGCATCTAAGGCTTGATAAGCTGGACTATATTACATTTTTGTTTTTCAGTTTAGATACATTTCAATGCTTATAGTGTTTTTCCCCACAGGTTTAATCATGGCACACATCTTGAAGTCTATGACAGATGCTGGTTGAGCACAAACTAAGATGCAGAAATCTTGTCTTGCCCTGTTGGAAACTTCAAGTGTGTCAGAGGCAATGAATCTCAGCAAGCGTGAAAAAAACTGATATTTATGTTAAATATATTGAAAATGGTGGACGTAAAAAAAAAAATTAATAAAATTTAAATAATAATATAAATTACACAGCTAACCCTAGGCCTGACACTTCTCACATAAATGTATGTCAGCTTCTTTTTTTTTTTGCTAGAAAATTACTTGGAACCCCAAATATTTGTTTTTTAAAGCAGAACAACAAAATGGTGGGCATTGCAATTTTTTTTTTTAGTCACACAGTATTTCCGCAGCAGTTTTTCAAACTTTTTTAGGAAAAAATACACTTTAGTAAATGTAAATGCACAAAAACACAATATAATACCTCTCCTCTCATGTCCAAAGCATCTGATCAAAGAAAGATCAGTTTTTTAATCAGATCCTTGTTCAGCCGGCAACAGCTTGTTTACATTGGACTGAAACCGGAAATGACTAAATCCTCGTCCCTTCTGATGTCACACAGTGGGAAGAACAACATCAGTTCCTCTCACTGTGTTCCAGGAACCAGATGTTGCTGGTTGCTCCTCAATCGCACGAGAGAGCACTGTAAAGGGAATCACCAGCCCTAAAAAAAATAATCTCTCAATCATTGCTGCAGCGATGACCAAGATATAACCGTTCAGATTCAGCAACGTACCGATACGTCACTGGTTGGCAAGTGATTAATATTACTGCCAATAAAAATAATACCAATTACCTTTTTCTTTAGAGGTGTTTTTTCTAAGACTCCTTTCACACATCGTAGACTTCTGATCAGCAGGGGATCCACTCACAGATCCTCTGCTGATCGGAGCAGAACGGGTGGAAGACAAGTCAGTGTCTGCTCAGTTTCTGCAAAGCGAACACAGATAGAACCCTCTCTGCCCTATGGGTGGCCAGGTGTAAACAGACCCTGTTGTCTGTTTACTCCCGAATACCCTCCAATCCCCCTAAATTAAAGGGGACAGATCCCCTTCCGTTTTTTATTTTTTTTGCACAGACTGGATCGGACCCAGAGGTAGGTGGGTGTGCACAGACAGGTCCGTGTACACCCACCTGTCCATATGGGTGCATGGACCATCTGATCAGGACCGCCTGAAAGACTGACAGGTTAACCTGACCGGATCTCCTGTTTGAAAGGGGCCTAAAAGAATAAATATTTTAAAACTGAACTATGGCCATCTGTTAAAAAGTATACAGTTTTCTGCAAAGTCCCACTGTATCTGTTGACAATGCCAGTGAAATCCATATGATGCAACTTCCTTTGATGGTGTGGCAATGATGCTGCTCCTGAATTCTGTTGCCACTTATGCAGGCTGTGCACTAAAGTGGGATGTTACAGGGACATGACTGTCAGTATTGTCACTGCTTATTCACTAGTATGTTGCTTTTCAATCACGTGATGTTAGCAGCACTGCCTCTTGTTAAACCCCTTTTACTGTGAGCTGCAGTGTCAGGAAAGGGAGCGTGTGAGGCAAAAATGAAGGAGGATTTAGCTCAGTTAGGGGAGGTAAAGGAAGTTTTTTTGTTTACTTTTGAAGGCTTGTGCATCACATAGTAACTGGACTTGGGGCTTGTTTGGACTGTCATATAGGTGCCTTTAGTTGTACTTTAGAGAGCGAAAGGACAAATCAACCTGAACCCCCTTAAAGAACTTTTATTTAGTTAACACACAACTACGGTTTTACAACATTTTACTAAATCAGGTGTACACTATTCAGTAGAAGAAACAGTTTGTATTTTAAGTTAGGTCTGAAAACAGTAACACTTTGTATTACACAAAATACCATGTAAGCAATTATAATGTATATCTATATGTATTTTTATTGTATTCTAATTAGTATAATACTTTGCCAATAATTGTACAGCTGCAGGCTGCTGTTACCATGAAAGAAATGATGGGACTTGCAACTAACCTTGTCCCTATAAATGATACTCAGATGTATCTCTTCATTTGTGATGCAATATCTCCAAATGGTGCAACACAGCAGCATCCAAGCAGCTGCCGCATTAATCCCTATGATCCTAATTTATGAGACTGTGAAGAACACAGACAAATATACAAGTCGGCTGTAATCCTAAACTGTATTTTTTTTCCTTTAGGTTAAACAAGGGAGAAATGAAAATCTTTTAAACATTTATATGATTATATATCAACTATCATTGAGCAGTGAGTCTTCTCAAGATGATGTGAATATTTATAGGTTTAAGAGAACCAAGGGCAAAGCAAAGCATTTAGAGATACATACAGTATGTAAGTGAAAATCAATTTTTTCGATCTCTCTGTGTATGCCTTTTTTTAAAGCTGAGTTCCACCCAGGTTTTTTTTTTTTGGCATCCACTCTTTTAATACTAAATAGATATAACCTTTTGTATCCTTACTTTTAAACCGCATGTATTTTTTACTCACAATTTTGTTTCTCTCACTACTGGACTTTTCCATTTTAGGTGAGGGCATCTGAAGCCCATCCGTAGTCTCCTGGCATCTCTTCCTGAAAGAAGTGCATGGTGGGTAACCATCATGCATGCCTCAATCTCGGTCCACCTTAAATCGTGTAATTTCCTGTCTGGAAAATTTTACAGTACAGGGAAGCCCATTGACTTCTGGGAAATGATGAGTCACATCTCCCAGGAGGTCAGGCAAAGCAGGAAGTGAGGAGAAGAGCCTAGGACCTAATAGGGGCAGATTACAGAGACCACCTAGCAATCAGCGACTTAGGGTGAGTATACATTTATTTTTTCCTTCAAAGGTAAGTCTATCTAGGCAAAGGACTTGAATGATGTAAAAAAAAAAAATTCTGGGTGCCACTCCGCTTTTTGACATAGAACAAATTCAGAACATTCAGGACATGTTTTGTGTTTTGTGGACATAGAGATCAATAGTGGCTATAGATCAAACTTAATGTTAAAAAACCCATCCGCCTTCGGTCACCTCCCTAACCGTCTCTTCTCTTCGTCTGGGACTTACCAACCATTCCACCCACTCAGACCGTCTTCATAAGTATTACCTGATTTTTCCCTTTCAGATACATTTCCATTATTTGACATATATAATAACCCTAGACGACCCCTTGTAATGTAACGACCGTCACTCCCTATATATCTTTAACATTCTGTGATCTGTGACAGGAAGTAATCGCGAAGGTGTGTCACGGACGATCGACGCACGATTTTTACCTTGTAAGTGACGAACAAATCACTTGAAACTTTTATGTAAAATTTGTTACGTTTATCCCTCTATAACTTCCCGAACAAAATTTTACGAAAATGACGAAAAGTCTTAAACATTTATGAAATCACATGTACTAGACCGTTTCGAAATAGAATTCATCTTGACAAAAGACACACACTAGATATCGGTGATAACTAGAGATACAGGTGTTTTGTGTTTTGTACAGGACTTACAAGACTTAAACAAGATACAGTTTTTCGCCTCACCGTGGGTCTTAAAAAAAAAA
>BLSH010286071.1:2454414-2465144 GCA_018402905.1 Glandirana rugosa | reverse complement strand
CCTCCTGTATTGAATTGTGTTGTAACTGTACTGTCTGCCTTCATGTTGTAAAGTGCTGCACAAACTGTTGGTGCTATATAAATCCTGCACAATATTCATTTTCAGCCAATGTGCCCAAAAGGTACTCTTCACTGAGTTCCACACCAGTAAGGATCAGTGTCCCAATTACAGATCAAAGACTCATACCATTCCCAAGGGTAATCTTAATTACACAGAGGCCAGTCCTCCAGCATTCTCAGCAGAATATACAGCTCCAGCAGCTGCTATCATTTACAAAAGTCCTTATTTCCTGTGCTATAGGCCATGTGAAGGCTACTTCTCTATATCCGATCTCTATGCTGCACTGCTCACTTTTGGTGACGTCAGGAGCTGGAATTCTAAGAATATTGTAAGGCTAATATCAATCCATTGGTATTCAGCCAGACTATGTGTCAGGGCATTCAAGCCACCAGTGAGTGGACATATATCCCCTGGGTACTTTGCACAGAACTCTTGGGTTGAAAATTCCTCACTTATTATGTCCATGTCAGAACTTGTCAGCGGTCTAAGCCATGTTGGCTGTTATGGGTCATTATTTTAGTGGGTGTAGTCATTCCAGGCAGGGGAAAGTCATGTGGAGATGTCCTCAGTGTTGGCATTACATGTCCACATTCCAAGATACTTACCTTGGATAATATTACAGTTGTGCTCATAAGTTTACATACCCTGGCAGAATTTATGCTTTCTTGGCCATTTTTTAAAGAATATGAATGATAACACAAAAACATTTCTTTCACTCATGGTTAGTGTTTGGCTGAAGTCATTTATTATCAAGCAACTGTGTTTACTCTTTTTAAATGACAACAGAAACTACCCAAATGAACCTGATCAAAAGTTTACATACCCTTGTGATTTTGGCCTGATAACATGCACACAGGTTGACACAAAGGGGTCTGAATGGCTATTAAAGGTAACCATCCTCACCTGTGATCTGTTTGCTTGTAATTAGTGTGTATGTATAAAAGGTCAATGAGTTACTGGACTCCTGACAGACCCTTGCATCTTTCATCCAGTGCTGCACTGACGTTTCTGGATTCTGAGCCATGGGGAAAGCAAAAGGATTGTCAAAGGATCTGCGGGAAAAGGTAGTTGAACTGTATAAAACAGGAAAGGGATATAAAAAGATATTCAAGGAATTGAGAATGCCAATCAGCAGTGTTCAAACTCTAATCAAGAAGTGGAAAATGAGGGGTTCTGTTGAAACCAAACCACGGTCAGGTAGACCAACTGAGATTTCAGCCGTAACGGCCAGGAAAATTGTTCGGGATGCAAAGAAAAACCCACAAATATCTTCAGGTGAAATACAGGACTCTTTGAAAACATGAAGTGTGGCTGTTTCAAGATGCCCCATAATGAGGCACTTGAAGAAAGATGGGCTGCATGGTCAAGTGCCAGAAGAAAGCCATTACTATGCAAATTCCACAAAGTATCCCACTTAAAATACGCCAAACAGCACAGAGACAAGCTTTAAACCTTCTGGCACAAAGTCATTTGGAGTGATGAGACCAAAATTGAGCTTTTTGGCCACAACCATAAACGTTACAATTGGAGAGGAGTCAACAAGGCCTGGGAAACACGGAGTTGGATCGCTGATGTTTTGGGGATGTGTGAGCTACAAAGGCACAGGAAATTTGGTCAAAATTGGTGGCAGGATGAATGCAGTATGTTATCAAAAAATACTGGAGGAACATTTTCATTCATTAGCCAGGAAGCTGCGCATGGGATGTACTTGGACATTCCAACATGACAATGATCCAAAACACAAGGCCAAGTTGACCTGTCATTGGCTACATCAGAATAAAATGAAGGTTCTGGAGTGGCCATCTCAGTCTCCTGACCTCAATATCATTGAGCCACTCTGGGGAGATCTCAAACATGCAGGTCGTGCAAGACAGCCCAAGAATTTCCAGGTACTGGAGGCTTTTTGCTAAGAAGAATGGGCAGCTTTACCATCTGTGAAGATAAAGAGTCTCATCCACAAATACCACAAAATACTTCAAGCTGTCATTAATGTTAAAGGAGGCAATACAAGGTATTAAGAACTGGGGTATGTAAACTTTTGATCAGGGTCATTTGGGTAGTTACTGTTGTCGTTATGATTTAAAAAGAGTAAACACATTTGATTTATCAAAAATGGCTTCAGCCAAACACTAACCATGAGGGAAAGAAAAGTTTTTTTGTTATCATTCATATTCTCTGAAAAATGGGCAAGAAATCATAAACACTCCAAAGACGTGCTGGTAGGTTAATTGGATCCTGTCTAAATTGGCCCTAGATTATGTATGAATGTGAGTTAGGCATCTTAGATTGAGGGTAGGGACTGATGTGAATGCACAATATGTATGTAAAGAGCTGCATAAATTTACAGCGTTATATAAGTACTTGAAATAAAATAAATAAATATAATTCTGCCAGGGTATGTAAACTTATGAGCACAACTGTATGTTGACAGTGCTGATTGCATCATTCCAGGGTCAGAGCATTGTACTGTATGTTATCAGTCTAATCATAGTGGGTGTTTCAGATCATGAATAGAATGAGTTTGGGTAGGACGAGGGTCACAAGTGGCTTTTAATCTAAGGAAGCAAGACACACATTCTCCTCACAAAATCAGTGTGTACTGGGGGAAAGGGTTTATCAACTGGGTGTTGAACTGTCCTCAATCTGGGGCAGATTTGATCAGTTCTTGACAATGGTGTTTGCAGTCCATGGGGAGGCTGGGTGGGGTGTTATGTGATTCCAATGATAAGGGTCATGAGTCCACAGATAGCGCTCTGCAGGTCATCTGTCTAATGAATAAATGGGGTTGTTGGTTGCAGACAATTGTTTGGGCGCAGAGTGCAGGTCAATCAGAGTCTCAAGTCTAGAGGGTAGAACCCCTCTCCTTCTACATATGCACCATTTATTTGGGGCCTGTTTCAAAATGTAGCAGGAGCGTGTCTTAAGACTTTGGGGATCAATAGCCACATTTAAAATGGTATCCTTTGAGCAGAAAGGAAGGGGGCATGTAGTGTTGGTGGTAGGAGTCATTAGAATGAGGATGAACATCAATCTGTTCATTCTGGATAGCTGTTTGTTATATTTAGAGAAGATTATTTTTTTCAAGGACCTTCAAAAAAAGAGCTCAGAGGTGTTTAGACTCTTCCAGTGACATCAGCCACTCTCGGTCTAACTTTTAAACTTTACCAGCTGACTGACAACAAATCTCCTTCCAGTTTCATGTGGTTACTTAACATTTCCGAATGAACTATGTCTATAATTTTTTGCCTTGACTTTATCCATTCAGAGCCAGGTAAGAATTTCACTTGATAGCCCACATCCTCTATGCTGTTGATACAGCATTTTGTTTTCCTTAATCTTCTGAGGACTTTGCACACCACACCTAGATTATGCTGCTAACATGTGGGATCCCTAGAAATTCACCAGAGCGGTCATCTGCGTTTATAACTACTATGACATGGAGACCCATATCCCTCTGGGGGTTTGCATGTTTGCTTTAACTGCCAATTTATTTATATTTCTGTCCATTCAGTCTTGAGATTTGCACAGTCCTACCACACAACACAGCCCTGTCTAGCAGGCAAAGAGAACCTGATCTTTTTCTGCTGCAGTTTCACTTACAGGTCTCTTCCGCACCCCTTTCCTATAAGTGACTAGAGAGGCAGCAAACCGATGAGCTTCTCTCTCTGTCATTCTAATCTCTCCTATTAGCTTGTTCCTTGCACTGCAGCACATCTGATTGGCCTGCAGATTCTACCACTCTCTCTGTGAGACTACAAGTGGGTGATACCAAGTCAGTTGCAGGTACTTACAGTACTTGTATTAAAACATACATTTAATGATGTACTAGTGAATACATCATATTAGATGTATAGATATTGTGAATTTGTTTTACAGCTGTTTTATGGAAAAGGTCAATTATATTTTGAATTCCTTTCCTTGGCTGTCATACCAGTTGTAAGACTTTGCTAGCCTTATTGAGTGGATGCAATACGAATACAAACTTGGCATACAAATGTAATACACATATTTTAAACACAATATTAATCCCACTCAGTCTAAGCACCTGATGCCTAATACCATTTGTAAGGCTTTGTTTTTCAGATAGGCACCACTGGCAGCTTCCTTCTCGGAGGTAATTTCATAGCCCTGCTGCGATTGACACAGGGTTGCTCAGACATAACAATTAAGTGCTTACTGTCCTAGTAGGTACATAATCTTTAGTTCCACACTGGCACTAGAAGAGCTATGTCACTCCTGAGTGCCCATTGATTTCACAGAATTACTACGGGGTTATCCACAAAAGATTCATTTTAAAGAAAAAAGGAAGCAGTGACAAGAAGCTATTTATATAACGTAATCACTAAAACCGTGTGCCCTGGCACAAAACAATTGCGCTTATAAAAACTGCAAAATAACCAGACGTTTAAAAAACAAAAAAAAAGCGCACTAGTTTTGATTTTTAGGTTACTGGGTATCTCCAGCATAAAAAAAAAAAAAGAAAAATATCTGGCAGATGCTTCTTTTTTTGTGGATTCTCCCTTTTTACCATCCTTCAAATAACAGAGCAACATAATTTATTATTTCATCTGCAAAAAACATCAGCATGCTCAGTCTGGTATTGCAATATATACATTCAGATCTAAACATGCTCATAGGATCTCATCACTTTCCTAATGACCAATGCATGTTAAACAGGAGATTTGGAGGTTGCTCTTTCACAGTTGTTAAAAAAAAATGCAGCACTGAGTTAATTTCAAGTTAAGTCCTGATTTTATTAATCCCTGGTAAGCATTAAAAAGGTGATTTCCTTCTCAGTGCATATTTTCCAGCCTCTTTCTATGACAAATAAAAGCGACATCTTAGGAAAAATAAGATTTTGACTTACCAGTAAATTAGATTTCCTAGAGAGCAGTACAGGACATAGGATAGTCTTAAACCATATGTTATATGCACCTACATGCAGGTGATGAGGCACTGGCAAAAAAGAAAGCTGTACTCCAAGAAAACAGATTTTACTAATAAGTCAAAAATCCTATTTTCCTAATCATACGGTACAGGATACAGGGTCTCAGTCTTAGTGGGCATCGTCGTGGGAAACACAGCAAACAAACCCCAACAGCCCTACGTAACAAAGCTCAAGAGGCCTTAACAGATTTAAAGCGGAGTTCCACCCAGAATTTTTTTTTTACATCATTCAAGTCCTTTGCCTATATAGACTTACCTTTGAAGGAATTTTTTTTTATATTCACCCTAAGTCACTTGTTGCTAGGTGGTCTCTGTAATCTGTCCCTTTTTGGTCCTAGGCTCTTTTCCTCACTTCCTGCTTCCCCTGGCCTCCTGGTAGATGTGACTCGTCAGTTCCCAGGAGTCAGTGGGTTTCCCTGTACTGTAAAATTGCGTTATTTACAGACAGGAAATGACGCGATTTAAGGCGGACCAAGATCGAGGAGTGCATGATGGTTACCAACCATGCACTTCTTTCAGGAAGAGATGCCAGGAGACTACGGATGGACTTCAGATGCCCTCACCTAAAATGGAAAAGTCCAGTAGTGAGAGAAACGAAATTGTGAGTAAAAAATACATGCAATTACTAGGAGGTTTGAAAGTAAGGAAACAAAAGGTTACATCTATTTAGTATTAAAAGAGTGGACGCCAAAAAAAAATAATAATACCAAAACTGGCATTAGAGGAAGCCTTAACATCCACCAGGTAGAACTTAAACGTGCGTAAAGAAGAACAGGTAACAGCCTTGCAAATCTGAGAGACAAATGCCTGATGCTGAATATAGATCTAATAGAGTGCACCTTAGCAGGGAAGGGAGGAGCATTACAATTTTCACCACATACTTGGATGATGACTTGTCTGATTTACCTAGCAATGGTGAGACAAGAAGCAGGAAGGCCTCTACAGAAACACTCAAAAAGCACAAAGAGGGAACTTGTTTGCTAAAAGAGGCTTGTAGCCAAAAGGAAGACTTTCAGTGCATACCACGTCAAGGCAGTGGAAAGAAATTCCCTTAGGATGTTTTCAGAAATGAACAGGGAGGAGAGATGCATTTGACGCCCTGTACAAAAGCCTTAACTAAGGAATGAGAGGTCAACAGTCTCTGAAACAGAATGGCCAAGGCTGAGATTTCATGACATTCATGATCTAGACCAGACTGTAGAAAGGGCAAGATGTGTCCCAGCACTTCCTAGGATTAAATTTCCTAGCATCACACCATAGAAAATGGGTTTTCCAGGTGCAAAAGGAGACTTTCTGAGAAGTCAACTTCTTAGCCTTCAAAAGGGTAAGGGTGAAATAATCTGATAAGCCCCTATCCTTCAGGACCTGGGCTTCAAGCCATTTAAGCTGGACCAGTCCTTACGACAATAAGTATGGACAATCTAGAAGAGCCCAGAATCTGCCAGGAGGCAGAATATGTCTAATTACCACGTCCTCTTGGCAAGTCTGGTGTGGTAAGAATCACTTGGATGCCATCCATCTCAATATTGCGGAGCAGGTGAGGAAGAATCTGATGGAACAGAAAGGCAGAGATAAGGTGAAACTGATTCCACTGAGTCACCAGTACATCTGCTGCGAAGGCCTGTTAGCCCCTTGCATATAGTTTAGTTGACCAACATTTGCGCAAAAAATTCCGCCACATAAAGAAGAGGAGAACCTGGAGATCTGTTGTTTGTGCATAATTATAAGGCCCCTGGTTAAAGCTCTAGTTGTTAGTATATGGCAGGATCTAATAGGGATAGGATTAGGGTCTTGGGCCATGTATTTAGTCCAGACAGCAAGAATCTGGAAAACTGCTATGGAAGCATTGTGGGGCTCAAAAGAGGAAGAAACGGGCCCAGTAGGTGGATTGACCCTATGGTCATGCAAACACAGTAGAGTGCTCCAGAGGAAACAAAAATTGGGCCAAATTTAAAATATTACCGGTACTCCCAGTCCCAAGACCAGGATGACTGATTAGAAAAGTTGCAGGCCTTGCTGCCCCTTTCAGCCTAGGCCTAGAAGCAGTGTTAATTTTGTAGACTAAAATATATTCGTCTACTAAATTAATACTATTTTAGTCTACTAGAATACGACTAAAACTAAAACAATTGAGATAACAAAAATATGACAAACTAAAATGGCATTTTAGTCAAAAGACTATGACTAAAACTAAATTTAAATTTTAAATAAAAATTAACACTGCACTACCACATAAGGATATGTAGGGGGCATCTTCTAAGCTGCTAAAAAAAAATAAGAAAAAGGCTTTATGTAATATATTCAGTTAATATGTGCAATGGCATTACAACCTATAGAGTTTACAGTTTTTTTTTTTCTTAATATTTTCAAGTTATTCTTCTGCTTGTCAAAAAGCAATATTTCTGTTTGTTTATGAAACTTGGTTTTATTTATAAAGACTATATATATCACAATGGCTAATTTTTTGTCTGCAGTGCATGTTCAAACCTTAATACCAGAAATAACATGTTTTTAGATTTTTACTGCAGGAGTATATAAAGAGTTTGACAATTCTAAAGAAATGCTTAAAAAATGCATTCAAATTTAATAAAACCCACTAGATTTTAGTAGACTAAAATGTACTGGAGGTTTTAGTCAACTAAAATGTGCTGGAGATATTAGTCGACTAAAATACGACTAAAACTAAAATGGCATTTAAGTTAAAAGACTATAACTAAAACTAAATTTGACATCAAAATGAACACTGCCTAGAAGGTCTGGAACCCTGGGCAGAAATGTTTAAAGGATATGTTCAGGGTGTTACATGTAACCACTACAGCCCCCCAGCCCCCCCGAGTCCCCACTGTGACAGCAGGCTGGGGATCTACTCCCTGCATCTATTGCCACTGTCACAATTTAAAAAAGACACGGCCATGCGGTAATCTGCCCACCCATTCGCGCCATTCATTCACAGAGTTTTGTGAATGGGAAAATAGCCACATATGCAGGCTGTCTGTTTGTACTTCTTAATGAACTACCAGGGAGCTGTTGAGTGCTCTAGGTAGTTTATTGATGCTTCCTGTCAGTGTGTAATTGCCTGCTTGTACAAGCAGACAGCTTGCACAGAGCCCTGCATTGCACCTGCAATCTGCTGATTATGGGTGCAATGCTTTACAGGTTCCCAACAAAAAATAATAAATGCACATTTTTTTTACCTGCAAAAAGATGTGCATTTAATATTTTTTGTGAAAAGGTGAACTTGTCCTTTAAAAGGCTTCCGTACCACACTTACTGAGACAGATGTTGACCATATAGGCAGGAGTAAGGGAACATAGAACCAATTCTGGATTCACTCTCCTTGTAGGGTCATCAGGGACAGGACCCTACAGGTGGGAAGACCATGGTTCTGGAGATGTTTAGCACCCTTTGGCTAATGTAAAACGATAAAACATGCACCAAGGTGATTGCCCACACGTGATCCAGTACGCAAAGCAACATTACAGGCCAGCCCGACTTCTTCCATTTAACAGGGTCCAAGTACAATCCCCCAAGGCACAGCTGAATAGTCAATGGACCCGGAAGCCACAGAAAGGAGTCATAGTGGCTATGGTACAGCCAGGACTTTTGATAAAAATACTTTAGAAAGAAAAACTTCACAGAAAAAGGTAAGTTTCTCTCAGTAGACAGAAGAGGTCTAACCCAAAAGAAACTAGCAAAAACTGATGCTACTGTAGTGTTCTACCTGTTTAGTCTTTTTCAAAGAAACAAGACAATTCTCTTAATTTTACAGAAGGTTTCATGGCTGTATCTTATTGTGACAGATAGGTTAAGCTGTTTATTTATTTTAAATATTGTGTTCCATAAAGCTTATTAAAATCTATTTCACCAGGTTAGAAAATTAGTAGAGTCAAGTCAATGTGCTCCATGCATGAAGAAACCTCATTTAACATTTAACTGGTTTTTAGCAGATACTGCTCTCCGCAGTCAACACGAAAGAAATAAAAGTATGGCACACAGGCTGGAGTTTAACTAAGGAAAACCTTTCTTTGCAAGAGAGGATGCTGATGTTGTTCACCCAGGCAAGCTGCCCATTTGCAGTCAGATGTTATTACAATCAATATATCTTCTGCTACAGCGATTAGTGGCTGACAACTGCTAATTACAAAATTGGCACTTTCCATTTATGGTTGATGCAGCCAGTCTCTCTGATTCACTCTGATTCCTGTTCTATGCTAGTGTTTATAGAATGCACCATGGCATATTTACAATAGCAAAAAGAGCTGCAAATAACATTTACTACCCAGTGGTATTGCTTTGTTGAAGCACTGTGAGCATGTTTTTGCAGTCTCCTGTTGGGTGCTTCTGGTCTCAGGCCTGTTAACTTCCTTTTAAATGGTCCCAGACACTGCGAGGAAATTCCCCTTACAACATACATAAAAAAAAATGCCACCTTCTTTCGCCATTAATGTTTTGGTAATAGGCATGTAGAAATGAATCATTGTTCAAAGAAAATGTAGCCAAAATATAATATTCAAAAAGTCTGTGAAAAAATGAACGCAAGTAAAAGCAGTTACTTTTTTTCTGCAGTTGTACTTAAATTCCCAAAAGTACATCAGATTATTTAAATAGCAGATAGTTCTCTGTATGTTGTACAGCACACTACAGTCAATGTACCTTAACACAATGGTTAAAGTGGATGTAAACCCACCATATACCGAGTGAAGTGAGCAGCCACAGATGACACACAGCGATGAAACAAATCTTGTTATATAAGTACTACATGTATAGCTGCTGTCTTCTTCTGTATATATCCTTTAGAAAGCGCAGATTGTGTTAACATTTTTCTCTTCTTGGTTACCACTTGGAGTGGATCACTGGAATACAGTCAAGACAGTGGATTGGAGAAAAGGCACACACCCCCTCTCCTCATAGGCAAAGGATGAAAGCAATGGACATAGCTCTGCCCTTAGATGACAAGCAGTGTGCTAATCTATTTATAGCATCCTCACCCGACACACTTCTATCTCCCGTCTTGGATAATGTGTGAGAACTTATCAGGCTGATAACAGAGCTACAGAGCAAGAGACAGCTAGGGGACACAGTGCTTTGAAGAGAGATAACAAAACACTGCAGATATACAGTATCTCACAAAAGTGAGTACACCCCTCACATTTTTGTAAATATTTTATTCTATCTTTTCATGTGACAACACTGAAGAAATGACACTTTGCTACAATGTAAAGTAGTGAATGTACAGCTTGTATAACAGTGTAAATTTTCTGTCCCCTAAAAATAACTCAACACACAGCCATTAATGTCTAAACCGCTGGCAACAAAAGTGAGATACTGTATGTGCCGAGCTCAAATTTCATGAATTGGGTTTACATCCACTTTAAGACCAAACTGCAAAACGGTTAGAAAGAAATTCACAAGAATGGCTGAAAGTTTTTAGATTCTTTTTCAAAAACCATTGTCACTTCCAGGCTCATTAGTTACAGAGCAAATTGGGGAATGTATGTTTCTCTATCAGCTCTGTAGCTTGCTATCCTGGCCATTTACTGAGGTCCTAAGCTCCTCAGAGGAACCACTGCGGTGACAATATGTTCGACATGTAAGTGATGAAATGTAACATCGTTTCACAGTAAAGAAGTCACAACAGTGTACTTTTCTATCTTATTTTATAAATGTTTTTACACTCCCCACATGAGTGAAAACACTCTATGACATATAGACGTCACAAAACA